>CP137676.1:11794903-11944903 GCA_037976565.1 Mesocentrotus franciscanus
TTTGTGTGGGCCAGTTATTTCGTATTCTCTATTGGAGGTTTATCTATGCTAATTAATTAAAAAAATAAAAATTAGTCCGTGCTTTATATAAATGGAAAGCTGTGAGAATTTTTTTTTAAACAGGATCGAGTAGGTCTTTTAAAGCATCTAAATGGCTGGCTTTTTACATTAAAATTTTTAAAGTAAACTTCGATCTCATTTACTTATACATTGACATAATTAAGAAATCGTATAAAATCGTATAACATTTTGATGATTTAACGCGGCCTACCCCGATTAGAGAAGAGAGAAACGGAATATATATTGAGCCGGGACTTGATTTTTCCATGTAATCAAAATTCCCCCTAATTAATTATACTGAAATATATATTTCTTAATTAAAATTTTCTCGCTTGATCGCTTAGAGACTATTGAAAATTCTACTAAGGGTGACGCCACAAATCGACATTGGCATAAAGCAAAATGTAATTAAGGTCTTATGTCGGGGAGGGTGGGGTGTAGACCCCGGCCCCATTCTGCATTCGGCGGATTCATTACGGTGTCACAGATAGTGCTTTCCTGATGCTGAAGATAATGTTTACACCTTACTACATCAAACCCTTGAACCTTATTAGTGATAATCAATTACAGCTTTTCCTCAAAATGTTCAGCTCATTGCACCAATGAAGCGGAAGTGAAAGTGACGGCCCGAAGCGTATCCAGAACCGTACCCCCTCTCGAATCAGTACTTTCACAAAATCATTTTTTTATAGATTTAACAGGCATCATTAAATCTACATTTCTGTAGCCAATGTTTTTAAAAGGCGAGAAAGAAAGACAGAAAGAAACAAACAAAGAAAAAAAAGAAGAAAAAAAGAAGCTAGTGGCGAGCAAGTTAAAACGAGCAAGTCGAAAAGTTCCAGTCAATTTAGTTCCAGTTATTTTGTTTGATTTGCTGAAAGAATTCAATGGCCTGTCTTGGTTTTGTTTGATCATTTTTAATTTCTCAATCCTCAGCACTTCCTGAGAATTCCGTAAATTTCCTTAGGTTTTTTTTCCCCCATACTTTTCATAATTTCCTTAGAAAATGTTTTCCTTGTCAAGGGAAATCTAAAAAAATTCATTCAATGGATGAAAAATATCCCGTGAAACTTCCTTTAAATGAGGAAATATCTCTTTGGTCGTACCCATCCTCTCTAACCGTTCTCTTTAGAACTATAAGCTCAAGAAAGATTACCAACAGTCAAGAAAGAAAGATTATTGACAGTCCTTTTCAGGACCCCCTCTCACATGTGATCAATTAGGGTCTAACCAATGAGCGACGCGTAATGCTAGATTGCTCATGAATATTCATATCCCAATGTTGTATCCGTGCCTTGGAAACCAATGTGTATACCGGAAGTCAGTCGCATTGTATATTATGTGCATGCAACATATACAGCTAGTACAGTACTGAAACTGGTGGAGTGAAGGCTGATATTTTGATAGGGAAGATCGAAGACTGGAGTACGATCAGCATTTTTGTTAAAAAATACTCTAATTGCTTGTAAAAATGGAGTCAGAACAGTCAACAAGAAAGTCTCTCAAAAGTATCCTGGTTTGATGGAAAATGGTCACCCTCTCGCTGCAAAATCATCGTTTTGTTACGTTCCTACAACAAGGAATGATCCTGCCGATATGAATGCCTTCAACAGCAAAGTGGCGGTGAGTAGCCCACGCACGCAGCGCAGCTCAGTTTGGCTTTCGGTTGAAAGAAGGCAATGAACAACCACATCGACAACAAATAGTGCATTAGATTTCACGAGATAAATGTTGTGTTTATTCATTGCAATTGGAGAAAAAGAACTTATAACTCTAAAAATTGTTTATTATCATTTTCTACACAATTAATGTTGATAATGTTTATGTATTACTCTAACTCTAAGTCTAACTACTACTATACTAGTTCTAAGCAGCTAGCACTGCCACTAGCACTTCAGCAATAGCAGTAGCAGCAAGTATAAAGAAGAATGAAAAGGGAGGAGGTACAGAAAAAGAAAAGAAGGAGAAGAAGTAGGAGGATTATCTATAGGAGGATAGAAATGATAAGTAGATTATAATGTCCAAATTGCATGAACCCTTCCAAAATTATCTCTGTTATTTTGCGCTATGTCAATTGATAACGCCTTTTAAAACAAGATTGACACCCAGAGTGTTTTTTTTTTAAACTTCTTACGACCTGAACAACACATGATCATTTTATATTTATGATCTCATGATTTATCTTTTGCATTTTGCATTTTTCTTGTAATTAATTATATATATCTTATGTCATTTATGTATATTGTATATAGTTAAGTATTATACCATCAACTAATGAGGAGAGCCTCCTACAGAAACTCAGTTTCTTTTGGTAATCCTCAGGCATTAGTTGATGGCTTCTTTCCTGACTTCCTGTTATTGTATTTATTATTGTAATTCGTTCTCTTGTGTTCTTTGTTATTATTATACTCTCTATGTTCCTGGAAATGAAATAAAATAAAATAAAATAAATAAATAAATATCATTTATTGATGAGAATGTGATAATATTAATGGTAATATTTTTGTATAATTTCATTTTTTATATAATTTTTGTTGTCTTTACTCATTTCTAGCCCAAGGGTCATTCCACATATGACCGACTATTCAACCAGACAGAGGATATAACAACAAGCTTCATCGATGCGACAGGGAACATGCCAAGTCAAAGGGGCTCACAGTCAACGATGAGGTAATTCATTCAGTATTAATGTAATACCACAGTGCTTCTATAGCACATATCACTGATGTAGCATCTCTATGTGATTATAAGGAAAGGGAGAAATAGGTGCTGTAAATGCTGACTGTAACTTGGTCAAAAATGCTGTTTAAACAAGTATGTTTTAAGGAGAGTTTTAAACTTTTAACCGTCTAAAAGACCAGAATTTATTAATAAGACCTAAATTAGTCAGCTTTTCTGTTTCCAGTTGGCAACTGTGATCATTTTGATTGTTACATATTTCTAATAAAGCTTTATGCTATTTTATGGTTCAGGCACAGAAACAGTTTTAAAGCCAATTCAGTTTGGAAAAACAGTAATTTTGAACTTTGTCATTATGTTGCTAATTCAAGGATTTTTATATTGCTTTCAGGAAAAGGTGAAAGTCACACCCACTTTGGCATCATCAGTCTATGGTCATAAGCTAGAACAGTTTGTGGATCCTCCTGGCCGTGCTCACGTGCGCGTCGGCCACGTGAACTCTGAATTCTACAGGCGGACAGGAATCAACATAGCCACAAGCGAATATTGATGGAGGACTTAAACAGGTTCTTGCTATTGCTATCACTTGAACTTTGAAGTTGACAAAAGACAATATGAGAAAGACTGCGGATGGGAGACAATGTACCACGCAAGGACTGTCACCATTAGCTAATATTTCATAATAGCTTACTCATTCGGATCAAAGGAAATTAGCTCGATTACAACAAGGTCAAGTTCTTCGGTGGTGAAGATTCAAATAGTGGGCTATTTCGCTGTTGTGCTTGTCCAGGGGATATCTTAACTGAGGAAACTAGGGCTTGTTTGTAAAATGGCTCACTATATGGCACTATATGGCTGGTTAGCGGGCTAATTTGTCAATGAAAACGCACTTTTGCCCTGTAGCTTGGGCTGATTTCTTAAATCAGATTTGGGCTAATAATGGAAACACAGAACTTTAAACCAAGGCTATTTTCCTCAAGAATCGCTGATATCCATCTAATACATCAAACTCGAGTTAATGGGGAAAAAACAACTTCGCAGGTATACAGCTACTGAGACACTGGCTGTGTTATTTTGTTGGTTTTTATGATTTTCAAAAATTATAAGGGTACAGTAAAGAAGAAATATGACAAGGAACAGGGACCTCTCTTTTTGCACACACAATATTCCAGTTATTCCGATAATGATCTCCGTCCAGCAGTATGCATTGCAATTGTACAGTTAATGTGAAATGTATCATCTATTTGATAGCTTTATATCGTATCATTCATTACTTTGAATATGGTGTATATATTCATGTACATGTAAGCTAAATCTAAAAGCTAAACCTATATAAGAAACATTTCAATCCAGATCGTCAGATATGTTTCTTGAAATTATGGTAAAATCTACCATTTTGTGAGTTGAAATTTTCATGTATACCCATTCGTTGCTTAAGGAAGCATTTGTTTCAAGGATTTCTATATTGATAAAATATAACTTTCTATTTACGTAAAGTACCATATTTCAACAAGTTTTTTGAATTACTCATACATGGAAATTAGTTTTTTATGTAGGGGGGGGGGCTGCTATAAATAATTATAACAATAAGACCTGACATAATGTTCTTGTTGTTTTGTGTTTACTTGTTTATCATATAAATGGGCGCCATTGTTTTACTTACGATGCTAATGCTTTGTTAATAACCTCAATCTCCCCTAATGTGCTGAATTATCATATAATTATTTGTTTAGTGAATATGGATTATATTCCTTTTCATTTTCAAACAAATGCTTTCTCTGAATCATTCCAATCATTCACTGAATATCTTGCTTCCGAGTTCATAAAATACAATTTTATTACATTTTCCAAAGTAATATTTTGTATAATTCTTTGTATTTTCAACAATGTTTTGATTAAATGTGCATGTATGTTATCAATAAAGATATTATTATGTTAACACAAAAATCGACGGTATATCAATCGTTTATATTCACCGACTTGATGAGTTGGTGCATGTATATGTTATGACTTTTTGAGCGTTAAATGTGTTAAAAAATGCATTAAATGTCATAGTTTTAAAAGGCAGATGAAAGAAATGTAATACTAAAAGCAACCTCCAAATTTACATGTACTTCTTCGTCTATCCCATCTTAATAAGTTATTTAAAATTCATGTATATCAGAAAAATCAAGTTTAAAGGTACCTTATCTTGAGAGCTTGTATGGATGAAAAAATACATTATCAATAAATGAAACTAAGATTACACTGAACATTCAAAGACTACAAATAATGTCTGCTGAACAAGTTGCATGAAAGTGTATGATTGGTAATCAAGTGAGGTTTGTTTTGGAGGCACTGAGTTCCAGCTAAATATTCTATTATTTGTTTATATTGTTGATAGCTGTTTGGCCAACAACCAGTTCGTCTCCTACCCAATTGGTGTACTCCCATATGGTCTACACCCAGCCCATCTACTATCCCACATGGTCTAATAATCATTTGATCCAATAACCATTTAGGCTAAAAGTCATTTGGTCTAATTTCCATATGGTCTAATCTCCAATAAGTCTACTACCCATTTGGTCTATTGCCTTTTTAGTCTAATTTCCAGTCGGTCTAATTCCCACTTTGTCTACTATCCATATGGTCTAATAATCATTTAATTGTAAATAACAATAATCATCAAATGATTATTAGACCTTATAGAAGACCAATTGGAGATTAGACCAAATGACTTATCCTAAATGGTCATTAGACCAAATGATAAGTAGATGAAATGATTATTATACCGCGTGGATAGTAGACGGGCTGGGTGTAGACCATGTGAGTAGATTAATTGGGTAGTGGACAAACTGGTTGTAGACCAAACAGCAATTCACCGGGTGTCCTAACAATCCATCTAGTGCATTGAAACCAGGGGTGATAGTGAGCACTGAAAAAAAAATAAGTTTTTTTTTTTTTTTTCCCAACCACCCACCCTCATGACTAAAAAAAAAAAAAGCATTCGGGGGAAAAAAATGGCATCTAACAACATTCCCCCTTTTTTAGTAAGAAAATTTGGGAAAATTGTGAAAAATCAGGAAAAAATAAAAAATCGGGAAACCGATTTAAATCGGGTAATTATCAGGCCTGATTGAGACCCAAGTTTTAAGAAGTTTGAAATGCAGTTCCATGGCCAGAACTGAAGATTTATCCCGACAGCTTGACTATAATGACTAAATATTTGTATCTAAAACTAAATTAAAAAAATGATTATACCTCACTGTTTCCATATTATGAAATGTTTAATAGGGTCTTGGAATTAAGTTTACGGTAACCATTGACCTCACTCCAACATTTCACAACACAGAGTGGAAAGACTTGCTGCAAAAGACTAATTTGATGTCAATTCATGGTTTTAAAATGATAAGAGATAACTGATTACCGTAGATGTTTTACCTTTTCCTCTCACTCGATCAACACTTCTTTTCTCTCTTCTTTCATTTTTTAAAATCAATTCTGTTTTCACAAATTCTCACATCTTCTATGTTTCATACCCCTCAATATCTCTTTCTCTCTCTCTCTCTCTCTTTATCTATCTTTCTCCTGCATTCCCTCTGTATATTCGTTATATTGCAATCCAACGCTTGTACATATATACAAATTAATCTAATCTACAGGTTTTCAATATACAGGTATTCACTATACTCGCCTCATGCCAGTGGAGACCGATATTGTCCTTACTTCCAACATCTTCTCATGTCATCCTAGTCATAAGCACACACTAAACTGATCTTCACATACATGTAGAATATTTCTGCGGCAGCAGTTGACTCAGAATTTTAATCAGACATGAAATGCACGTTTATGTTCAAACTGGACGTCTGGACAAGATAACAGTCCGTCTCGATCAGGCAAATATAGTTTCTTACAATACTTAGAACTGTTATGTCAAGTTTTGTTAATGATGTGGCAGGGTGCAATAGAACACGTACATAACAAATAAAACAAACGGAAGGCAAAAGAAGCTTCTGCTGATCTAAATATACAACATTGTTACTACATGTATCAGACGCTCTAAAAATTAAGCCCCTTGAATTTACTCTGGAATGTAACTAAGTACACAGGATATATATGCATCTACAATTCTCATGTCGTTTTCTTTCACAAAACAAATTTTATTTCATGCCCCTTTTCATCAAAAGTGCTGGACTATTACACTCTGTACAACCCAAGTTTAAAACAAATAGATTTGTGACTAGCTATATTTTCTGAAGTTTGGACATAAATACATTGGTATCCCCATAACAAAATAGAATAAAAGCACCAACTAAAGTATCTTAGCAAGAAGAGCCTTAACTCTGCATCTAATGATATAAGCTAATGCTTACGCTATTTTAGCTTCCAACAGAAGGCATATTAACATAAAATCTATAAACAAAACAATGGTTACATTACCTGTATTCATGGAAAAAATAGAGAACAACACATGCATTAAAAGAAAAAAACTTTTGCTTTTCCAGCTCAACTGAAAAGAACATAATAGCAGTATCATATTTGAACAAGTACATACCATGTAATCTAGCGTATCATTCTAACTCTGTTCTTCATCTTTACAAAACAACTCCTGAACAAAAAAGGGAAAAGGTTTATACAGAAAGTCCCACACAAAAATAACACAGAAACATAGCCGACCATGAGATGCATGAGCAAATTAAAATATTTAACATAATAAATCCAGTTCAAGTATATACTGATTCTTCTGTTTCATCTCGGTGACATAAATAACACAATTAGAAACACATGTATTCTGAACATGCTCAATCTGGACAATTATTCTCAAATGAGTTCTTTTCATCATAAACTTAATTCGAACTTTATCTCTTTTCAAAATTATGATAACCCAATTAAAATTTACTTTTGGAGGGGAAAACAAATCAGCATCATTATGACACTTCATTTATTCATGTATCCGAAGTGTCTTATAGCACACACTTTCCAGCTTCATAATGAACAGACAAAATTTTAACCACTGGCAGTTAATCCCTGATTTCAGCCATACATTGTATTAAGAAAGTGATTGAGCACATTTTAGAATTTAGATGTACTACATGTATAATTAAAGTTAACTGAGGACTTTAACAATTGCTCTGCCAACAATGTCATTAAAATATATTCCTTGGTTTTTTTTTAAATAAAGTAATTCAAACTTTGTTAAAGGGACTTGGTAACATTGATCCGAATGAGAAAAAGTGGTGCTAAGGTAGTGACTTCAATGCTAGATGTACAATTAAAGATAATCTGAAAATCTGAAAATTTGAGTGAAAACGGACCATATATTAATGATACAAATTGGGAAAAACTGATCTGATCGATTCCTTAATTCTCCCAACTATATTATTACAATTTAATTACATTTTAGGTGAATGTAAACCGTCACAAAGCAATTAATTGGCTCTATATACCATTCCACACATTTAAGTGTTGAAAGATTTTTAATAGCCTGTTTTATGTCTTTTTTTCATGGAAAAACGGTTGGGAAAATTCAAAAATGGTTGGGATAATTTACTATTAATCACTGTTAGAGGGTGTTGACCAGTGACGCCTTCAAAGAAAACCATAGATATCTTTGTGGTTTGAGAATTTTTTCAGGATTTTTTGCATGTCCGAGGGTTAGTACAGTAGAAGGAATATAAAAAGTAACATTTTATACAAAAATTATGCAATTTTTTTCATCAACCTTCAACAATGTTACCGAGTCACTTTAAAACTTTCCTATCCATAAAAAGAGAAGAGGGCAAGTTAAATTTACACTCCACTTCTGCCACATCCACGTAAAGGACTTTCGAGTGTTCTGCCATTTAAATCATCAGTTCCTTTTTTAGTTTGAGTCTTTCTCAGATGTAAACACACATTTACTTTGCTCACAAAGGAAAAGTTATTTCCTTATAATTTAGTGGAATATTATGCCAACACAAGAGAAAATACAAAAACATATGAACAAACCAGTGACAGCTGAAATGATCTAAACCACCATCTTTCATTTTGATCGATTATTTACACAACTAGTCCAGTCTGTGAACCATATTAAAGGCACCAAGACGCATATAGGTCATTTTCACACACTTGGTTTGGTAGGTACTCATCTGGAATATTTTCAAAATTTCCACTGAAAATAATTTTCTACTGACATTCATTTAACGAACCAAAAATTAGCATAATCGCATTCTGGTTCATTGATTTTTCATCTCAATATTGCAATTACTTAAACCCCAAATGCATGACATTTTGTGATAAAAATACAAAACCTCAACTTTAATGATATTCTTCTTGCAGAATCATAGTTATTGAAGAATCTGTCTTTGATTATTTTCATGCCTTATATTTCAAACATTTTTTCCTCCTTGACATCTGCCCACTTTATTGATTGGTCCAAGCACAAAAATGATTAGATATCATATCTTCTATTAAGCCTCAATTAAAATCTACATTTCCTTCAACTGTTGATATATTTTAGTTGACTGCTAATTGATGTTGGATTGATTAATGAAATCATTGTAAGATAATTGATTCCTTTCTATTTTAGTGAGGAATTATTTTCTAGA
This sequence comes from Mesocentrotus franciscanus, assembly GCA_037976565.1. Taxonomy (NCBI): domain Eukaryota; kingdom Metazoa; phylum Echinodermata; class Echinoidea; order Camarodonta; family Strongylocentrotidae; genus Mesocentrotus; species Mesocentrotus franciscanus. The sequence continues at coordinate 11,804,209 of CP137676.1, forward strand.
ATATTTCAGGTTTGATAAGATAATTAGGAATGGAATCCTCATTCCTCACAATTTCCAGTATTAGTCATCTGGTTGTAATACACTGAATATAACAACAATTATATCATCAATAACTTCACAATGTCTTATAAGCTTGATAAGTAGTGTTTGTTGTAAGTCTTTGGAAATAACTGCTTCTAATCATTCACTTTAGATTATCTAATAAATCAGTGGATGTATAGTTCCTTTAATCTTGTCAAAGAATTTCGAAGAATATAATACTGTTTTAGCATGACCTGTATGTGATTTGTCTAATATATTGCATCAAATTTAACACCTGGCAAACAATCCAATGAAAAAAATAATAACGCAATAATCAATATAACATGAGATAAATTGCTTTCCCCAAGACCCATTTTCACATTATTTTTCAAGAGGTGTGGACAATTATTTGAAGACAGAGAGAGAGAGAGAGAGAGAGAGAGGGGGAAGGGGAGAGAAGAAAAAAATTCAGTACCTGAATGTAAAAAAAAAAAAAAAGAGGCTCATGGCAAAACTATGTCAAATTAAATCTCCATGCTTAAATATGAATTCAACCTAAAAATAGCCTGAAAATGATAACAAACAAGTAGTTGGTGCTGGATTAACCTCACCATCCTTTCACAATATAAACTTTGATCAGAAATCATGAAAAAAACTTGAAATACCAATCCAACATCATCACTTCTTGAGAATAACAGTTTTCTTGATATGCATTCCAATGTGCTTAGGTGTGTCAAGGATAGTCAAAGTCCGAAACGGACACTGGTTGCATCTCAGGTACTCACAGCGATACGGTATTTGAGAGTCCGGATCAACGCTTAAGTCCTTGCTAAAGTATTTATCGAGGATTTCATCCTCAGTGAAGTAGACAGTGTTTGCATCTTCCATGCCCTTGCTGTTCAGCTGGTCATCAAGTTCACCTGGATTTACATTATCCTCTCTAAGGCTTTCAGATATTCTCTGCGTAGTCTGGGTGTGGTTTCTTTCGGCGTGGTTCTTGGACACATCTGGCATTTCTGTAACAGGGTTGTTGGTCTTGTCTGGAGACTTTCCATTCTCATCATTGATGGCGATGTTATCCAAAGAAGTGACCAGGACCTTTTTCTTGATGTGAGTCTCCAAGTGACCTTGCAAATTATTTCCACGCAGATCCTTCTTGTCGCATTTAGGACAAACAAAGTGCTTCAAGCCCATGCCCTTTCTTCCTTTCATTTCTATTGTGTAGCATGTGAAATAGGACTGCAGGTCATCATGGAACATCTGAATGGAGTCTCCTGGCCTGCTAAGCAGTTCATCCATGTTGTTAGATGCAGGGGTAGAGTGGCTGAAAGCATTTGATGAAGCAACTGTTTCTTGCGATGCATCTGAAGCTCCAGAAGAGGTTTGTAAGGACAAAGTCTGTGCCACATTATCTCCACAATCCTTCACTACTGGCACCTGATCTTGCAAACATTCACTAAAATTAACACTGTCTTTCTGTTTCACATGTCCTGCCCCTATTGCATCACCGCCACTCAAAGTGGATGTCAGAAGGCTTTCTGTAAGATTACCATTTTCACTCATTTTATTAGCATTGTCATCTTCTGTTACTCTACTTGCAACACTAGCTCCCATACCATCATTGCTCCCTCTGAACGAGTCACCAACATCTGTCATGTCAGCATCATCTATGGACGCATCATCCTGCCTACCACCATCCACAGTATCCATCTGCTCATCTTCCGCCGCATCAGTAGGACCCAAGACCTCATCATTAGGACCCAAGACCTCATCAGTAGGACCCAAGACCTCATCAGTAGGACCCAAGACCTCATCAGTAGGCCTACTCATCTCTTGGTCCATTGGTGACAAGCTATCCCTGGTGGGGTAATGATCAGTTGGTTCCCGAGTTGAGTCATGCCAGATGTGCATTCTGTCATTGCCAAGCTGTTGAGAGTCTGTATAAATTTCACAAGAGATAGCAACATTAGACTTTTTATAAGGAACTGGGGTACCACACCGAGTGAAAGAGCTTTATATAACAGTTGTTTATGTTTCTTTAACCAGAAGAGACCTTATAATAATTGTAACCCTAACTAATATGGCTGAGGGGGAACCGACCCTCCCCCAACTGGGAGGAGGTCAAAATAACCCACCCTTTTCAATGATTCAAACACTATTTCACTCAAGATGTCAATTCCAGTTGTCTTAGTGCACATTTGCTGGCACATAATTGGAGGAGAGAGAGAGAGAGAACAAAAAGTACACAAGATTTTGGAATTTTAGAATCTCCTTGAGATAAAAAGCTGAAATATCTCACCCTCTGATGCTTCTGGGGTGAAATCAGGGGGCACAGGAAGTGGACCCTCTTGGGGAGAAGCTACCATTTGCTCTTCAACTTGGCTCTGATGTGAACTTGATAGGTCATTTTGGGGAAAACTGTCATCCAGTGAAGTTCTGTGAGGAAGGTTTTATTCATACAATTAATAAGCAACTATGTATAGACTTTGAAGAAGATATAATTGCAATATAATATTTTCAAAGCAAAGAAAATGGAAGCAAACAAGTTGTGAATGCCTATCTATTGATATTGTATAGTACTAGCGAACTCCTAAAATCTAGTTGTCAGATTTCAATTAGTAAATCTCAAAGTATTCTGGATAACCCCAAATTTATTCTAAAAGGGACAAAGCAAAATGGGGAGAAATAACTCCTAAAATGCCACATCAGATTTACACTTTCATATTCCTTTTTTTTAAATAAAGAAATTGTCAGGATCATACTTTATTTCTTTATCACCAAAATACACTGGCATGTTGTGGCCTACAAAGTCTTTAATAATACTTTTCTCCCAGTTGTCTTACACTATAATCTACAAAAATTCTATGCCAGTCTCCCATTACTTTCTGCTCGAAATCAGAGAGATGAAATTATAACTTGCCTCAATTCCTCCATTTGCTGGGATCCTGCTGTCTTCTGTCCACTCAGCTGAAGGTGTCGAAGATGTGACTGAAGATGAGTGATGAGAATGTGGCGAGTAGCGTTGAAACAACCAAAGAAGCATTTCCTGGACAAGCAACGGTGAAAGTACTTCACCTTCATTCTCACTCGACGTCCCTCTACTTGAAGAAGTCTTGTTTTGTGCATCTGTCGCCTCTGGTACATATTCTTGAGCCTGAATTTCCTGAAATCCTGATATGTTGATAGATCTTTCAAATGTTGCATGATCTGCTTCTTTGGTTGAGACTGATCTTCCTTGCTCCCAGGCTGCAAAACAATTGTTCTGTGAGGATGATTCTTCATATGTACATTCTGTAAGTGGGTGGCAAGGGCTCTCACTAAGTCAATCTTCTTGTCTGCTGTCATCACTTCTTTAAAGAATCCACACTGAGGCATTCTACAGCGGAAGACACCATAACCAAACCCTCTTCCAGCAACCTTTACAGTCTTGTTCTTGTGGGATTTCATGAACCTGAAAGCTTTGGATATTTGCCTTGGTGTAAGTGCTAATACCACTTTGGTCCTGAAAGGCAATGCTTGCAATTCTTTTTTCAAATCTTCATTCTCTGCATCCTGGACGAATGGACCATCAGCCTGATCTTTTTTCTGGGTAGGTTCTGAATCCCTCATACTTGTCTTACCTCCAGCTATTATGGGCATTGATTCTTCAAATGACTTCTGAACCTCACCTCCATTTGCTTTTATTTCCTGTTTGTCACCACATGGAGAGACATCGGTAGAACTTGTGCTTGGATTAGGATCTGATTCAGTGTTCTTGATAGCTGAATCTCTTTCACATGCCATATCATCAGCTACATTTGCAGCTGACATTCTGGATTTGGGTACCTCAACCTCTTTTTCAGGATTTGCTCCATCTGAATCCTCCTTCACATCCATTGGAGAGGCTGTAGTTATCACCTGGTCAACTACAGTTTTCTCTGGTACAGATTTTGCATCTTCATCATCGCCTTCACAAACCTTTTCATTTTCCACCTTGTCTTTTTTGTTCGGTGGAGTCTCATTTACACTTTCTATACATTCTCCCTTTCTCTTCATTCCAGACACAAGTTGGTCTTTGAACTTTCTTTCAACAACCTTCAGCTCTCCTTCTTGTAACTTTGAAGGAACACTCCAGACAGGTACTTTTTTATGAAGCACTGATCTCCACCTCTTGGCAAGAATCTTTGACCTCCTCTGTAGTACCTTTCTGGAATTCATTCCAGATTCCCTGCTTGTCAAAGATCTGACTTCACTGATCATTGGTGTCCAATCAGAGTTTTCTTCTCCTTCTTGGAGGTCATTGGTAGTATCTTTACTTTCTCCCACTTTATCAACATCTACCATTTTCCATTTTTCAAGTAGGTTTGGAAACTTCTTCCATAACTTATCTATCTCTGATCGAGTCAGAAAATCTGGTTCTTCCTTCTCTGTTAATGTCTTTGGAAGGTCTTTGGCAGGAGCTGATGTGGACTTTGAAGAATTGTCAGAAGAGAACTTTGCCGCAATGCTCTCCAAAACTTGTGAGGGCAACTTGATTGATTTGTCACTTGCCAAGCATTTCCTTATTGCTGCCGTGAGAAGTTCAGGTGTCTTTGTCTGAGATATAGGGATTGACACCATCATGGTAACCTTCTCACCTCCTTTGTTCACTGCGACTATCTTCAGCTTCTTGACAACTGTTTCTTCAGTGGTCGGGGAGTATGTTGACATCGTCTGTGCCATCGTTTGGTAGTCTTCTTTGGAAATGAGAGTGAAGAAGATGTGCTTTACAAGATGTCCACAGATATTTTTCTTGTAGCATCGTGACCTTACACAATTTTTCCAATTACAGGTGTATATCTGTTGCACTTCTCCAAGATGAAGGTTAGCCTCCTGCATATCAGAAATTGTGAAGTGTGCTTGAACTTGTGTGAAGGTCAAGCTAAGGGGTCTTGGGATAGATCGCCTTGGAAACTGTGTGCCACATTTGCTAGCAACTGCATGGGTACCAGGATTTGAAAATGGACCCTGATATGGCCAAGCATAGCTCTGATGTTCTTTAACACTTTACTTCCACAAGAACGAAACTGGCATTCCATCAGATTTCCAGAACACTTTTTAAAGTAGCAAAGCACCTGCTCTGGCTCCATAATCAGGGGCTCACAACTAAGTGTTGAGTTGACATCATTTCCATAGTAGTCTACAAGGTCTGAATCTTCCTGTCTTTGGCCATCATTAGCAGTTGGTGAACTGGAAATCGTCGCCTTGTGGCCAACCTGCAATTCCTCTGCTTCATCAATGATCTTCACGTAATCTGAAATATCATCTTCGGTTATGGTCACTGGACTATCAGACAATGCCCCAACGCCCTCATCTGCACCCTCATTAATGTTTTTGTCATGAATTTCATCCTCATCTGAACTCAGTTCAATGTAGTCTACTGAACCCTCTGGAGTTGAATTATCTGGGGTAGATGCATCAGGGTCCAGTAGATGTGGAAACCTCCGACATGACCTCCTCCAGTGGCCCTTCAACTGAGACCGTGTTTTTCCATTATTCCATCTCCTTGTGCTTTCACCAGGTCTTTCTCTGTCCCTGTATTTAGACTTCATCGGAATGCTGGCTGTTAAGGTTGAACCTCTCTTATTGGGAGAACGTAAGTGCTTGAAACTATGCATCATCGTTCGCCCTCCACGAGGTTTGGAACCTGTGGGATCAATGCTATTTCCAACACTACCTGCACCATTGTTGGAAACAGTCTGTTGCAAAGTAGTTTCTTTTGGCCTCAGTGTCCCAATGTATCGTCCATTCTTGGGTCTCAAGGAAGAAAGTCTTGTTCCAGCGAGATTCTCGTAGTCCTCATCACTATCACTAATTCTATACTTGTGCTTCTTTTTCTTCTTCTTTTTCTTCTTCTTCTTCATTTTTGCTAGACACAACAATGCTGGATCTTTGGTTGAGGTGAACATACTAAGGGAGCCATTCTTTGCCGATGTTGGAGGATTGTCTAGAGTGAATGGTGGAACTATGTAGTCAACCCACTCAAGTGCCTTTGTTGTGCAATCAATAGTTGAATTGTCATTATGAACCCCTTTCTGTTTCTTAGGAAGAACAGCCAATTCCACTTTAGGCTCTATGTGCTTCAGAAGGTGAGAAATTAGAAATGAAGGATCATTTTGGTTCCTTACAATTCTGGCTCTGCAGAAACGGCAGTACATGTACATGAAATTTCTCCCTCCCGTTGGGTCTTTATAGAACTCATCAACAACTGATGCTGGTGAATGAATCTTGATCTTTGGAATGCTTGATGGTGCTTGCTGGCTGCATTGCTTCATATGGAGGTTCAACAGAATATGTTGTGGAAAACATGAGTTGCATCTAGTGCACTCAAAGAAAACATCATTACTGATTGACGTCAAGTCATTCGGCATTAAATGCCCTCTTGATATTGCTGTCGCTATCACAACCTTGCACTTTTCTGCATCTGACAGGGCTTTCTCAGTCTCTGAGTCTTGTGTGTCATCATCCTTTTTCGATTCAACAAAAACTGTTTCCTTCTCCTGCAATATGTATGTGGTTATTGTTTCCGGCACTGGCTCTGTGCCAAGGTAGGTTGCTGTGTCCAAGCACACTTCTAAAGCAAAGAGCCCACCAGTCTTGTGCAAGTCTGAAGATTTCATGTCTCGAGGTTTAGCAATATGGATTGCAGCTGGAGTTGGAGCAGCAGGAGTTGGTGGAGCAGCAGGAGTGACGTTCTTAGTTGGCAGACTAGCCGTGGTGATGTTTCTACTGTCAGTGGTAGTGGTTGATGCACTTGGTTTTGTAGAAGAAATCTGAATGATTGTGTTATTCAACCCTGAGAATGATGTTGCGTTTCCTGCCTGTGTACTTATTTTTGCTCCTGTACTCTGTGTCTGACCATTTACTGGATTCTTCTGTGCAACAGGCACGCTCGCACTTTGCGTAGTAACAATGCTTTGAGAACTTGCTGGTACACCAGTTAGCACGATGGCCCTATTTACATTACTTTCACTTGGAACCGGTTTCTGTGGAAGGGCAACAAGGAAGGTTTGCAAAGAATGAACAGCCGGTGAAGAGAGAATCACTGGTTGCTGAACTACTCCTGGTTGCAAAATATTGGTCTGAGGACCTGACAACATATTGGCAGTGATTGGCTGAGGTAGGTTTCCAACTCCTGCAGCTAAATGAGGAACTGATGGAAAAGACAACTGCGAGACAGCCACAGGTGTGGTGATTTGTGGGGTGGATAATCCTTGGGTATTCACAGCAGATCTCATGGTTTGTGGGGATGTTAATTGGAGCGTGGACATTCCTGGTGTAGTGATTCCCTGTTTGGAGATATCTGGAGCAGCAACGTTTCTGACATTCAAAGGGATCAAATATTTGTTGTCACCAGATTGGATTATAGAGTATAGTGCGCCATTGAATTTGACTATTTGATTCATCACAGCATTAGCGTTAGCTGGAACTGCAGCTGTGGAGATCGTTGGTCCTGTAGCATGTCCACTAACGGCAGGGATTACAGTCTTAGTAACATCAGTGGCTAACTGAACTGGTTTAGAGAAAAGGGTGCTTCCTGTTGTAGAGCTCTGTGCTGTAGTTGAAGCCACATGGATAGTAATTGCCTTTTTCACAGTTTGTACAGGACTTTTGGTAATCATTTGATGACCCTTTGTTGGTGTCTGTGATTTGGATTTGTTGCCTCTTTGATATTCTGACTCAAGTGGATCATAATCTTCATCATCATCAAATGCATCTAAATGTTCATTGTCATCTGATGAGCTACTCTCAGTATCAACTTCCATATATTTTCGTTGAGTGACTCTCCTTGGAGTTCTTCGCAAAGACAATGACGGTTCCTTGGAAGTAGATGGCACTGATGTTTCCTTGGAAGTAGACGGCACTGATGTTTCCTTGGAAGTAGACAGCCCTGACGTTTCCTTGAAGTAGACGGCCCTGACGTTTCCTTTGAAGTAGATGGCATAGAATGAGAAGTTGACTTATCCTTGCTCACAAAGGTACGTTTTTCTGGTTTGTTTGAAGATGTGCTGCTTTCCTCTTCCTCTTCTGCAGTGAGATCAATTAGGCCTTTAGAGGAAGATTTTTTATCTTGGGCTTGAGTCTTTTTAGAGGTATCTTTCTCTCCAGCAGATTTCTCACCATCAGAAGTCTGGCCCTTACTCTTCACAAGCAGTACCTTGTGTTCTGTTCTTAAATGCTGGTAGAAATCGGACATGTCCAATGACTTTGTACAAAAAATACAATCTACTGCTTTCTGTTTTGACACAATTATCAGTTTATGTACCTGAAGAAGATGAACATTGAGCTCCGATCGAGATTTACATATCTGACCACATCGAACACACTTGAACACGGTTGTCAAGTTTGACTTCTTGTTGACACCTTTAGGAGTTTCTGATATAACAATGATGTCTTCATCTTCATCATCATCATGTGCTTTTGTAGTTCCATCATCATTATTCTGAGATTTAGTTGAATCCTTTTCATTTTGAGATTCTTCTGGTTGACTGTCTGTGGTATCTGGGACATGTGTATTGTCCGAAGGAGGATTTTTGACTTCCTCCTGTAAATTGCTTGTGCTTGGGTCCTCAGTTTGAATATCTGCATCGTCTAGTGAATTTTGTATTTCATCTGAAAATGTTTCTACTTCAACATCTCCCCCTAATGTGCTTTTTTCTGAATCATGAGTGAGACTTTCTGAAACAAGAACTCCATCTGCAGATTTTTCAACTACAACATTATTCTCTGATGCACCTTTGTCTGAGCTGTGAATTTGACCATCTCCAACATGAACTGACACACGTATCCCATCTGAAGAAGCTCCTTTTTCTGGACTGAGACTTTGGCTCTCTGGAACATCCTCTGAAATATGCGCTCCATCGGAAAGAGAGATCTCAGTGCTGACATCCTCCTGTATAGTGCATTTGTCGGGGTTGATTGCTTGATTGTCAGCATCATTTTCTGAAACCTCCTTGGGAGAGATTTCATTGTCACCATCCTCCTGTAAAATGCTTTCATCTGGATTGACAGTTTCATCTGTCAGTTCCATAACATCTTCTGAGTTATGTATTCCATCTGAAGATTTTTCGAATTCTACACCCTTTTGTGAAGCTCCTTTTTCTGGACTGAGACTTTGGCTCTCTGGAACATCCTCTGAAATATGCGCTCCATCGGAAGGAGAGATCCCAGTGCTGACATCCTCCTGTATAGTGCATTTGTTGGAGTTGATTGCTTGATTGTCAGCATCAATTTCTGAAACCTCCATGGGAGAGATTTCATTGTCACCATCCTCCTGTGAAATGCTTTCATCTGGATTGACAGTTTCTTCTGTCAGTCCCAAAACATCTTCTGAATTATGTATCCCATCTGAAGAAGCTCCTTTTTCTGGACTGAGACTTTGGCTCTCTGGAACATCCTCTGAAATATGCGCTCCATCGGAAAGAGAGATCTCAGTGCTGACATCCTCCTGTATAGTGCATTTGTCGGGGTTGATTGCTTGATTGTCAGCATCATTTTCTGAAACCTCCTTGGGAGAGATTTCATTGTCACCATCCTCCTGTAAAATGCTTTCATCTGGATTGACAGTTTCATCTGTCAGTTCCATAACATCTTCTGAGTTATGTATTCCATCTGAAGATTTTTCGAATTCTACACCCTTTTGTGAAGCTCCTTTTTCTGGACTGAGACTTTGGCTCTCTGGAACATCCTCTGAAATATGTGCTCCATCGGAAAGAGAGATCTCAGTGCTGACATCCTCCTGTATAGTGCATTTGTCGGGGTTGATTGCTCGATTGTCAGCATCATTTTCTGAAACCTCCATGGGAGAGATTTCATTGTCACCATCCTCCTGTGAAATGCTTTCATATGGATTGACAGTTTCATCCGTCGGTTCCATAACATCTTCTGAGTTATGTATACCATCTGAGGGAGGCATATCACTTTCAATATCCTCCTGTTGTGAAACACCCGGAGTGCTTGCTGCACAATTTTCACTTGATTGTACTTCTTTGTGGTTACTTCCAAAGGCCGTACTTTCCTCCAATGGAACCTTCGCACATGTTTCTGTGATGACATGACTGTCATTTGACCATTGTTCTTTGTCATGAGGATAATGCACTTCTTTAGGCAATATCAAACTGTCTCCCTGTTGAAAACCTCCACCGCTTGGTGCATCTGTCACTTTATCACCAGGAACAGTAGTGGGAGTGGCCTCACCATTTTGCATACAAGTCTCTTGAGGTGATGCTGTCTCTTGATGGTCTCTCACAACTTGCGACATTTTGGATATCTAAATTTCTTGATCTAGTGACTCTTCATGGTTTTCCATAGGTATACCACATGCCTACATTCATGAAAAATTGGAAAATGACCATCTGGTATCCATTTCTGAATTTACAGTGTCCAATACTCACTACTGGAGACAGCAATAATGGAATCTGCAAAAGAGAGAAGGAAAGGGAGAGAAAAGGATGAAGGGTTAAAACTGGTTTTAGTGAGCAATATCCTAACTTGAAATATCCATGTTTTAGATTTGTTTACAGTATCTCAAAAACCCACTTACAATTTCATTAAACATTTTGTTTATTTATACATGTAGGATATCCAAGTCCTACATTCTCACATCTTCATGATAGGGATCTAGTTTCTCATTTTAATGGGTTGAACATATATTGTTATCACATGCATATTTTAATTCTTGTACTAGCATTGAAAACTATTAACTGTTTAAATAAACTGTGGGTTGGGCAGCATTGGTCTCAGTTCATCCAGACTACTGCTCTACCACTGAGCCATAGCGTCTCCTTTGATAATTAATTCAGTCATTCATCCATTCATTCATCCAGCTTTCGTCTGAGATAACAATTTATCCATTCATTCATGCTAGCATTCACTTCAGATAACAATTCATTCATTCATACCTTCATCTAGATTAGCATTCACTTTAGTTAACCATTCAACCATTTATCAATCCTTTCATTAATTTATACATCCTTTATTTCAGTTAATAATACCAAATTTTAGCACATCAAAGTGATGCATATCATAAATGGAGAACCAAGCGCGTAGCCAGGATTTTATTCTAGGGGGGGTAGTGAGCACGCAAGCGTGCAAATCACTTACAGAGCGGGCGAAGCGCTCCCTAGGGGTGGGTGGGTGCAGGGAGGGGAAACTGCGGCGCGGAAGCTTTTGATGTTTCATTAAATTATTAGAGAAAGAAGCCGATTCGTTGTACCGTTCTCGACCCTTAATCCTTGTCTGAATTCAGTCCCCCTCCGCGAAGCGCGGAAGCTTTGACTTTTCATAAAATTGTTAGAGAAAGAAGACGATTCGTTGTACCGTTCTCGACCCTTAATCCCTATCTGAATTCAGTCCCCCTCTGCGAAGCGGAAGCTTTGACGTTTCATTAAATTGTTAGAGAAAGAAGACGATTTGTTGTACCGTTCTCGACCCTTAATCCTTGTCTTAATTCAGTTCCCCTTCGCGAAGTGCGGAAGCTATGACGTTTCATCAAATTATTAGAGAAAGCAGACGATTCGTTGTACCGTGCTCCTTTTTCTTCCTACGTCCTCTTTCTTTTTTCTCTTCTCTTTTATTTTTTTTGGGGGGTGACCGCCCCCCCCCGGCTACGTGCCTGTGGAGAACTATCTTTCACAGATTAAATATAAAATAATCAAGATAAAGTCTTCAAGAAAATGATTTTTTTCTTAAATACTGAAACTTACACTATTATTCTATTTCTTTTTAGCTTTCCCCTGTGCCAGCAAAGTCTTATAGATACATGTATATTTGTTTTTATTTTTTAAACACAATACGGTCAATCATTTTCAAAGCTGTGAATAATCAAACACAAATTATCAGTTAAAGTACAAGTTCCCTTGCAAGCAGCTCCCAATAAGATTTATACTGAAAATTGTTGAAATAATCGAACTTCTAGGTTTCTGATGAAGGAGTAGATTAAAATGTACATGTACACGTATATAAAAAGGCACATAATGTGAAAAGGAACGTCATGTATGAAATGAGAGCTGCAATGTATATGACAAGGTAGCATTCGTAGTGTGATTGATATTTCCATTGAATCTCACTTTTTTTATTATCATTATGATTATTATTTTTCCCAATGTGTTAACTTATCTTTTTCCACTATATTTACTCCTTCACAGCATATTTCTAACTTTTGTCTCCTTCAGAAAAAGCAGGCCAGCATATGATTTAAATTGTGAATCATTAAAAAACAAAAACAAATTCTCTATATTTAGTAGAGACTTTTTTCTGTCAAAATAATGATTAGTAGAAGTTTAACAAAGATGTTTTCGCAGATATGAAACAAGCAATATATGTTTCTAATCCAATGATAACATTTCAATTTGGGTACAAAAATTGAAATTTTATCTCTTGTACAAACTTATTAGAATATATGTAGATTGTGTAAACAAAATCATATAATGATGCTAATTTGTGGATTTATCTTCAAAATTAAAAAAAATCAGATTATCCAAAACTCTTGCTGACCCTTTTATCTCAATTTTCCAAATTTCTTCAAATACATTTATAAGATTTTCATGCTCAAGGGGCACTAGGCAAAAGATGAAGTCACATAAAATCACAACAACAAAAAAGAGAACAACTAATTATAGGCCAAATCAAACAGATACATAGAAAATAAGTTGAAGTTAGTGCCGATTTCCTCATTCTATGGCTACTAGACATAATATAGGGTAAACTGGAATCTTATCAGTTCCCCCGCGCTCTTTCTCACTCGATCTCTCTCCAACTCTCTTAGGAGGCCTACTTAATTTCATTAGTTAGTAAGCACCTCATTTTTTTTCTATGAAAAGAAAACAAAACTGACATTTCCTCAGACATTGCCATTTATCATTCACATCCCTAGCTGTTTGAGCTTCCCAGAGCTATAGAGTAGCCTACGAAGCTGTGACGTCATAAAAATCTATTTTTGGAATTTCTCAATTTTTTCTTCATTTTCCAAAAGAGCATCAAAAATAATGTCCAAATGTCGAAAACCAATTGAACAGGTTAAGTATTGGCTGAGATATGACCATCTGAATAAAAAGATTGCCTATGGGAACTCAGTGTTATATTGCTCTGGCTCATAACATTAGGAGCCAGAGCAATATAACACTGAGTTCCCATTTTTGATGACGTCACACTTCACCACTCTATAGATTGATGTCTTTGTATCTTTGTTCACTCCCCTGTATCTGCTCTCTCTCTCTCTCTCTCTCTTCCTTATAAATACATGTGTTAACTTAAAATTTGACTTTCATTTGATCTTTTTTGATCTGTGTCTGTGTCACTGTGCATGCAGTTATTCTCACTTTTTAAGAGTATTAACTTTTTTGTCCTAGTCATGAAGGTAATTTCATTTTTTACCCCCCTATCTCTCTCATAAAGACAGTTGGTTGCCTAAAAATATTCTTTACCCCCTCGCATATTTGAAGTAACTATTTATGTGTCAATTAACTTCATTTTGTCCAACTTTTGTTTACAAAAGCAAAGCAAGTCTCTCTTATAATTTTGTTTTGTTCAAGGCTTGATCCTTTAAAGTCTCCTTTTAAAAAGTGAAAATTCCTCATATTGCCATGTCTCCTTCTGTTTTACTCTATTTCTTCTCCTTCATACAACCCCTACGCAAATCTAAAACACATACATGTACTGCACTTTCACAACCAAAAAGGACAATGGTGAGATACATGTACATCTCTATACCAAAATAAAACTCTTGTTCCCCCTAGATAATTAACGCTTCAACAATCTCATCCATACTTTTACACTTACTAAACTTTTGAATGATCCTTTTATCTTATCTAGAATTAGCTTATCAAATATAGGCCTACCTGATATGAACTAAAATCAAATTTTAAATCTTTAAAAAGTTACTTGTAGAATTATTTCCAAAACTGTCATGCTATGTTTACTACTGAAAATGTTGGTACTTTTTGTTTGTAATAAATTCATATTCTTTTTTTATAATTTTCACATTCACATTTTGAAAATGTGTTTTGTATTTAACAACTCAAAGATTTTGTTCATGTTTATAAGTTCAGATATATTTTTTTAATAATATTGTTATTTTTAATGCACATTTTTTTAAGTGTTTTTTTTTAACAAGTCAATTGTTCATATTCATATCTTCATATATATTTCATTTTTAATCAATTCTTTGCTGTCTAATTTACATTTGTTTAATGTTTTTTTTCCATTAAAGAAGTCGAAGCAATACAACACAATGTAGTTCATATTCAAATGTTGAATATATTTTAATTAATGCACATTTTCAAATGTGTTTTCAAAACAAGTTGAAGAGATTGTTAATATTTTCGTCTTTTTCGATCAATTCTTTGTGATACAATGCACATTTTTAAACATCTTTTTTTTTTCTCCAATGAATTCAAAGAGAATTCTGAAACTTAAAAGTCCAAGTCCGCTCCAAAAATAACTTACTTTCAATAGAAGCAGAAAAATCAGACAATTAAACCAATCGAAAAAAGTTTGAGCAAAATCGGATAACTGATGAGAAAAGTTATGAATTTTTGAAAAAGTATGTAAAACTATGGACCAATAGAAATCACTACACAAATTGCCAATTTGGCTATCAGTTTGTGACGTCATGTCCTCACTATTTATCAATTGCTTTAAATATTTTAATCCCATTTATTTCCCTTTTTATCCCCTAATACTTGATTTCCCCATGCCTTTGCCCGGGTTATATGATTTGTATCATATTGCGTGCATGACATATCACAAAAATTTTCATGAACTTTGAAGAATTGATACTATTTTCTGAATATTGTATATTCATAATTATTGATTTTTATATAAATAGTTTATCAAAATTCAAGTTTTTTCATGATTCAACTGGAAAAAAATTACTCTATATTAGTGCATCCACACAAAAACATTAAAAATATTACAATCAATCTAACTTGGATGCTGGTGTAAAGAAATAAGATTCTTAGGGAGATCAAAAATAGGAAATTTATATTATCAATATAAAGAAAATAATTAGTACAGTGGATAGTGAGGACATGACGTCACAGACTCATGAGTGAGTTGCCAATTTGTCTAGTGATTTTCATGTTTTTCATGTCATTAAAAATACAAAACTTTCATCTTAGTTATCCAATTTCCAAAAAAAAAGTCTGATTTTTCTGCTTTTAAGTTCTATTGAAAGTAAGTTATTTTTGGAGTGGACTTACCCTTTAAACACAATCTAAGTCGAATCATGGAAACAAACTTGAGGTCTAGAAACTTTAAACCTTTTTTTTCTTTTGAAGCCAAAATTCATAGATCTGATAAATTTGACAGGCAGAACCATTTTACTTTGATATACTCTTTTTTACACAATATAGCTAGGGCCTAATACTAGAGTTTACTATAATGCCAATAGAGGCATATTGCTTTAAAAATAATTGAAAAAAGAAGAAAAATAAAAGCTTCAAAGCAATTCATAGGCCTTTTTTTATAATTGTTTCCTCTAATAGTGAAATGAGAGTTTTTATAGGTAAATAGTATTACATAACTAAAAATAACTCATCATAAATAGGCCTACAATTTTGTATATATAATATAGATCTACAGAAAAAACATTTAAAACATTCAGGACAATCATAATAGATTTTAAAAAATGTATTACTGATTATAGAATGTTGTCGTTGAATAAGTATAAAATAGAAGTGTGATAATCATGATGTAAAAAAATGCATAATGAAAAAATTATCAATTAACAATGCACTGAACCAACTTAATTGAACTCGGATCAAAACAAATTCATTAACCCGCACCAACCCGCACCAGAATTACATGCCCCTCTCGCTCATAACGCGCCAGCGCCAACACACTGCATGCACACCATGATCATTCATTGGTCAATAAAGGTTGAATATAAGAGTACAATTAAAGAGCGCGGAGAATGATGAATTCAAATTGTGATCAGCTTTATTCTGTATATGACTAGTGTCGGCGAAATATAGAACATAAATATATCTAGGGTTAAAGGAACCTAAAATTCTAAACAAACTTTATTGTTATATCAAAGAGGAGCCGCGAGCTAAAACTGACTTTAATTACATGCACGGGCCGATTGAGCGGCGCTAGTATATAAGCCAACCAGACGAGACAGCACTGCAAAGCGAATTCAGGCCGCACCGCCGCGCCGCGCGAGCTAAATCTACGACCCGCCAACTTCATACAGAAACGTATCGTACTTACCCTATCCACAAAACCCAGGAAATCCATGCCCAAGCCACATACTCAATCAAGGCAACGTATCGACACTACAATCTTTGTACCCCTGTATACACACCGGCTCTGACACATACTAGTTATACACACACACACACACACACGCACCACATACACACACGGCCGGACAACGCGCAGATATTTCGAAGCACACTAGCGCGAGTGACCGAGACCGATACACAATACACTACGTTTCACAATATTGAAAACACACACACAATGTACTTGCGGGTAATAGCTCTGCACAGATAACGTCGTTCGCCTCGCGGTCCGAGCTTTTCGACTGATCTTCTATCCACCATTTCAACAGTTTAAAACTCACTTTTTAGCTTGAAGTGCAGTCTTAGGTAGAAGCACAACACAACCTCCCTACCCTGCGAAAAATTACGTTTCCTCCTGTTCGAAATCGAGCAGAATTTCAAATTTAGTTACCTCACTTCGAGCAATCGCACGACATCATGGCGTTTCTTGTTGGTGCACTATGGGTATTACAGTATGCAAATGAGAACTTCCCATGATTCCTCGAGCGCACTCGCAAAACGTGAATTTCATTGGCTGAATCCAACTCGCGTACGTGAAGCGCTCAGAGTGAGCGATCACATGCATTATGATTGTGCATTTATACGTCATTCATATATTCTTGTTCATTGATTGGTTAAAAGTGTGTCGCATGATAAAAACCAAATACACTTTTTTGCAAAAATTGTACTTTTTACGGTTAAAAGTACTTTTTACGGATAGAAAAAATGAACACAAGTTCTCACGTCATTTCATTTGTAACAATTGCGACCGATCCATGAAAATGGGCCTATTATGTATTCTGTGGTATAAGGATATGTAACTCATAAATTGATTCTTTTTTGGGGGGCGCTCCTTGGAATCTTCTCGAAGTCGGTGTCCTTCATGTTCTAATCACTTTAATTAATGTTAGGGCCTATCAAGTAACTCATATGGCATAGCTACGATACGATACAACAGCCCTTTAAATAACAGCCTGAGGTTGTTATGCCCTATCGGCCTATACTCGTTTGGTATTCCTACGGGTCTAAGGTTTTCTGTTGACAAACAGTATTTCCCCATTTTGCTTTTGTTTTCTTGTTTAGCCTATTTGCTGCCAAACACCACGTTAGGTCTATATAAATTGGCTTCATGAGGCCTAAAGAAGAAAGATGTGTATTGCCCTTTAGGTGCCACAACATAGGTCGGTCGGTCGGAAATCCTTTTTTTTTTCTTCTTTTTTCCCTCCCTCTTTGGGCTGATATTTCTCAGTTTTGAATGCTTTAATACATTTTTTTCTCTCTAAAAAAACGGTTTAAAAAAAAAACTTTTTTAAAAAGCCGACCGTATAGATGTCAAGATTTTTGGGTCGGTCGCAAATAGGGCAATACAACATCTTTATTTTTTAACGCCTAATTGGTCAATTAATGTACAGGTCTGTTGCATTCCCGGGTAGACCTCTTTCGTTCTTGAGGTTCAGATCTACATGCAATTAGTACGGTACTGATGCCAGCAGTTTAGTCGGCCTGCTCGATCCTCCTCCACTTTTTTCTTTCTTTGTGATGACGAGCTATATATAAAGGCCTATCAAAGTTTGCGGGGGGGGGGGGCTCCCAGGGCTCAGGGCGAAGGCATCCGAGTGTTAGATATGTTCGACTCGGTGACAAAGTTATCGTTTTGTGCGTGTGTGCGTGAGTGTGCGTGTGTGAAAAATGCATAGGCCTGCAGGCAACCTTCGCGGATAGATGCATAAATCAATAAATTTAGCCATGCATATGCACCCTCCTTTGCGGTTCCCCGTCTTAGATCCCGGCGGTGCAAATATTCTTAGCACAGCTTCTTGAATAATGAATTGTGAGTGGTCGATTAAATTCCTGCATTTTGATTTAACTTTGTTGCTGATGATTTTTTTTTTTTTAAATTCCAGATGTCAGCTATAAATTATTAATAATCTAAACAATAACACTAGACGGTCATTTATCTGTTTCTGTATTACAAATCAGTAACATTTTCCATATAATTTTGGCCAAATATCTCGTTTATTGTAGGTAATTATAGGCTGCGTGTTTTCCCCTTTCTCCTTCTTTGTTTTATCTTATGATTTATATTTTGGTTTTTGTTCTTATGCTAGTAGCTTCCCCTGGTGCACTTCTAGGGGTCGGCAGTGGCGAATCTAGGGGGAACGGGGGGCTGGCAAAAAGGATGTTAACCACAATTTTACCTCTTTTTTGTGGCTCAAGGGGGGGGGGGTGCTGAACAACAACAACAACAACATATTTTTAGTGCTCACTATAATATACGCCCCGCCCCCGCTTTTGCGCAGCTAAATATTTTTTCACGAATTGGGCCCCTCCCCTCGCCGCCGCCTGGATCCGCCCCTGGGGATCGGTGGGACCCATCGAATGAGTGGAGGGCGGGGGGGGGGGTTAGAGTGAGGGGAAGATATAAATGAAAAAGATTAAGAACGTGAGATGATGAAGGAGATAATTTATCTTACTCGAAAATGCTCTATTATACTAATCATGTGAATCAATAACGTGTGGACAACATGCGTCCATCTTAACATTCTATTTCATGAGGCAAGACATGAGGCAAGACATGTGAAAGCGATAAGGGGGTATTCTGTATATATTCATTATCATTATCCTCATCACTGATCCTCATCATCACTATCATTATTGCTTAAACTATTCTTAATTTTGAGAACGTATAGGCAAAGAGCTTACAACTGCCATCATAAAAAGGTTCAACTTAGATGTCACTGATGGTCTTTTACGACAATATTAAAGGGATAGTTGAGTTCTTGTTAAAGACCACAAATGCTTTCAAAGTGCATGGTTATTGCTCTTGTTATTTACGACATTTCTAGTGCCCTTTTAGAACCTAAAAGTGCTATAAAGGTAATTTTAGACCCCAAAATGTGTGAATTTAGATTGAATACGATATCATACCAATTCAGCTCCACTTTCAAAAATATATGACCGTTAATTAATGAATTAATCAATAATAAGTTTAATAATACACGGGCCTGCTGGTTGTGCGTATTATAACCAACAACAAAAAGCCAACAAAAAGCCGATATTGGCACTGGCTGGAATAAAACGTCATAAGGCGCTCATTTTTCTCATTTTTCAACGTCTGGTTCAAAATTACTGAATATTTGTGAGTATAGGAGTATAAGATGTGTGTACGTTTCACTTTAAAATGTTCCTACTCTAAAGGGGCAAGGGCAGTGGCGTAATGAGCAAAAACGTTTTTTTTTTTGGGCAGAACAAAAATCCGCATCACCACCACTCTCACATGTTACATGCAGGCCCCGCGGAACGTTTTTCAATTGATTTGAATTGATTACAAAGAAAAAGCAACATTTGTAAATCACTGGTATCGAATAGAAATAAACCACTTTGAATTTTATTTGGGGGTCAACTGCCCCCAAAAAAAAAAATCAGTAGGCCTACGCCACTGGGCGTATATCCGCCCCCGCACATTTTGAGCATCTACGGTATGTACAGCGTTTTTCAACCGGATTGCCGCGAGAGAATTCTAGTTATATTATATGTAGCCTATATATAGAAATAATTGAAACTTCATGAAAACAACCTGTGTCAAAACCGCAAGATGTCCATATGAATATCACTTTTGGTATTTTGATGAGGAAATAACCATGATGGAAACCTGACTCTCCAACCTATCAACTGGTTTACACTAGCCAGGGGCGGATCCAGCCGGTGGCAAGGGAGGGGGCCGAAAAAGGGGCCCACTTCGTACGAAAATTTGAAAACCGTGTCGGCCGATTTTCCGCTCAGTGGGGGGTAGTGAGCAATTTATTATTTTTTGCCTCCGAAAATTGAAAAAATTACCACACCCCCGTTGAGCGCCAGGAGGGGCCCATCTTCTTCTTTTTTGCAAAAACAGGGTGTTTTTACCTGCCCCCTGGATCCGCCACTGACACTAGCTGGTATTGAACAACTTATTTGGACTCAAATTTCTCCTTTAATTTTAAAAACTTTTTTCAAGATTCACGCCTTTAAATTTCGCTATCCCGTTTCGTAATTTGTACGAGTCCAATATACCACGTACATATAGGTACCGTATATCTCTATGGGTATGTACGGTACCGTATATGATGTTTTGACATACTCAGCGAAATTTTATGATTACGCAATACACGAAGATCGTCAATTCAGGGCTCGGGAGAGGGCCAGGCGAGAGAGTTTGAGAGATTGTTTACGATTTTCCATATTTTTGAGGTACGTATCCACGTAAATTTTACAGAAAACGTGATACCGTTAATCCACTTGGCTTGATTGAAATAATGTATTCAAAATCTTAATCATATACATGCTGAACGTTCGAAATTCAGCTTAGGTGTCGTGTCCCAGTGGTACCGCCTTCCCAGGCGGCTAGGTTCGGGCTGGCCTGGTGTAGCAAACTGCGGATGCTCCAGGCGGCCTTATTACCTAGCTCGCCGCGCTATCGGCCCAACCAATGCATGCGCTGCGACGGCGCGGTGGTGATGATACCAGGCGTTTCTACTACTCTACGTCTCGTGTCTCTGAGTGACTATATGTAGCATGCAGGGACATGATAGAGAAGGACTGGAATCAAGCCGCTCTCCTTTGAATTTGACCCCATTCTCCAAGCCACTGAAAAGTTATGCGCTAATCTGCAACTGTAGTGTTGACCAGGTGGTGAGATAAAAGAGCGCATGAAATTTCAGGAGTTAGAATCCCTACATCAGAAAATGGTATCACAGCAACTGTTCGCTGTCCCTTTCAATGATTTCTCATCCATTGTTGAATGTGTAAAGAGTAGAACAAGTGAACACAAACTTGTGTAATTTCATCCTTTTTTCCAACTGCAAAAATACAAAAAACACGCGAAAACATGCATTAGCAAACTTAAAGTTATCGAAGATTGTAAATCATGGATTACATAACGGGACATTTAAACATGCACAAATTAGCTCATTATCAAAAAATATTGAGTTTTTGTCAGGATTTAAATTTTCTTTAACCTACTCTGGCACACAAATTATAGGAAGGGCGGATTCCTAAATTTGAAACATTGTTTGATGCACTATTCCCAATACAATCCCCATATAAAGTTTATAATTTACACTGAAATTTTGCCGGTAATTTAATATTTCGTATTAAATGTGAAACTGGTGCCTGGCCTCCAAAAATCCCCGCAGTGGAAGCGCTGCATGCTCGGAGTATGGAACTTCAAAGCCAAGTGGAATGTTACACATCCCATTGTTACGCTTTAGAATTCACGAATGCGTTTGAATAAATTACAACTCCTTTCTTTCACCTCCCTGCTCTATGCAAGCAATATGCCATCGGATTACCGCTGCAGCTGCAAGAAAGCTGAAATTTAAATTTAATGTATTGTACAGTGAAACCTGTCTATAGCGACCGCCCAAGGGAAACACAAAAAGTGGTCTTTGTAGACAGGTGGTCTTTGTAGACAGGTTCCTTTAGTACATGTTTCAATGAGAAACCATTTTCAAGGGAAACAAAAAGTGTGGTCTTTGTAGACAGGTGGTCTTTGTAGACAGGTGGTCACTAAAGCAGGTTTGACTGTATTGTGCAAATTGATCTAGTCTATGTCATATGTATATTAATATGTGAATATGTAAAAATGTACCATCATTGTAAATATGAAAAATTGAAAGAGGAAATATAAATGAATTGAATTGAATTGAATTGAACTGAATACTATAGGCCTAGTCTAGATCTATACCAATTGAATTACTAGACCTAGGCTATAGCACACATAGCTGCATTGCTATCCTGGCTGTGTATTAAAAGCTGTGCGATCAACTATTGATTCTCAACCTTTCAAACACCACTGTACAAAACTCAACAGATTTCACTCAAAATAGGTAATTAAAGACACATAGAAGTCAGCTCTCATGGGGAATTCGACACCGTTCGGGTGTTCATACCCAATAACACTAACAGGTGTTGTCAGTCACCAGGGTTAGCCTTCAGTTTTATGATCAATTGACCTTATGTAATGCTTTGCTCTTCCCTCACCCAATCCGAAGCGGGATCCGAAGCTAGACTCTCCGAGAGATGAGGGGGTAATTCTTGACTGGCCTATGGATTTGCTGTGTGCAGATTTGTACTCCCATGAATGTTATTTCCACCAAGTCTGGTGTCAGCGAATTATGGCCTTCTGCACATGGAAACTGACGATCCACTCACTTTAAGTTTAGTGACAAATGATGACACCTAAATTATAAATAGCAGTAAAATACAACTTTTTCAACTTACTGATGTTTGAAAGAATAATTAAAAAAATCAAATTGTAAGTCTACTGTCAGACTTGCTGATTAGCCACATTGGCATGATTGTGTGCATTTGTGTATTATAAGTGTATTGACTATTCATGTGTGCAAATGCTGCCTATTAACACCTAGTGCAGCGCTAGAGGTCAATATGCATTAGCATTGACTCTATATGCTTTGCTGGAGTGGGCTATAGCAGGGGGATTCAACCTCCCCATAGGCCATAGGCCTTATGGCCATACACATGCAAGAATGTGTGTACACTTGATGACTAGTGGCTTTAATTTCACCAGAAGGTCAAATTAATTTTCAGGTATGGAGAATTCTGTGATAAAACTGACATTTGTCAACCTTCCCCATGTACACAGATGGCAACCCTAATTTCTGCATGCACATTGCACAACGCCAACAGCAACAGGACATTAACTATTGATTTACTTTGAAATCGGGTGAAAAATTTGCCCTCAATTTTTCTTTATCTATAGACTTAACAGTTTGATTTTTCATACACTATTAAAATAACATTGAAAATTAATGTAAAACGTAATAATATAAGGATTTTTTTTCCAGCTATTCTTTCCATTTTCTTGAAGCTACTGCGGGTGATAAGATTGGCAATCATACACAAACTGCGTTGCGTAACCTCCCCTCACTAACCTGTGTATCGCACTTCATTCTCTGTATAGAGGCTGTCAGTAGAGCCAGTTGAGGTCTCTATGGAACAACTGTCTATAGACTGAAGGGCTACTGGAACTGTGGCACCACCACAGGGCTTGCTTCATTTTGTGACGTGCGTCGGTTTCCTTATTCCCACTCCATAGAATCCACACGTGTGTGGACCCTAGTGCATTTGATGGAATAAAACACACCCTGAGCCAAAGTGCACTAGTGCTGGCCAAACCCCAATTGCATGGCACTGGCAATCGTGAGCAAATAAGCAATATTTTGTATGCAAGTGTAGTTTATGGGCCTGTAACAGGATATTTAGAAATCATTAGAACTTAAAGGTATTACAAAGTTTTGGGATGGGGTCATGAATTTGGTTCAAATGAACATATTGGAAGCATATGCAATTTACAATATTCAATGATCGTTGTCGGGGTTAAAATCAAGTCTAAAGTGATGAAATAGTAAAAAATAAACTCTTTATGTTGTATAGCGCCCTCTCAAGACTGATATTACTTTAGCTTTAAAACAATGTTTCTTGACTACAATCGACCGATTTGCTATTCCCGTTTGGGCATTATATATCAGAACTGCATATTCAGAGATTTTCATGGTTGCAGCTACCATGGCCTTATAGGCGCTATTTGAAATATTTGAAATTTACCGGGAGCACCGGTAAATTTTGATTATTCAATTTGCTCGAAAGCAGAAGTGTTTTATGGGCTAATTTTTTTAGTGCTTATTATACATCCACAGGGGCATCCAAATATATCAAAAATTTAAAGAATTACTATCCATCCAATTTCAAAATTTTCCAAAACTTTGCATTACCTCTAAACGATTGTGGAATTAGTAGACCTCTATGTGCATTTAAAGTCTTTAAGTTGTCTGTGGCCCATTTCAAATACCTTACTTAGATCAACTTGTGAAACAGTCAACTCTTTTTTAAATTTTCAATCAGGAGTCAGAGGTCACAGAGAAAGGCTTGGAACAGTAGATCTTCCCTCTCTCAGGATGAACATAGATGAACTTCCTCGGAGCTGATTACCAGTATATTCTGCAGACTGCCTGGTAAAGACTTGGCCATTGTGGCCCAAACATGCAAGAAATTTCACGAAGCTGCTCTGGTCGAGGCCATCTGGCTATTAAAATGCAAAGAAGGTACAAAGTAATTTTATAAAGGAGACATTTGTTTCAGTTTGGCTACAAACCAAGCATCTTCTCAAGTTTTATTTGATAAAACTGCTCTTTATAATTTCAAGTCATTATAAAACAGGACTTTACTTTGACAGGCATCTTGGACACATGATCAATAAATCTAGGTGTTGACTACTCGAATTTCAAAAATTTGAACCTATGCTTTATTGTATACAGACTCTAGACTAAATAATCCATCTGGATCCCATGCCAAAGAGTGCGTGTAGAGCCTTGTAATAAATCTGGAGGGGTTCCATCATTTGTTTGCTGGTGATTCTTTAAGGAATAGAAGAAAGTGTTGGCATACTCAGATCATTAATCCTAATACAATATGTTTAGGAAAGAACAGAACGCATTGAATTAAATTGACTTAAACCCTAAAACATTTGTCACATAAAACGTTCTCAAATTAGCAATGACATCTGTATTAGGGCAAGAAGCTTTTCTTTAGAGATTGATATTAATACTTTTGATGCTGAAACATTTGCAACATGACACTTTTATTTGTGGCAAGAAACTTTTCCTATGAGATTGACACAAATATTTAAAATGCTAAAACATTCTCAAATTAGCTATGACAGTTTTATTCATATAAAAAAAACTTTCTTTTGGAGAATGATACAAATACTTTATACCGGTAAGCTGAAATGTTTGCGACATGAAACATTCTGAAGTTAGTAAAGACTTGTACTGTGGCTAGACATTTTTATTGAGAATTTCAATAACCCTAGATTTTGATATTCTAATTCTAAAGTGCTCTAGATAGTAAGACTTGTTTATCTATTTATTATTATCAATTACAACCTGAAGTCAGAAGATATAATAATTTTTTGAATTTGTGTATTTCCTTTTAATCAGAATTTGGTGTTGATGCAGAACTGCAGGAACCGGAAGTGGAATCATACCGACAGCTTTACACAAAAGGTAGCTGTTCCTGAATTTATTGACAATAACAAATCTGGTGTTAAAATGTTCCATCTTTTTCCCCCCACATCAATTGATATGTTCTCTATTGCAGTTCAGCATTTGAAGAACTGTATTCCTTATTGTGTACACCTTAAAGATAAAGGCCAGTTCTGGTCATGCGATTGCATTGTAAAAGAAACGTTGTGGAATCGATCTGAAAAGGTTGATCATCTAGCATATAAGTATTGGTGTGTACTGCAAGGTTCTGGAATCATCAAAATGATAAGAAATTTGGCCCAGTCTTGGTAAAGTTACAAGCACTGTACACAGAAAGATGTATATGGGACTATGCGACCACGTGCGCGATATCTATTTGGTCCCAATAGATATAATAATTTACCAAATATATCAATTAGTAGGCGGTTTCCGGCAAAATTTGTATCATCACGTATTAGTCTAAACATATTCTTTCACATGATTGGTAATGAGAGCTTCCATTTCATTTTTGAGAGAGGGGCGTTTCCAAAACTGGTCTTTACCTTTAAGGCCCATTCACAAATACCGCCGTAAATCTTTGTTGTTTACTGCTGTCATTGGGGATGAAAAGAGTACAATGGTCCTACATGTACTCACATATCTGTGTGTCATAATTTTTGTTAATGTGAATTCCAGTATGCTTCAGTACACTAGAAGAAAACCTGTGGTGTGGCATTTTACTGCTGCATATGTAAACAAGCGTTTATATAAAAACTGGATCTATCAATAAAATTCAAATGATTTTCAACACAAAAAACCTCTAATGATCTTATTTTGAATAAAGCAGACGGATTTGGGTTAAATGGCAGGATGAAGGAATATCATTAAAGTATCCTTGCTGTTTATTGAGAAGATGATAGGTGTTTGACATTGAATTGATAATGACTGGATGTCTTCTCTGGTCTTATCCATAGTTCTATATCCCTATGGGCATTTACTTGGTGTGTGGCAGCCTCGGATGGGTCCATATGGAGGTTTAGTCAAAATCCAGGTAAGATATAAATAGAATGATTCCATAATTGACAAATTAATAGGATAAAGAATAAAAAAATGTTGTAAATTGAGTTAATGTAGAAGTGTCGTGGTCTAGTAGATAGGTCACCAGACTGTGGATCACATGGTTTGCAGTTCAAGTCCCGCCGCAGCACTAATGTGGTAAGACATAAATCTACATTTGCCACATGAGACCCAGGTGATGTAAATGGGTACCTGGCAGGAATTCATTCCTTGAAATGCTAGAGTGTCATAATGGCAGTCTTGCTTTAAGCTGGGTAATAATTGTGGAACGCCAGGAGTGATAAGTCTGACAAGTCTGTCCAAGAAAGAAAAAATATAGCCATTTTGTGATTGATCTTTGTGCTGGGATGGGATTGGCATTAAAGGGACTTGTAACATTGTTCAGATGAGGGAAAACGGTGCTAAGGTAGTGACTTCAATGCTAGATGTACAATTAAAGATAATCTGAGTGAAAACAGACCTTTATTAATGATAAAAATTTGGAAAAACTGATCTGATCGATTCCTTAATTCTCCCAACTATATTATTACAATTCAATTACATTTTAGGTGAATATAGATCGTCTCAAAGCAATGAATTGGCTCTATATACCATTCCAGACATTCAAGTGTTTAAAGATTTTTTAAAGCCTGTCTTATGTCTTATTTTCATGGAAAAACCGTTGGGGAAAATTAAAAAATGGTTGGGAGAATTTACTGTTAGAGGGTGTTGCACAGTGATGCCTCCAAAGAAAACCATAAATATCTTTGTGATTTGAGAATTTTTTCAGGATTTTTTGCATGTTAGAGGGTTAGTACAGTAGAAGGAATATAATAAGTAACAATTCATACAAAAATTACAGTTTTTTCACCAACCTTTAACAATCTTACCAAGTCACTTTAACATAGGACATTTGATAACTCTGGAAAAGTTTGAAGGCCTGCTAAGTAAGGTGGGTAAATGAAGTGGGCTGTCTTATGTTTCATTGTGAAGAGTATCACTACAGGAACTCGATTTGCTTTTATAAGATTAGGTTGCCATGGTTACCTACTGAAATTAAAATCCATAAAATATATTACATAGGTTCTATTGGAAAAGAGAGGAATGCTACGGCATTAGTTCAAACCACTTGATGATGACACTCCTGCCTTCTATCTTTCCTATCCTTTTTTTCCCCCTCTTCATTATTTAAGATGACAGAAGGAATGATCAAAGCTGTCCAGTACTTCACACCCGTTGACCCCAAGGTCTACTTGCCCCTCAGGGTCAAGGACTTGTTCCAGGTCCGACTGGACCCGCAGGATGGCCTGGCTCATTTAGAGTGCCTGAAGGGGAAGGATGGACCACATAAACTAGAAATCTTGGCGGTAATTAGCTCTTTGTTTTTCTTAGCAGTCGACTAGTGCATTCTTTTACTCTCATAGGCTTAATACAGGAACATCCCGGTTCCAGGCAATGGGCTAAGTTCTCCTTGTTCAATATGATCCACCTCAGGGGGTGTTTCACAAACACTAAGATTGACTTAAGTTGGACTTGAACTATGGCAGGCCATTCATGCCACCGGTCGCTCTCTCCATTGGTCTCTCAAGGGACATCACAAATCTACAGAATTTAAATTTTTGACAGTTCATTGTTGAAAAAAAAAATTACTTACATTGTAAACTTAAGTTATATTTAAGACTTGGACTTATACTATAGTTTGCAATTCATGCCCTACAAAAGTCTTGAACCAGATGTAAAATTATCGGGAAAAAACCTTAGAAATTATGATCATTATGATGAGAACTATCAAAAAATGTAAATTCTGTAGATTTGTGACCACGATTTTTATATCCCTTGAGAAACCAATGCCAGGAATCATTAGAGGACCTAGTGGCATGAACGGCCTGCTATAGTTCAAGTCCAACTTAAGTCGATCTTAGTCTTTGTGAAACACTCCTCTGGTGTATAGAGTCGTACTATTGGAGTTATGATGCAGATACATGTATGTACATGAACTGTACTTTGTTTTGTGTATTAAATTTTCAATTAACCCTTCAGATACCACCATTACATTTTTAGAGAAGACCCATAGAGAAGTCATACTGAATGGGTCAAGAATTATGAAGTGTTAAAAATTGGAGGAACAATAGCACAGTAATGTTTTGTAGCATGTTGATTCCTAAGTTCTGATGTAGGTACCATGTTCAAAGAAAGGGATATATTCCCAGTAAATTATTCATATACCCTTCCATCAGTTTAAAGATAAGCTTGAGTTCTGGTAATGATAGAAAATAAATTTTCACAGAATCCAACAAAACTTGCACTGAATGTTCAAGATTACAAATAAATGACATGTACCGACCGATTTTTGTAGAAAATGTAACAGGCTGAGTAATTGGCATAGAATGATAAGGAAATCAAGGTAAGTAGGCCCAACAATATGTGCTTAAGCACATGTCCCTATGTGCAAATGAGAGTTGTGGTTTTTATTGAAGATGATTTCCAGCAAGTGTTTGTGAGGTTGTTTTTATTTTACTGTTTCAAACAATCAATCTACTGCAGGATAAACAATCCAGAATCAATCTGCCCATACCAGAGCTCAAGATTAGCTTTAAATCACTTGCTGTTAATGAGCAATTGATCTTAGCATTTGACCTTTGGACCCCTTAGGGGTAACTAGGTGCCCTTGCTCACGAAGTTGAGAGGGATAAGTTGTGACATTACATTATTTTAAAGTTTAAAGTTTTGATCCTGTCATGATCCAATTCTTCTTAGTACCTTCATATCTTCAATATATTATTTATTATTAGTTATCCAACCTTGATTGCAAACTACTCTTAGAGGAAAAAAGAAAAACCACAGAAGTCGACTGGTGAAAGTTTGAATGAAATCAGAAAAAAATTGAGAAAGTTATGAAATTTTTAAAGTTGCAATCACTATAGGTATAGGCTCCTCAAATTGGCTGAATCGGTAATGTCTCTGTGAGGGAGAAGGCACTTAGGAGAAAAACAGAAAATATGATACTTTTATAGACAACAAACAGGAGAGTTATCCACGACTAACTCACAATCCACTGATTGCAATGCCACATTGAGATTCGCATAGACTTGTCGACTCATATTTTAAACATTCATAACTTTCTTATTACTGTTCCGATTTATTTCAAACTTTCGCCATTCTGTTTATCTTATTTTTTCTGATTTCATACAAATGAACTTATTAAAAGGGTTGGATTGACTTTGATATCTTATTATTACATGGAATATTGATTCAGGTTGACAATATGTACAATGAGGAGAATGTTATTTATCTGTTAATGATGATGCAACATGTAAAATGCTTAATCTGTAGTCTTTAGAAGTAACCCTCTATTAATAGAGAGAGTTATAGAATAACAAATATATATATAATGAACCATTACATATGTTTTTTCATCTGATTCCTAGAATTCTCCAGAACCAGATCCTGAATTCACAGTGAAGTGTTATGAACCAAAGAAACATGGGTCATCATCACTGGTCAGCCAGAGATGGGTGAGAATATGATAAATTCTTCTTTAACAGAATAATGTACATTTACATTCTCTCTCCCTCTCTCTCCATCTCTCTTTCTATCTATCTCTTCTTTCTCTCTTTCTTAAAGAGTGTTCTTCAAGAGCCAAAACGATATCTGATTACTGAGCAGTACATCTAATATTTACATTTTCCATTTTCTTCTTTTCTATTCTATCTCTCTCTCTCTCTCTCCCTCCCTCCGTCCCCCTCTCTCTCTCTCTCTCTCCCTCCCTCCTCTCTCTCTCTCTCTCTCTTCTCGCTCTTTCTCCCTTTCTCTCACTTCTCGCTCTTTGTCCCTTTCTCTCTCTCTTTCTCTAATTTTTTAGAGTGTTCAAGAGTTCAGAGATTGGATCATGGAGGAGATGGTTCTAGAACCGGATGATCTTGTCCTTCAAAACTTTGACTTCCATTTGGATCTTCTTAAGATGAAGTACATCAAGCTCAGAGAATTTGAGTAAGTGCAGTACAGTACAAAACGTATACAGTTTATGCTACAGTCACATTTTCATGTAAAGCCTAGATCTGTAAATGCCTAACAGGACCAGTTGTGTGTTTTAAAAACACCGTGAACACCAAGTAGGGGTCACATAGCTGGCTCAAATCCCCCAAATATCTACATACTTGCCCATTTGTTGGCCAGTTCCTCTGTGAAAGTTACGTGTGATTTGCGATCATGTTGTTTGAAGTATTAAAGGCATTTATTAAAGGCATTGTTTAACAATGCCAAATCTGAGATGCATGACCCTACGTGTTATCAGCGTCTGTGATATGGTGTAATATTGAACCCCTAAAAAAGTGCCTCAAAAAAGTGCCTCAAAAAAGGGCCTCAAAAAAGGAAAATCTTTGAGTGACGGGTTTTACCATACTCATTTTCCCCAATAGACTGTAGTGTTATAAAAACCGTTTTTTGAAATTTATAAATTCCAATCATAAATATCTTGATAATCAGACAGGCAATTGGCTTGTAAACATCATGGAATTCCTGACTGACCTAAAGGTTTATAATTATGATTGCAGCATGAGCTAAATACAGGATTTTGTTTAGAATCTGAGACAAAGATACCCAATCCCTTTAAACCCATTATTAAACAATTATCACCCGGGCTTTGTGTGTATATATATACACACTTTGAAGCATCAAACTTTCCCGCAGTTCAGATAAATACATTTATGTTTCCTCCATCCCTTTAAAAAAATTTTTATATCACAGTTCCATCTGCACCTTCAAGAGTCTGGATCCCCCTGAGGCTGTAGACAACATGCCAGTCCAACCAGGGATCTTCAAAGGAACATATGGAGGGCATGGGATTGAGCTCATCTATGTGACATACGTGGGAAACCGAATGATGGGAATGAAAATCACGGTGAGTGAATAGTGTCAAATCTTTCACATGTGGATTTGGGATTATCTGGCTAGGGGACCTTCTTTGAACCCCCCCCCAAAAAAAAAAAATGTGATTATATTTTTAATATATTCAATTCAATTCAATTCAATTCAATTTATTTCGCAATATAAAAATCAAAGTAACAGTAAATTTTAACTATATTTACAAAGGTTAGATGCGGGGCGTTCCATGAAGGTTGCGAAAACCTGTGAAGTTAGAACGCCCATTTCAGAATGAAAAACAAACAAAAAGAAATACAAAATATTATAAGCACACAACAATACATTAAGTAAAATATGCCCTTATACATTTACAGGGTGATCCCAATGTGCCTGCTACCAAGGTCTCTTTGGAGGTCCATCTCGACAAGCCTCTGGTCCTGGACATGGTCCAGCAGGAGAGCGTATACGCCTTAGAGGAACTGGACCTACAGATCGTCAGACCATCTTCCGAACAGACACAGACGTCGCAACCCTTCCACCTTCCCTTGGAGGTACATGATCGTGGTATGGCCTTGTTAGGTCAAGAGACAGGGCTTGATCTGAGAAGATGCAAGCAAAGGTGAGAGTGCTGTATCCTATATTTTGTTAGATTACACCCCCCCCCACCTCCAACCCCCAACCTCCATGTCTACACCTCACAACCCTTTTCATCTGCCCTTGGAGGCTCATGATCGTGGCATGACTTTAGTTGGCCAAGAGACCGAGCTTGATCTTAAAAAGTGGAAACACCCCCGTGGCTTTGATTGTCTATTTTGCCAAAACTCCCCCACAGTTGTCTACCTTACAACCCTTGTCATTTACCACATTTTCAATGGTTTATAATAATTTATTATAATAATAATAATGATGGTGTCTTCTTATATAGCACACACGTCTGTCATGCCATGACACTCCTGATGCTCCAGCATCATCGATCACCCTGGTGCTCCAGCATTATTACCCTGGTGATAGCCGAGCGGCCACATTTGTAGTGCTCTAGCATATCAAGTACTCATGTAGAAGTGGGTGTAGCGTGGCAAATGTAGATGTTTTGCCAAAGGACGTTAGTGCCAGGCTGGGATTTGAACCCTTAACCATTGGATTCATAGTCAAGCGAATGAACCACTATACCACAACACCTCCACTTGTTGTTGTATACTCTAAAAAATGGCTTCCTTTATAAATATAATTATATACCTCACTTTAGAAATCCAGCCATCTGATTGGTCGAAATTGGAGTCTTGATTTTTGCCATTCCCGTAAAGAAACAAAAAATGCCAGTAACGGTCAATAGTCCAAGAGTGAGATCCCAAAAAATTCCGGTTACCAGGAAAATAGTAAAATTTTGCTGATATACCCATTGGTTTAGGTGTTAAAATGTTCTTTGTGCGAGCGCTGATACCATACAGTGCTTTTTGTCTGCGATTCCCAAATGATTGTAAAATCCAGTCATCTTTCCAGCAAAGATTAACAGACAGTGTCTCAGATTTTTCTGTGATGTTTTAACCAATCTTTACTCAAGAAAAGGATAAGGTAAGAATTCTTGGTAGATTTTTGTGTCAATCCGGTCAATAAAAGAAATATTGACTGCTTTAATATTCGAGGACTGGCTGTTTCTATACTGGCTCGCAGGAAAGTTGCATCCTGACATCACCCCTCGGCGCGCTGCCCACCCAGGCGTGCCTCGGGGTGATGGCAGGATGCAACTTCCCCTTGAGCATATAAAAACAGCCAGTCCTCTCGTAGCAGTCGATATATCTATAATATTACCCTTCATTTATGTCCATTTTACTTGATTTTTCAGATTCTATGGTACAGGATTGATTGCTATGTCTGGATTCAGGGATGCTGAGAGGACGCCAGCCCACTGTATTATCTTCAATGAAGACGTTATGGCTTTCCTGTGGTTAAAGCTAAAGTCGGTCAGTATTTACAGTAGAGTGAAAGAGGACATATGGTCGTGACTCCATCTTCTCCGTCGAAAGTCAGATTGTGTGATGCCGAAGCAAGGTACTTCATGAGGCTTGCTTCCTGACCAGATGCAAACACAACTACCAGTCAGGCAAGCGTTTAGAATGTACGACATTTTCTTTTAACGGGTAAAAGAAACAGAGGCAGGCAGTGATTGCTGAGCGATGCTACGGTATTTGCTCCGGGCCGTATTTCCTCACAGATATAGCAATAATCGTGATACACCTGTAATAACTTCATTTGTAACATGCCTATGCTCATTCCCTGCGATGTTCAAGGTACCTACAAAGTGCTACTACTATATAGGATTGGGATTAAGGGTTGCAAATGTTAGGATGTGTTTATTGTTTAGGTGGGCATTGGGCATAGTGCTTGACCCAGGGTTGGTTAGTGTATGAAATTGATCACCTTTAAGTTCTTCCATTTCATATTATGCAATGTCCTACAAGGCTTCTATGCAATGTTTGAGGTAGAAGTAAACACATATATTACATATATGTAATTGATCGATTAAAAAAGAGATAGAGCATACCGGTATGTGAATTGCAATACACCTGAAAACATGTGATTTTTGTTTTTATAAAAGTAAACTTAAAGCCCCACTGCACTACTTGTAGCTACTTGCTCCCTCTATATAGCAAACAATGCCTAAGCGGTGCCCATTGGTCCCCCATGATCCCCTTTTTCTTACGTTAATTGAGAGCTGAGTTGATGAGATAACCACATGTCAGTGACCATGCTGGGAGGTCTAATCCCTCCTGGCCAAACTAGTGCAGACAGGCTTTAAGATCTGTTATAGAAGGAAAACAATTTATCACATAATTAAACAAAACTTACACATAGGGTTCACAACAGATGATTGATAGATGCCAAATGACTTGGGGAGAAAGTGTGTGACAGCCGAATAATGAGCAAAGAAAGATTACGAAATGCAGCCAACAGTCTTGACCAGATTCATAGCATACATAACATACAGTCTTAAGTGTGCCAACATGTGTTTGTGATGTGATTTCCAGCACATTTAATTTGCTTTTTTATATAACTGGTCCAGATCATGCATGTACTGCCGTATTACTTTGAGCCAGTAACTTATGATATGCAATTTTATTACCAGACCTCAAGTTTTGCTACAAGATGCCATTGGACAGGGCAGTCAAGGGAATTCTGGGAATCTGTCAGTCTGTCCTTCCTCATACAGAGGACTAATATACACTTTGCCAGGATTCTAAGCTCTTCGAGTCCTGTAATCATTTTCTCTCCTTCATTCTGAACCTTTGCAGTATGTTATTTGGAAGTATACTTTTTAAAAAAAATGTGTATTTTTACTGCAGTAGTATTTGATGTAATTCAAATGTAAGAACTTACAGATTTAAACAAATATTTCTGTTAAATCATAATTATAATTGACGTGTGTGTATTTTTATTTCATTTTTCTAGACACTGATAATGAAAACCATTGGTATCTCTTACACTTCATACACCTCAAATCGTGTACTGTCTGTAGTTATAATAGAATAGGAATCATTGTAGGAATCACATGTGAAGAGGGCATTCTTATAAAGTAGTGTTTTTACTGATAAATTTATCAGAGTAAGTGATTAAGAATGTAGAAAAAGTAAGGAGAAGCTCAAGGAATGTTTTGCAATTATCATTTATGCATTAGTAAATGAATGTGATCATGTGTTTAAAAATAAAAAGCCATATGAAGGCAAATATGTGTGTCTAGGATTCATAAGACCCATATATTCAATGTACAGATAGTAAAGTTAATATATATTTGTACTTTCATCATTTCATGCAACTTTTACTTTGTATAGATATAAAGAATATAAAAGATAAATATATCTAAAGAACACTTATTATTGTTAAACTTCATTCATTTATTATTTGTCTCATTCTGTGATTGATATTTGTTAATGTAGACAAGACGAAGAAGAAGAAAGAAAAGAAATGTAGGAAATCAGTTGTTGAAATTGTTAAATCTTTATTCACAAGATGAATGTGCATATAAAATTTGAACATTTGTAGCTCAAAATAATATATTTCAGTTATAAATTATAATGGCATGGCATTATTAAGTGCACATATGACTTCATGTAATTGCAAAATAATAGGAATATATTTGGAGGTATATATTAACACAAATCTTGCACAACTGGAATGGCAAAATGAAAAGTCCCATTTAAATGAGAAAGTGGGAAAGAAAGCAGCATTAAATCTCTAGTTCTTTACAATTTTAGGCAATATTTTTACATGATGTGATCATGAACATTTTGAATAGTTATGCTTTTGAGATACATGTACATGTAGAATTTAAGGGGGAGGGGGGGGGGGTCCATGAAACTTGTAAGAAAATGATCAACTTTTATTTAAGAAAACTAAAACTTTCATTTTCAATTATGTTCTAAGATGATACATGTAGTTTGAAAATGGTACATGCACAAATACCTTACAAAATCATTAATATCGTATAAATGAAGAATAATATTAAAGGCATTCCTTATCATTGATCATAGCCATACAATGCTGCACCACAATACCCTTTTAGTTGATTTTCAACTTGTGTTTCACAATAACTTTAATGTTACATAATCTTTTTACACAAAACTTGAATTCCATGGAAGTTACAGGCAACAAAAGCATACAAGCAACTACCAGTACAATCATTTCAATTACAAGAAAATCAAGAGTCTAAGTACCAGAGCCAACGAGGCCATGTCAGACCCTGCAGACATAACAACAAGGAATTAATACTGAAGGAAACCCTGGATAACCTGAATAAATTTTGTTAGTAAAAGAGCAAGGGTGGTAATGGCTCCACTGCATAATCAATTGGAAGTCGGCCCCCTGGCAATGCATAGATTTTCAAATTGGCAATATATACATATTTAACATGGCTTGTAGATAAGTATGGCAAAGTTCAGCTTGGCAATGGTATAAAAACATGATTTTGCCCACGGCAGGAAAATATTTCTTTAGCATGTTCTCCTTTCTTTTATGTCCACTCCTTAGTCAATGTCTCTACCTATCTCTCTCTCTCTCTCTTTTACTCACTCCTTCCTCTCTATCTCTCTCTTTTTCTTTCACTCTCTCCTTTCCTAATGACAATACCAATGTCTGTTTCTTTTTTCCTATTTCTTAAGTTGCTATTCCAACCAAAAGCAAATGCAAAAACCTATAAACATATGCATTTACTAGCACTCTTACATAAAGGCCATTTAGAAGGCCCTCCTGCCTATTATACTGCTCATAAATGGTACAATTGTGTGCAATGTACCAATTCAGCATACCTTCCTTGATATGTCTATTGAAAATAGAAGACAATATTTCTTTGGTTGTTTGTAACTTGTAAGGATTCTCTCATAAATGATATATCGATGTAATTAATGGCCTCTCATAATTAATAGCATAGACTCTCTCACAGAACTGTATGGCTTCTGCCTTTTTCAAAAAACAGATATGACATTGCTTCTATCTTCTGCTGCTTCCAATTTCATCCTCTCCCTGTCTTTCTCTTGCTTTTTCCCCCTCTTTTCTCTCTCTCTCTCTCTCTCTGCCCCTTCTCTTGTACTAAGTTTAACTTCTTGAGAGTCTGGGCCAGCTGCTCCGCCTCTTTATTGTTTTCCCCAAGCCCCATTTAGTTTGAGATCTTCTTGATCTATAGCTTTGGCGAATTAATACCTCTGTCTCAATTTCACTCGCCTGCTGCTTCCAATCTCCTCCTCTCCCTCTCTTTCTCCCTTTCCAACCTTGCTTTTTCTCTCTCTTCTTTCTCTCTCTCCTCCTCTAGCTCTCTGCGCCCCTTTTCTTGTGCCAAGTGCAACTTCTTGAGGGTCTGAGCCAGTTGCTCTGCATCTTTCTCACTGCCTCCGAGCCCCTTCTTCCAGTTAGAGATCTTCTGGAGGACTTTGGGAGGGAGCTGGTCTGGTCGGTTCCTCTGGGTGCCTTTGTCATCCTACAGAGAGAAAGATGATGAAAAATGTAACTTAATTCAATACAGATCTATTCTACAATTGGCAGTAGTGCAACTCCAAGAGTGCAAGCATGATAGGCCTATACACCGCTAAGAGATTTGCAATTCACCTGAATATCTGAACAACAAGCAGATATCTCCCTCATTGGTATTTTAAATATAAATCCATATTTAGAGAAGGAGAAGGTGCATATAGGGTTGATATCCCATTTCCCAAACTAATGCAAATTTGAGCAACATAAAATGGTTGTTTGCATGCTTGAATCTAGTGATACATTAAAGTTCTGCAGTATTCAGTATATTTCACCTACTTATTGATTTTCTTAAATAGATAAATGTATAAAAGAGTTGCTTCAATTTAATAACCAAAGATATTAGTTCATATATACCAAGGTATTTTCACATTATTCAAGGTCATTGCAAGAATAATCAAATCATTATGCTGCCCCTCGGAACTCTTCTTGGGGCACTTGCCCCCTCAACATCCGAGGTTCATCCCTTTCACCTGATTTACTCTGTCTGATGAGCAGGGGCGGATCCAGCCGGCGGCAAGGGAGGGGGCCTAAAAAGGGGCCCACTTCGTGCGAAAATTTGAAAATTGTGCCGGCCGATTTTTCGCTCAATTTTTTTTCCACCACCCCCCTCGGGTGCCAGGGGAGGGGGCCCATCTTCTATTTTTTTCAAAAAAAGGTTTTTTTACCTGTTTTTTTTTTTGCTAGGGAGGGCCCGGGCCCCCCGGGCCCCCTGGATCCGCCACTGCTGATGAGTGTAACGAAGATGATAAATATGGGCATGTTAAATGAACAAGTGAATGAAATGTGTTAAAGTTCAAATGGTAGGAGCCAGGGTGGAGGTGGGGAGGGGG
Organism: Mesocentrotus franciscanus; assembly: GCA_037976565.1. Classification (NCBI taxonomy): domain Eukaryota; kingdom Metazoa; phylum Echinodermata; class Echinoidea; order Camarodonta; family Strongylocentrotidae; genus Mesocentrotus; species Mesocentrotus franciscanus. The sequence continues at coordinate 11,842,297 of CP137676.1, forward strand.
CAGGGGTAGTGATCATGGTATGATAGTGAAGGTTGGCGTTTATCTGCATGTGATAATCACACATTGATCATGTGATAATCACACATTGATAATGTGAGGATTTGGTATGAAAAAAAACAAACAAATATTGTTTTAATTTATTTACAATTAAAAAATGTATAAATCATGTTACTGAACTGAACATTGATATAACAGTTGATGAGTGGTTAATAGGGTTAATGGATGGGCTATGAAATTTAAATATTTTAAAGCCACATAGTAGTCAGTGTCCAAGTGTGTTGCATCATAAATCGCTGACACTAAATTTGGTTGAATCACCAATTATGTGTCTGTGTGTGCAAAAGTCTCTGAAGCAGCGAACCTGCGGTCCCACCAGAAAATACTCCAAATTGCCTATGTCTCAAGGGTGAGGGAAATTTGATATAGATGATAAGAATTCCATATGGTATTAGGCTAGGGCATAGTGCATTACATAAGACCTGTAGGTCTTAAAAGTGAAGTCCACTCTTGGTGACTGACAACACCTGTGTGGTGTAAAATGGTGTAATGGTGTAAAATTCCCCATGAAAAACCACTAATATGTGTCTTTGAAAGAGAAGCCCACCCTGATATTAAGTTGGTTTCTAATAGACACAGAGAAATAAGAGGAACAGTTCAGAGAAAGTTAAAGTAAAATCCTATTAAAAAGAAGAAAGTTATGAATTTGTGGAATGTGTGAAGTTGCGATCAATCAAACACAAATTGGCAACTCTGTGTCAGACGTATCTCACTATCTTGCAAGGTTCCCTTTTATTTGCTCTGTACTTAAAAAAACTTCAGAAATTTCTATTTTCCCTAAACAAAAATTTCAATCATACATGCAGCCATTATATAATTATTGCAAATATGTTTTCATACAACCCCTGTATCTATTCCATCATCAATAACTAAGAAAATAAAATTTTATAAAATTTTCTGTACAGATCAAATTGTAGTTGACCTTGCAAGATATATCACAGTGTTGCCAATTTGTGTTTCATTGATGAAAAATTTAAATTAAAAAAAAAATCCTAATTTTTAATCGGATATTGCTCAAACTTTAACTAATTTGTTTCTCTTGTTTTTCTGCTGTTAAATATCAGCTAATAATCAGGGATGAATTCCCCTTTAAAGTGGATAGCTACACCATTATTTTAATTCTTCGGACTGTAAAGCAAACATGGAATGGGGAAAATTTAGAAAGGAAGGGTGTGAAAATGTTGAATCTGATCATCAGATTCAAGCCATTAATTTCGCTTGTCAGTGGGGTTTAAATATTAGTTATTAAAAACACTTGCATGTTTACACCTGGTAAAAAAGTGAAATATTATGGTTAGTAAAATAAAGCTTACCAACTTGAACATCAAGCTAATTCTCCATTTGGCTCTAGACCATGACTACATCATGGAATGATGGCATAAGATAAGATAGGTCAAAGGTCAAGAAACAAAATTGAGAGGGCAAACCAGACTAATAACAAAGCTATAAACTATGTTATATATTCAAAGTATACTACATTTCATATATGATATCCAGACTATACTATATTAAAACATACATGTATACTAATTGCTATACTATGTACTATCTATTATCCGCTAAGAGCCAAATAAGTGCTAACTCAAAGCATATAAAATGATAGAGTTGACACATTTGAGACTCCAAGCCAACAACATGAACTACATGCAATTTATAATAGGCTTTATACTCTCCTCTAGGTATCTGATTATGCTATACACTATGCAAACTATGATACATAAAGAGACAGTTATTTATAGTTTGTATTGTTTCTCCTTTTGCCACCCTCTTGATCTTCCCCTTTTCTTTTTGCATTCTTCTTCCTCACCACCCCCTTTCCTTCATCGTCTGCCTCCTTCAATCCAATCAATTTTCTCTCTTTTTAATTTTGGTTCTGTCTCTCTCCCCCCTCTCTCTCTCTCCCCTCCTTCAAGCTCTTTCATCCTCTCTCTTCAAGCTCACTCCTCCGCCCCCTCCCCTCTCCCTCACTTTAAGCTCTCTCTCTCTCTCTCTCTCTCTTCCTCTCTCTTACTTAAAGCTCTCTCTCTCTCTCTCTCCCCTCCTTCCCCTCTCTCTCTCTCTCTCTCTCTCTCTCTCTCTATTCTCACAGATACAGACACTCACCTGTTGAGCTTTCGCAGAAGCTTGTTCTTCTGATGCAGTTTGTTCTGGTGGTGCAGATTTAGCCCTTCCTCGTTCTTTCCATTGTGCCGTCTGATTGACCGGTGACCCAACATCGCTGCAACGAATAAAAAAGAAAACAACATATTTCTTCAACAAAATGAGAGGATAAATATCCATCACAAGTATCTTCAAACATAATTAGATCTGTTTCACACTTCCTGTATTTCATTGTAGTCTGTTTTGAAACATACCCTTATAAAAAGGGGTTAAAAAGTGTGTTGTTGCTCACTTCTTGCAGACAAGTGTAAATGACTGCCAGAAAGGCATTAACTACGTGTTAAAGTATACGAGTGAATGCCATTCTGGCTCCAAACAAACAATATGAGGGGCAGTAGACCTTTATTCAGACTTTGAAAGGTACAAAACATTTGCAGGATAATAGCTTTACTATGAGTAATCACTTTTCTCCTTGTTTTTACATTGTATAATGAAAATGTAATATACTGAAAAACAAAATGGAAACTTTGGCATCATTTCACATAAGAACATGACGTAGAATGATACGAGTTTTTCTTATACAGACTTTTTTACTGTGCAAAAGGGTTGTTAGTATATTGAATTGAATTGGTTTGGTTTATTGTAAAATCACATCAAACAAGCAGCTCGCAGGCTGAAAATGTTCAATTTACAAACAAATTTAGAATATAGAGAAATATAAATGTATAAAAAACTAAAATACATATTGTAAGTCAACTTTTGCAGAACTTTTATAGCATTGGTAAGATGAAATCGAAATTGAAAAACAAAGTTATTTGTTAAATGTTTTAATACACTGTTATGTTAAAAGACCAAGATGGTGAAAAGGAGAGAATGGAGAAAAAAAGAAAAAAATCTCACCTGTCGGCCCAGAGGCGTGTGTATTTGCCTGGTTCATAGCTGGGAAACATGGTGTTCCCCTGTATGGGTGGACACTTTTCAGCCGGTCTCCTCTTAGAAACCTCTTCATACTTCACCATCAGGCCCCGCCCCTTGGGTGTCTCAAAGTAGCGCTTGCCATTGACGATGCCGCAGTGTAAGCCTACAGGCTCATCGAGCTGAATGCCGATGTATGTAGGGGGCGATATAACCTTATCATCGAGAGGACCAATGTACTTGACGATACCTAAGAATAAGAATGATATTAGTAGGACAAAAAGAACATTTGTAACTGCATTTGCAATCTTTGTTGTATTTAATGATATTCAACATCTGTTGTCAACTATTGTACTGATTAGATTAATACTCTTTAGAAAATTATCCTTATTAGTTATTAAAAAAATCAAATCTTACAATACATACTTTGAGTGTATCACTCCCTACAGGATGAACTTCAACTTTTCATATTTTATGATTTGAAAATATAAATTTTGTATTACTATGATAATAAAACAGTTACAAAATGTTATTATCATAATTGTACATCTTATAATGTGAATACTTATTGATTGGAAATATACAAATAAAAAAATATTATGGATTATTCTAAAATGTGGAATGATGAACAGAATTTTAAAATAAAAGATGTTGGTCCATAAGTTGGTGGAGGAAAAATATTTAGTCTACATTTTTGAATTTTTTAATGAATGAACTTTCCTATGGAAACGCCAGCACCCACCAGTATATGTGCCTTTAGCCGTCACACGATCACCCAGTTTGATCCACTTTGGTTTGGCATTGAGCTGCGTCTCCTTGAATCTGTCCAAGAAGACTTCGTTGCTCAGCTGCAAGCTCGATTTATTCCTAGCAGCGGCACAGACTTGACTCACCACATCGATGTCCTTCACAAAGAGATGATGAAAGGATCGGCAAGAGGAGCAGTGACAGAAGAAGCCGCTGTGATAGGAGGGGTTGGCATGGTGACTGGGCTGGATTCAACAACATGACATACAAGAAAAAAAGAATTGAGTTTGAGCTTGTGGGAAGAGCACTTTAAAACATAGACAGATGATTCTGTCCGGTTGGAGGAGTTTTTAACATCTTTTGACTGTTGAGACTATCCTCTAACGGATTCTGTAGAGCCAGACTATCCCAGAATAAAATAGATTGATTTTTTTGGTATATCAGAAAAATATAAATAAGTTATGAAATTACTGAGATGTAACACAGGCATGACCATTAACAAAGAATAAAGATTGGGTAAATTGCAGAACAACATTGTCCATGTTCTTTTCATTCTTCTTTGGCATAGACCCATCTTTAACTGTTTGGAAGCCAAATTGAGCTTTTCAAGTCAACACTATCATTTTTATTAGTAGTATATAATAATAGTAATATAATCATCATCATCATCATCATCATAATTCATAATCATGATGATGATTATTATTAAAAGTAGTAGGGTCTAGTAGGGAGTTATAGTAGTAGTACTACTACTACTAGTAGTACGTTGTAGTAGTAGTATACCTTTATTATCATTGCTATTATTATTATCATTATTATTATTTATTATTATTATCATCATAATCATCATGATCATCATCATTCTCATTTTCAGCATAATTAAATTAATGCTAATTAACTAGCAAAGTATGGAAATTAAGTACAAGTAATGCAGCCAAATTAAAAGTATATCTATATCATCATATTAATTGCAGTAGGCCTACAATATACATAAAGTTATTCACTTTCAAAATTTCAAAATCAAATGAAAACAGGCCTCGTACTCGATCAATACCGGTATGAATATAATAACAGGCAGACGCAGATATAACCTGGCCCACAAGATCAATTCAGTCAGATATAACCTCGCGAGGTTAATGTTAGATGGTAAATCATACATATTATCAATATTATTGTCAATAATTAATATGTTAGGACAATATTAATATCCCTTATTCACTGCTAGTGTGTGAGCCAAAATTCAGAAACCATGTACTATGTTATATGTAGGGGCCTAGTAGTACTGACTGTATATGTATCTCATCAAAAAGTCATCTCACTTCTCTGTATTACTAGTACTATTAGTACTAGTATTAGTCGATCGGCAAACTTTCAGTTTCGTCAATTAAACTCTTCAAAAGACTTCAATCATATATCTAACCTTCTTATTTCTGCACGGCTTCTTCACTTTAGATCTAGAAGAAGCGCTATTCATTTTTATGACTTCCTCTCCTCTGCCGGATTGTTATAGCAAATTTAGGAATACATCTTGTTTTTTTTAAATATATTCTTCGCTCCAAGGTTTCGATCTGACTGCGATCCAGACGACAGCGCGTTCGCATAATGTTGCTATGTCGACTATACAGCTGATTGATTTGAAGCCATTTCGTGCGTAGTCTTTGATCAAGTCTTATCTCAAACGAATAGGCCTAGCAGCGGGAAAGGTGTGGGAGGGGCCGTGAGGAGGGGAATTCTTCCACACACCGATAGGCCTAAGTGAAAAATAAATTTTATAAAGGAGCGGATTGGAATGACTACTTCTGCTTTAGAAGTGCCATGAGCGTCATATATCATATTCATTAAAAGAAATATATATTTCATTCATTAAATATTTGGTTGCAGGAAATTTATCTATATATGGATGAGATAGGAGCAGCATTGATTTGCATAGAAATTATAACCAAATTTCTCACCTCGGCGGCCCAGAGGAGGCGCTCCGGGGGGGGGGGCACAGTGCCCCCACTTTTTCAAGTACCCCAAAAGTGCCCCTTTTTACTTAGGAAAGTGCCCCTATAACTTCGTAAGAAGTGCCCCTTTTTACATAGGAAAAGTGCACACTTTACTTTGAAAAGTGCCCCTATTACTTTTCACCTATGATAAGTGCCCATTTAGTTTGACACGTGCCCCTTTTCCTTCGACAAGTTCCCATTTTCCTTTGCAACAAGTGCCCCTTTTCAGGTACGAGAAGTGCCCCTGTTCAGTTTTGATAATTAGTTAATTACCCTATTCAAATTTGAGAGGTGCCCCTCTTACTTTGACAAGTGCCCCTTTTCCTTTGTATGAAGTGCCCCTTCCCCTTTTAATAACTACCCCTTTTTAACTCCGATAAGCGCACCTTTTATTTTCACATGTGCCCCTTTTCCTTTCTAATAAGAGCCACTTCCCCCTTCTCATAAAAGTCCCCTCAAATCTGATCGGTGCCCCTTTTCTTTCGACAAATGCACATTTCCCTTTATTATAAATGCCCCCTTTTCATTCTCATAAGCACTGGCGTACTGGTGGGGGGCGCTAGCCCCCCCCATAAAATTAAACCATTACTTATTTTCAATTCCATACAAGTGATTTATAAATGTTCGTGATATCACATGATTTTCAACAAAATGCGCGTTTCTCCATTTCAGTGCCCCTTTTCCAGTGCGATAAGTGCCCCTTTTCACCTCTGATAATTTCCTTTTTAAAAATGATATGTGCCCCTTTTCCTTTCTAATAAGGGACCTATCCCCTTTTCATAAATGCCCCTTTTCACCTCTTATAAATGCCCCTATCAAAATCTGATGGGTGCCCCATTTCCGTCGACAGATGCCCATTTACCATTCTCATAAGTGCCTTTTTTCATCCCTGGTGAGTGCCCCTTTTCAGGTATAAGAAGTGCCCCATTTTCACCTCTGATAATTACCCTTTGTACTTTGACACGTGCTCCTTTTCTTTTCTAATAGGTGTCTTATCCCTTTCGATAAGTGTCCCCTTATTCTATCATCATTAAACGTGCCCCTAATTTAAAGCGACTAAGAGCAATTTCCAGCAAAGCTCGCTTGCTACACTCACTCGAATTCATAGATGGTATAATTATGTTACTTAGGCCAAAAATAAAAAGATGTTGTATTGCCCTTTAGGTGCCAAAACATGGGTCGGTCGGTCGGAAATATTTTTTTCTTTCTTTCTCCCTCTTTGGGCAGATATTTCTCAGTTTTGAATGCTGTAATACATATTTTTTTATTCATTAAACATTTTTTTCTCTCTAAAACAAAAAAAAGGCAATACAACATCTTTTTTTTAACGCCTTATCAGAGGCCTGCGACCTCACAAATCTTAAATTTTTCCTCGCTCGCTCGCAAATGAATATTCAGACTATCACACCCAAATGCATGAAGCTTAAGCAATATCTTGCATAATGTATAAAGAGAAACAAATATCGAAAGCATCCCAGATAATGTAATCACAATGTAGGGGTATATACCAAAAAATTGTATATTTTCGCTTTTAAGATATTTCCCTTGGGAGGTGCCTTTTTTCTTCTTCAGAAAGTGCCTTTTTTTGCTGGTGCCCCCACTTTGGAAGGCGCTCCTCCGCCTCTGCCTCGGCATGTACCTACACTAATGAAAAATATATGGTGTATCTTTTTGTCATGTAGTTCGAATAATCGTGGGAAGGAAGGATATGGTCCATGGTTAGTTAGGCTAGACAAGCCGCCTGATCAGGTGTATAATACTTGTGTCTACGAAATAATTATTTCAACTCATATGTATATTTGTGACATGTACTGAAAGTGCCAAATAAATAAATAAATGAATAAATAAATAAGTAAATAAATGAATAAATAAATTCATAAATGAATATATGAATTGTACATTTTAAAAAATTAATAATTAATTGATTAAGATAATTAATCGATTGTTTAATTAATGATGATGATAATAATTATTATAATGATAACAACAACATGCAACATCAGCAATAATAATAATAATGATAATTATGATAATAATAATAATAATGAATATTAATGATAAATACCATATGATGCAGCCGCTGCATCATATGGTATTTATCATTATTATTATTATTGTTATTATTATCATAATTATCATTATTATTATTATTGTTATTATTATCATAATTATCATTATTATTATTGCAGCCTTTCGGATGATTCATGATAGTTAGTAGTGTTTGACGTACGGGCCTGCGCCCTCATCACATTTTCTGAGGTACCATTTATGTCTGCATGGCTATTCACTTTGTATATGCATGACTGATAGGTCTAAGTTTGTGTAATGTTTGGGGGATGTTTCGCGGAGCCGCATTTCATTTCTTTGAAAAGAGAGGTATATTTTTTGAAAAAAGTTTTGCAAAAATAGAGTACTTTTGTAAAATATGTGTAGGCTACTGAGTCGAGCATTATTATTATTTTTTTTTAAATATAAAAAAGGGCTAAATTTAAGTGTTTTTTGGCCAGGGAGGGGGCCCGGGCCCTCCTGGCCCCCTGGATCCGCCACTGATGATGAGTGTGTGTAATTTGGAGACAGATACATCCACAAAGGGTATTACAGGGGTACAAAAAAGGAAAATGGCCCGGGGAAAAGGATGGAGAAAAGAATGTAATGGGGAAGATAACGTGAATTGTGAAAATGTGACGAATTACAATTACAAGAACAATTGATTATGATGATTCACAAGATAAAATATCTAAAAATGTAAAAGTAATGAATGATGTTTTCGACATTTTTCTTTAAAAATCCACTTATTTAGGGTACTTTCCTCAACAATAATTTTTTTTCTAAAATCATCGAAAGTTGCGATATTAGACATTTTATTGGTACTTTATCAGAGACTAGCAGCTTTCAACCAATCAAATATAACCTCGTGCTTTATTCATCATGGCGGGTGAGTATTTACGAACGATGACCCTTCTTCCGTGTAAAAGGTGTATCTCGAAATCATACTAATTTCAAATTTTCTGTTATTTCAGATCTCAGCCTTCTTGCTGGTACTTTTGACGGAGATCCCCTAGACCGTAAGTTTTATTTCATTTCTTTTTTACTGATTTTTGTGCCACATTCGGCCGTTTATAAGATGGATTAATTATTACGGCCACCTGAGGCAGACAGTTTGAATGGACTATTTCTTGTGTGTTATTCCTATGGCAGAACCGGCGCAATGTATTTGGCGTGTGTGTGACAACGCAAATTTGTGATTGTCTGCTGTATTCGTGTACATGTATGTGTTGCGTGCATTTGCTCTGTGACTGTGAGTTTGTGGACGGTTTATAGTTGATGACTGAGAGTCAGAGTGAGTAAGGGATGATATGAAAATCATGATGTAGATATTACATGTTTGTCATGAGACATTAGCTCATGAGTGTGCCTTCTCCTCTAGTAGAATAGAGGTAGACTCAAGTCTAGTCAATAAAACAAAATGTTAATGTGTTTTTTTATAAATCAATAGACTAGGCCTAGGCCCTAGGCTAATTGAATTAACTTTATTCTCTTGAGCAATATTTTGGCTTTAAAAAAAGCAAAAGCCAAAAAAACCACAAAGTGGGCATTATTTATGGTAATATGAACCTCACCGCAATAGTGCTAAAGACTACAAACTTTTCACACACGTGCGCCTGTAATCCAGCTAACAATGGAATTGACAAGCTGATTCAGCCGAGGACGCAGGTTCGAAACTAAGTTGCGTCTTTCGGATGGTGACGTTAAAGGTCGGTCCCCAGACGTAAATAATCATATCTGATTGATACACGTCTGTAAAAACCCAATTACACACACACACACATCCGGCACATGTACATAAAAAATCATAGACAAATAAAAGTTATTGTTGAAACAATTTCAAATGTGATGAAGCTTTAATTTACTGTTAATGATTGTAGATCTACTAATAAATCAGTTCCGTAATTTTCAGCCAATTCAAAGCTCAAAGTCATGTTAAGAAATTCACGAAACTGCCGTCGCGTCCCGTTTAGCTAATCAACTCGGCTCAACCAAAAAAAATCAACCGCCAAAACTCGGTCCCTACAGTAAATTTTGCAGTCCACAAAAATGTATATGTTTTTATGGCATGGCATGGATTGAGGATAGATTTAAGATTTAAATTTTCAAAATATTTGTCCAATATCGGGTAGTTGAAATCTCGCTATCGCCAATACTTGCAAATACCCAGATGTAAGACTCTTGGACATAATTTTGATCCACTTCTGGGACTTGCACACTTCAAGTGTACGGTGCCACGCACACTTTACACGTATTATGCATGCTCATTGTATGTGTCAGGAAATTATTTCCAGGTTCTTCAGTTTTTGTGATGGCAGCAACGAAAAACAAGAGAAAGATACTCCTAATCATACCGACGACCAGAATGAATTAAACAATGGAAGGCCATTCTCGTAACTTCAAAAAATTGACGGGCTTAACTTTAGAATACCCTACCAAAACGAACGTAACATGCAGGCATTTTTTAATATGTTGGCGATAGCGAGAATTGATTGTATTTTGCTGCTATTTAGCAGTCATCAATTGTCACTAAAGTGCCAATTTCATTACGCAAAAGAAGACAACAAACAATAATAAACTAATTCAAGAAAAGAAAAGAAAGTGCAAGTTTCTTGTTTATTCAAATTTGTGAGGACCAGAGGTCTAACAACTGCATGTGCATGCATTATTAGGCCCGATAACACAGCCCAAACACCATTTTGAAATGGAAGCACAGAAGCGAGGAAAGTCACATGACCAAAAACTTGAATCATTCACGTATGTTTGAGAGCGGGCATTTACACTGCAAAAATCAGTGAAATTTCTTCCGGCATTTAAAAAAAAAACACTCCAGAGGTGGATTTTTCAAATTTGGTTTATCATCGTTTTTGCCGGTAGTTGCTCAGCAACCGGAATGTGAGAAAACTTTACCATTTCTGCTTGCATTGTAAATGCAGCTATTTATTATGGAGCAACCCAATATGGAATGCATACCAGGATGTCAATAGGTTTCTAGAAACTTTCTACTACATCTCGGTAATCTGATGCTGATGATGCCACTAGAATACGTTTATTTGTCCATGATTGACTGAGATGTTATACCTAGTCTTGCATAGCAGGCACATTACATCACAAACTACCATCTCATGCATCTTTAGGTAGTTTGTGATATTGGTGGTACAGGTATAAAAAATTATTAGAGAGAAGGTTAGAAACTCAAAAGGGGAAAGATTTGGTGATACACATTTCATGTACAAATGCATCCAATTTAAAATGTTTTGTTGTTAGTTGACCTCAGGATATTGTGGATTTTGAAAAAGAAAAAAAAAAGGTAAAAAAAAAGGTAAATGAAAGCAGTTGATTTTAACAATTTACTCCAAAGTTTCCTTGTACTAATGCAATAATGATGATACACATGCCAGATCAATTGCTTGCATGATATGCAGTTACTGTAGCCTACTTCAAGCACTATTTTCCACTAAGCATATTCTCAACAGGGCACTAAGCTATTATTTGTACACAATGATAATTTGCTAATTACAGCGCATTCTAGATTGCCTGCATTTGGTAGGAACAGTGTTTTTGTTGGCCAGGAATTACTACATTGTGTGTGCAACCCCTTAGTCATGAAAGCTACAACTTGGGTGATTTTTCAAAGCTAATTAGTGAAAACCAACATTTGTGTGATGGGATAACATCATATTATTATTCAGGCTATCTGGTACAGAAATTATATGCATTTTGGGATTGATTGATGTTTAATTTTACTCAACACATTTTTTTTTACAGAGAGTGGCAGTCTTGTTAAAGGTACTATGTCCCATTTGCAGGCCAAAAAAATGAAAAGGTTAAATTCCAACAGCATTTGAAAGACAATACTAATTTAGAACTTCCCTAAAAAAAGGGGGCTTGAAAATGTCTTTAAGTGGGAAAATAATGACTATTAGTTGTCAAATCGACTTAGGAGCTATAGAGCCAGTAAGTAATAGTCTGATTTTTCAGACCATTGTACCGAATGGTCGTACGTTTTATGCTGCGCAAAGATTCAATCAGTTTAATTTTTGCCATTACAAGAAGTGGGTTATTGATGTAGACAAATGCTCATGTACCCTTTACAGCTCATTTTATGTATGTTATTACCAAAGATGAAAAAGCCAGTCAGTCACTCAATAGTGTCTGACAGTGAAGTCTAGCAAGTAAACGGGTTTCCTTGCATAATTTGAATATTAGGACACTGCTAACGTTTAAATTTCACAGATAGGACATACATGACATATTCATAATTCCTGCAAAGTTCTACAGAATTTGATGTTGGCTGCAAAAGGGACATAGTATCTTTAAAGTGTTATGTCTACAATACAGCATTTTATGAATGTAATTTGCTCTTTGCTCAAGCAGATGTAATCCTGTAATAGACATGATTTGTATAGAGTGGCAAGGTAGTGGCAAAGGGCAATGAAATTTACACAATTAGAGAGTATATGAAAGGAAACTCATGTCCATGTTTTAACTCATGTTAATAACTTCTTGATGTAGTATTAATTTTGTAATTAGAAAGTAATGTCCTACATGTACATGTACCTTAGCCTCATCTGAAATCTTCTAACCTGCCCACATGTTGCGGTATATGTGCCATGATACCAAAGAGTAGTCATTGAAAGCTCAGGCATTTCTTCTTAATTAGGTTGATATGTAAAGCTGTTAGTTTATTTAATCTGTCACTAGCACTTAGCGCATGGAAATGAGATCTTCCTCTATGATCAGCTGATGGATTCTCCCATCTCCACCATGGGAGCACATGTCCCAAGACAATTAGGGACTTTGAAATGTTAAAATCAAAGTGTCGGCATGCGTGTACATCTCAATTAAATGCCTTTGAGTTGGACAATTTTTGTTTAGGATGTATTGAACACAAATATAATGTTGTATTGGTACAATGCTAGATGCTTCACTACCTTCTGAGCTAGTTTCCAACTATCTACTCGGGGAAGAAAATAATATAGGCTTACCTATTATAATTTGACTACATGTATGTCTTAGCAGCAATGAAGAAGTTTAATAAGGTTATTTTATCATTTGTAAATTCTGAAATTTATCAACTTATTGATAATTTCTATGCAATTATGCAGCTCATAAATTATTTGTTTTTATAGATCCATATATAGGATACCATGTTGGAATTTCACATATGAAGATTATCTCTTTCTTGAAATGTTCTTGGGTGCTTATTCTGGACTGCTTTTCATCGTCTTGTTGGTTTTACCAAGTCTTTTATAGAATCCATGAAAAAATCCCTAGAAATATGCTAGCTTTAATCTTGAGAAACGCAAGCTGATCCCTTTCGTCTGCATGCCTGATAGGAGATGCAGTGTACATATCATCTTAGCCAAGTGCACAGTCATCTATCCTAACCCCCATATCACCATCCATCCATACAATTCAAAATCGCATCCAGCAGATCAAATGAATCCTGGGAGAAAAAAATAGATATTGCTCTCCGCTCCGTGAGTCTGCGGCAGAGAGATGACTCGTGTGCGTCATCCTCATCCTCCTCATCCATCTTGACTTTCACTGGGAGATGATGATGTATGGGAGAGTCATGGTTTAGATAGATGTAAATATATCATGGGTGTGTGGTAATTAAAGGAAATCTATACTATGATCCCTTACTACGTGTTGGCGCTGAGTTGAAGAATGATGCATTCCTGTATAGTATACAGTGGGTGATGTATGTGTGTAGATTTCCATGGTTATTGTATTATATCAGGCTTCAATGTTGAAGTGGGATGCTACACAATATACATAGCATTCTTTGCCTACATGTAGAGGAGCATATCCACCATTGAATCTGAAAATTCCAGATAAGACACTGGTATCGATATTCAAGAAATAATTTTTCCTGTAACTCTGAGTCATCTGTTAGATGATATTGTAGTTTCTGATGGAGACCACTCCAAGTTTGAAGATTGCTAGAAGAAAATAAGGAGATGCTTATTTCGTAGCTGTGACGTTTTACAACCAGAAGGGCCCATGTGTCAGAAGTGCCCTTCTGGCGTTGCATGAGTGTTTATTGTAACCTTGTCCGATGATCTACATGTGACCTTTCAACAACAGAACATTAGCTTTAGTCTAAGAGTGTGGGCCCCTGGGAGGGCCTACTCTGAAGAGACAGTCTTTCAGACATTATCCTGGCGGATGTGTGCAACATGAATAATCAATGCCATAATCAAATGCACATCCCTAGAATTGGGATGCTTTACTACGGTAGCAGCGCGAGACATCAGTTTGATCCTTACAGGCATCTCATTTGCTCATGAATGCATCGAGTTGCGACAGCTTAGGAGCCATTCATGAAGAAGGTCAGGTTTCATGTGGAGTGTATTTCTACCGTGACAGGTAAAAGTAAGAGACATTTTGAGTGCTGAAATGTTTCATAGGTGCGGGGAATTGGAACAATTCCCTGATAGAAGTTCGGTGTTTGTATTTTATCTGCTAGTCTTGTTTCTTGAAAAGTCACGAGCTGAAATTGCATTTTATTAAATGTCTATGCCTTCACCATCACACATGTTGCTTGGAGGGCTCCAGTAAGAAATATGCTTTAGGAGTTGGAAATGGGTCGGCTCTGCTAAACATCCAAAGAGATCCGAGGAAATGCAGAATACATGAATACCACTGTAAAAAGCCTGCCTGAAGGGAACTCTCCCTTTTTCTATAAAAAAATCTCACCTTAACCTCTGTGAATAAAAACCTTCTTCTATTTTTTTTACAATGCGGGAGGGTTTTGGGGGGTCTGGAGGAAAGTATGGAGGGTCCAAGTGCATCGGGCCATCCATGTCTATGTGATGTGGGAGATCTGTTGGTGGCCATATACTTACATTAATATCCAGCCCTGGATAACACAAATTATGCATCTAGTTAGAGCAGTGAATATGGGGATTATTAAAAAAAAGCATTGGTTAATTTTATTTCCTTCAATTTCAAGTTAAACCAAATGGTATTCCTAGAACTATATTTAATTACATGATCAGCCACTGACAGCCTAGATAGAGCTGGTATCAGTCAACTAACTTTAACCAATTGTACTGCAATTATGCATGCAGCCATCGCAATTAAAACACTTTGATTGATTAAGTTTCATTCATGTGATGGTGGGGGGCAGCTAGTGACAGCCCTAATTGAGTGTTGCATGCTATTATATCTCTACTTCAATATTGACATTGATCATGCCAATCTGGTTTCATGTGCATCTGCTCAGTATAGTATTCCTGGTTGTGTGTTCGTTTGTTAGGGAAGACTATGTGCATGTTTTTACTTTCATTAATTTGTAGATATGTTCCAATTTGAGAAAATGAAAAACAGATGAGAAACAAAAAATACATGTACAGTATCTGTCTGTGAAGGTAACATTTGTTATGTCCTTTGTAGACCTATTGGCCCGTATTCTGAAGTCAGGTTTAACTTTAAACCTGGGTTTAAGTTTAGACTAGACTTAAACCTAGGTTTAACTAAACCTGGCTTTCAGAAACTGAAATGATACTTAGACCTGAAGTCTGGCTTAGTTAAACCCGGGTTTAAAGTTAAACCTGACTTCAGAATACGGGCCATTGTGTATTGGGGATGATCAACCCTATAACAAGTGTGCTTGATTTTGTTTGTCTTTAAGTTGCATAAATATTCTGTATGCAAAGAATCCCACATCTACATTTGATCACTGATGGGTCTACACTGATAATTTTATAGAAGGATTGATTCTATCAAGGTTACTTGATAATCAGTGGTTAAAGATAAAGACCAGTTCTGGTCATGCGATTGCATTGTAAAAGAAACGTTGTGGAATCGATCAGAAAAGGTTGATCATCTAGCATATAAGTATTGGTGTGTACTGCAAGGTTCTGGAATCATCAAAATGATAAGAAATTTGGCCCAGTCATGGTAAAGTTACAAGCACTGTACACAGAAAGATGTATATGGGACTACGCGACCACATGCGCAATATCTATTTGGTCCCAATGGATATAATAATTTACCAAATATATCAATTAGTAGGCGGTTTCCCGACTTTCCCGGCAAAATTTGTATCATCACGTATTAGTCAAAACACATTCTTTCACATCATCGGACATGATTGGTAATGAGAGCTTCCGTTTCATTTTTTTGAGAGAGGGGCGTTTCCAAAACTGGTCTTTACCTTTAAAGGAATTAAAATTTGGAGACAGAAGGGCATAAACATGTGTACAGTGAGTCAATGCCCTTCTGGCTCCAAAAAGACTAAAATGTAGTGTACATGTAATTCCGTC
Source organism: Mesocentrotus franciscanus (assembly GCA_037976565.1). Classification (NCBI taxonomy): domain Eukaryota; kingdom Metazoa; phylum Echinodermata; class Echinoidea; order Camarodonta; family Strongylocentrotidae; genus Mesocentrotus; species Mesocentrotus franciscanus. Next base: position 11,858,426 of record CP137676.1, read on the forward strand.
TTTGGATTATTTTAATGTTTGTGTATTTGTGTAAACCAACAGTACTGTAAAAAAACAAAAATTGAAATACACAAATTGCAAAAAATTGATATTATAATTGAGTGTAATTCTATTATTTTGCTGCTTTAAACTTTCACAAATCCAGACCACTCATGAAGTTTTTGCGAATTTTTCTGGTTTTAAGAGGACTTGTATTAATTAAAAAATGTTTGGCATACAATAAGAAGTTAAAACCATATTGTTGTGGTCACCACTGTAATATAGGCCTACATCTATATCGAGGAAATTGTACGGAAATGCTGGTGCTGTTTTTAATTACATGTAGGCATTAGGCATATGTTTAGAGAATTGACAATTGTGTTGGTTTCTAATACAGTCCATATTGCCTACCAGTATAACCTTGCTTAGACTATTGGTTATCATGAATGTGATTATACACAATGCAGTGTGGACCAGAGGGGGCAAACTACGAATGATAAATATTGTGCAAACTAACCCAGTGCAAACCAACCTTTTACCTTTGGTTATCTATTGGTTGCCTATTGCAGGTTACTGTACACAGTGGTTTGGAATGACTGTGTAGTGTACCTAACATGCACAGTGATATGTTGATTTAATCATATCCCTCAGTAGGCACACTGCAGTTATTAAATTCACCACTTGTAATTTTATTTCACTATTTATAAATTTCCTTCACTATTTATAAATTTCCTTCCTTCTGTTTTAATACTCAAATGACTTTCATTTGAAATTTACATCAATCTTCTGCTTGCTTTTGGTGCAGTCAAGTATGCCTTTTTATATCACATCCAACAATAATAATTGCCTGTTACCTACAGGTAATTTGTAGTTTTGGATGTGATATAAGAACTTTCAAACCAGTATTTCAACCATCCTCATGAAACTCTGCGATAATCTATGCCTACAGTATATGTTCATATATGTAGGTTGATGCCATATAGGAAGTCAGTCTTGTCATTGATAGTTTATTTATGATCCTAACTACCCACTCCCCATATTATTTTTGTTCTTCTTTTGATTAATATCTTCCTCTTTACTTTGTTAGCCAAGAAAATGGGCAGTGCCTAGTCTTGCATGTCACAAACCCACTAAGCACTTATTCCACTAGTGTGCATTGCGCCTGTTTTCCATACTGTACATATGCATTTACCCACATGCAATGTAATCCAGCTAAACTCTGACTTTTATCTTGAGTACACCTGAATCAAAGTCTAATTTGGTACAGTTCTTTTATCTATCATTAAAACTTAACTCATCCATTGTTTGAACACGTTAAGGTGTACTGATAAGAAAAGCACAGAGGGCAACCAGGCCATATTGCCTCACATGGTAATTTGCCACGCGAGGCAACTTCTAGACCTTTAGTCTATCTTTATGAACGACCATTCAGTAATGGACATTTTGCCCGGGATTTTCACACCTCCCATCAGGTTAACCATGCTTTGGGTGTATAATTTGTCGAGCCATGTCTTACAGGACTGGATTATGGTATGTATTTCAAGCCTTTAATTTCTCAATTATTAATTGTTGGAAGGATTGTAGCAAGCATTGAGTAGCAGATGTAAGATGTGTTTTTTTTTCTTCAGAGACTTGTTCATGAAATGGTGCATGTACATGTGCACTGTGCAGTTATTTTCAGCATATTCAATTTGTTAACTACTTGCATACTGCTTTTAATGACCATGGATATAGAATAGCTTTAGGTTAAGTGCTCTATTTTAAACTTGCAATTTGTTTAAAACATTCAGTACTAATAAGCTAGCATCATAATTAAAGTGTTTTGCAATCTGTTGGAATGCAAGGTGTGTATTTTAGTTTTAGAGCAGCCGTGACTCCATTAGAGTAAAGTATCTTAGTCAAATGCTGTCAGGTCTACAAACATAATTGAAAAAAACAACACTATTGCTGAATGACTGATATTATCGCAGCTGTGATTTGGTACAGTTAAAATGATGAGAGTTATCCATATTCCCCTAAATAAAATACAAGTATGTATCACATTTTATCTTGCTTTTCTCCATACAAATTTAGGAAGTACTTTGTAGAATATGTATACTTGATTATGATTTTGGGTTTACTCATCCAGTTCCTAGCTTGTCAATTTTGTCTCTTGAAGGAAATGTTTGTATGGACCACTAATTGCTTTCATAAGTAACCAGGGTGTACCAGTCTTTTTCACAGCTGCTTGCTATTGAGAAAGTACCCCCTCTGTTGTTCACATCTGGCCAGAAGAGCACCTTCAAAAATAAGGCATGCTCCCTCCATGTTCAGCCCAATATACTTGCTACACCGTGGGAAGCCAGATGACAAGCTAATGTGCAGTGAGCCATCTGTGGTTGAAAGACAGAAAGTGGGAGCACTGGGTTACCTCCACCTACTTTGCATATTCATATCTTCTCTCCCTTTTTTTTTCGGGATGGAGAATGGGTGTGGTGGTTTGCATAGCTAAGCATAGCTCAGCAGAAAGGAAGCTCATATGTTAAGATATTTGAACCTGACCCGACAGGGTTCAAAGATCAGGTGCTGTGATTCTGATAATGGTTGGCATGTGGTAGGGAGGAAGAAAGTCAAATTACACTCCTTGAACATAATATTTGGCATTCCTGGCTTAACCTACAGCTTTAAAGTGGCCATTTTGATTAGACCATGCTTGAAAAAACTTGCAGTGTTGAACAAATACCTGTGTAATCTTGAATTTCAATAGTATGCTAATAATTTACCCATTAAAATGAAAGGGTTTCACTTTTTCTTGCTCAGAGAAATATTCTTGATTTATAAGAGACAATACATCAGTAGGACTATCTCTATATGTACACACAGGACAAAACATCTTAAGTATTTTTTTTTTTTAAGGTGACGTCATTCCCCATTTTAAGTACATGTTAACATCAGAGAGGTCTACATGTACTACAGCTCTTCTTATAAGCGAAGAAAATTCATTCAAATAGATGCCGTGTTCTGATGACTCTTGGCTATTGAGAGCAAACCAGAATATTTCAAATGTATTTGTGCTCCATTTCATGCTGAGAAAGTCCAACAAATTCTGTCGTCTTTTCATGAGATGTACTTTGTGGTTTCAACTATTCCAAGTTAAACTGGTCAATGTCTAAAGAGAAAGATAGAATTTGGTTAGAATTCTTTTTTCCCCTTTAATTGTTCTAATATATTTTCCTGGATTGGTTAGATATGTTACACCACAGAATGAAACAAAAACCAGGATGCAAATAATGTTTTCATTTTAATTAACTGGCATGAAATGAGAAACCAAAAGAAATGTAGCTGCACCACATTGTTCTGTAAAGTACGGTATGTTCCAGGCAATTTATTTTTGTCGCATTTTAAGTATATTTACTAGTACATTATAAGCCTAGAATATAAATTTCCTTCTTGAAAGTTTTAACCACAATTCACAGTTCTTTTGTATTATTTCCTAGTGTAAAATTGTAATGCATGCGCTGTACAAAAATAGCTGCAGTAGTCAGAGGACCTTCAAGGCAGCAAAATTCTATTTCCTTTCTACCAAGATTTTGAGCTCTTTTCATCGATTTGCATTTAGAACGTGACCCCGGCTGACCTCTGAAAATATTCCAGAGGGCAGGACCTAATCCCCTTACAGTCTTCATTTTGGGAGGTGGATTGATAGCAAAGGTAACTCTATGTCAAGGTAGATAGATACTGTTACAAGCCTTTCTTGAATGGACCCCGGACCCTCTTTTCTTTTCAAGGAAGATGCTGATATAAAGTACTATTCTTTCTCTTTAGTCTTGTTGCTACAGGCCCTCTCACTGCCATGTGAAGAGGGTAAACTATACCACCTACCAACCAGCATATATCAATTGGCTCATTTGTCAGTTTGTAATGGGATATCTTACTGTAAATCATTTCCTCTTTGAAAAGTGGATGTTCAGTGAAGGCTTGAATTGATTATCTTCGAGTGTAACATTCAAATGAGCTCTATGATTGTCACCGGGGAAAAGAATAAACTCAAACGCACTTACAACACATGTACATGCTCTCTGTTTCTGGTCTAGGCCAAGACCTACATCTTTTTCAGACCAAAGTTTATGATAAAGTTGTAAAGACAACTAAAATACCTTGCCTGTCTACTATTCATACTGGTGTCTTATACAGTTGTGCAACTTCTTGAGGTACCTTCATTGAAATACACTTTCCAATCAAAATCAAGATTTTCTTTTTGGTAGACTCTTATCAAAACCTACTCAGGGAGTCCTGTGAAGACCAACTTTTCTGGAGATGGTGACATTGCACTATGTGTCTGGTATGGGAGACTTCAGCCTCTGGTTTGGAGTATTTAGTCACCTTTTCTCGTTCTATTTTCTTTGCAGGGAAGGAAATCTCCGTTGTAAGGCTTTAGTTCTTGGGTTTTCAAAAGCAAAGGTGATATTGAATGACGGGTTACTCTCTTATTTATAAGCCCTTCAGCTAAAAATAATATGCTCCTGCCACTTGGGAATTCTGTTTCAGTGTGAGAAAATTTATTTAAAGAGCCCTCATTTGGCTGTAGAAAGGAAACGAGGATTTACAGAAAGAAGGGGTCAAGACGGGTAAACATTGGCAATGCAGTGATTAGAATAGAGGTGTAGAACAGCTCATAAAATCATAACAAATTAGATGTTAGAATAGTCATGAGTGCCACAGTCTATATGAGCAAGGTAATTGAACTATGCCTTTGATAATAAATGCTAATCATCTATCATCATAAACCTCATTAGGTTACTTGCAGTTTTAAGCAGGATTTGTACATGTAGGTACTGTATATACTGTACATGATTAAAGGATATTGTTTATACCCAGGTGCATTTTGATAGGGAATTTGCATGCTGGATCTATGTTAGAAGAAGAACACTCAATGTTGTGCTGACTAGCCAATGTGCTTAGTTCCCATGGTGTTTTAAAACATAATATACTCAAATCATAGGAGGGGGAGTAAAAAATATTTCATTGGGTGGGGCAGGAGATGAATAATTAGGTCGATAGTCAACCTACCAACTACCCACTACATACCAACCCACCACCATCACTGTCAGAGAATAGGCCTGTGGCTGTTTCATAAAAGATAAGAGCATCAATGATATGGGTTTTTGTATTTAAAAACATTTAATACCTAAATACCATTAAGTGGACATATTTTAAAAATATGATGCATATCAGCAATGCCCCTATATTTTACTGATACAGTTATCTCTTAAAGAGCCTTTGAAGTGTACCATGATGATCCCCCCAAATGCATAAGACCTTGGACCACCATGTAGTCCCATTACTCTTTAAATACGTATGGTTTTCTGGTGTTCAATATGGAGCTACATGTATGAATGAAGATTGTCTCCCTCCAAGGAGTGCTTTCTCAAGCCTTCTCTTATCATCGCCATTACAGCTGATCCCCCTAGCTGGCAAAGTGCTTTCTTCATGGCGATGGCTGACTGGGGCTGGCTAGCTGGCGAGGCCATGTGCTCTTTTAGCACAGCCAACTCTCCCGCCCTTTTTCCGGCACCCTCCTGAGCTGCAATGGGATGGATTTTCCATTTGCGATGTGGCCTATATATCTTTTCTCCACATACTGTACCCACATACTGGTAGTGTAGTACAATGTGGAATATAAATGAGGGCTAGGCTGTTTTCATAGCCGTAAATTGTAGTTCTGTCTGTCATCTACTCCAAATTTATAGTCAAAATTTTCTACCAGTTTTGTTACATCTAAATGGAAAGAAATAAGGTGATAAGAGTCTTTGCCATGCCACTCTTTTGACATGTTTGTCAGAACTTGGGATTTAGCAATCAAGCCTTTCATCTTTCACATTGCATCTGTTATGTCATCGTTTCTCAACACATTCATTGTGGCGAAGTGTCACATGGTATATTTGCATTGTGCTAACCATTGTAGGAGAGGAATAGTAACAACTTTCAAGGAAAATTTGCCCTGCCCCCATATATACATTGCAACACTTAATTTAAGAGAAAAGGAGATCTCTATTATATTTCTTTTACAATATGAGTAGGTTTCTACTTCAGAATCAAACCTCAATCAATCAAAATTGAATTTGATAAGGAGCATCAAGATTTGCTAATTACGCTTGTTTTATCAGGAAGTGAGGCTATCGAAATAGCTTGAACAGGGTCTAGGCGTTAGACTAGCTGGAAGCATATTTGGAGCAAGATGGTGGCTGAGTGGCACAGGCAGGTGTAACACTAGGGTGTATACTCCACCAACATTCAAAGGTCATGTCATCAAGCTAAGATATGTTGATAATAAAATCTACAAGTTCTTCCTCATTTTCACAAACATTCTTCATATATGTAGATATTAGGATTGGAGGGGGGGGGGGGCAGCTTTAAAGGTACTCTTCAGTTGGGATTACTTTAATGATCAAAAGCCTTTCTTTATGTAAAAAGAAATTATGCCTCCTGCATGATTGCATACCATGTGCTGTGGTTTATGTATGTCATTATCATGTATGTCTTGTGTGGACAGTATTCCCATAATGTAGACCAGGGCTTAAATTAATCCAAGGCCACCAAGGCCATGGCCGTGGATGCCCTTTTGATTGGCCTCAATGCCCCTCTCATTAGCCTTGGAGATTTTTTGTGCCCTTTCCGATTCTTCCTGTTTGTGCTGTAATATAGGAATGTGCTCTACAGAAAAGTGGCCTTGCCCTAAAAATATTGAAATTTAAAGAGAAGGTTGAGTTCTAACTTCTGGGAAGAGGTGAAAAATAATTTGTGAGCGTTATCATTGTTTTTATGCAAGTGTGGAAGAACATCAGATAAAAATGTTCCTTGAAAAGCATGGTTCTTCAAATGCCTTAATATTCTAAATATGGCATGTAACAGCATAAAAATCAGGATGGATTTTTACGCCACGTGTTCGTGTAGTCCCATATACATCTGTCTGTGTACAGTGCTTGTAACTTTACCAAGACTGGGCCAAATTTCTTATCATTTTGATGATTTCAGAACCTTGCAGTTAAATGCAGTACACACCAATACTTATATGGTAGGTGATCAACCTTTTCTGATTGATTCCACACCGTTTCTTTCACAATGCAATCGCATGACCAGAACTCTACAGTAAGTCAGCTAGATTTCCATTCTAGCCTTGAATTATTCGAGCAAATGTGCAATTGATGGAAGATACTTAAGTCTATCATGCATCATCTACATGCATCTATCTCACTCTCCCTCTTCCTCTTCTTATTCCTCTTTGAATTCATCCTTCATCATCTGAAGCCTACCGCATCCCTTCTTCAACGTCAGTCCTATCTATTCCAGCCTTCCGCATGTTTGCTCCATTGCATGCGTACCCTGATATCTTCCCTTCTACTGGGGGAAAAAAAAAGAAAGAACCAAATGTATCTTCGTTTGCAGTTGAGCATGCCCTTTCAATTGTACATGTATGTGTCTTCAGCAAGGACAATGAAAGCCTAATTTGATTTATATTGGCTCTTTCTGATTGTGATATGCTGTCCTCACTCAATTGCACGGTCTACACAATAGCCAACACAGTGTACAAGCGAGATAGAAAGCAATTGCAAGTTGACTTGTGCTTTTCAATTTCGTAAAAGACAGCGTCTGTCAAGTGAAGTGGAAGATGATGGGTTATATAAATGGAGGAATATTGGGTTGTCAAGCATCAAAAACATGAATATAAAACATTGTTTATAGCAGGATTGTGGAGTAGACTATAATTATTGCAGTGAGTTTGTTTTGGATGTTGAGTTAGGGGCAGAGCTATTTTCAAGCTTGTACAGGGATTTCCTTTAAAAGAAACCTGCTCCAAAGGAACGCTGAAGGACAGAGAATTTACATTCCTAATTCCTACTGGCAGCCTGTAGATAGCCTAATGTACATGTGTAAAAGGCAGCTTCATATTTTTATATGCTGTACCTGTGTGTAGACGTTTCCATTGGAAGTAGTAGAAAATGATATTGTTATGGAATTACACCCCCCCCCCCAATTATAATATCTCTTTGATTGGAGATGGTAAGCATTTCTGAATGCATTTTTAAGTATCAAAACCAGTAGGCCTAACTGTTAATTTATCGTCTTTACAAATAATTTGACCTCCTTTTTTGCTTTTCCTTTAAAAAAAAAATCTAATTTAATAGTAATCTAGTATTGTGGGGTAATGTAAGCAATGCCCATCTAACTTACAAGTGTAGCTAATTGGTAGGACCAGACCTTATTATGGCACATAAAGAAAATTCCTAAGCAACTTGAGTCTAGCCTAGCAACTTTGAAGAGTCCATGGTCTTGGCCCTTAGGTAGTCTAGAACACAGCTATTTCAGACCCTATAGCAAGTGAATAAGGATTGTTCGTGCATACTATCTCGTTGCCTCCCTTATTTTTAGCTCCATCATCTTTTCCACTTTGACCCTGACTGTGGTGTCTGACATGGATTGCATCTCACTGGGTCACACATCATGATCCATCAGTTTCCAGTTCTCAAAATAAACTGATCTGACAGTCGTGGGACCGGTCGGCACAGCACCGAGAGGTCGGATCGTCCCTCCTCTCCTCCCTGCCTGCCTGGCTGCCATACCAATCCTGAACTCTCCTTTGCATACCCTACTGTGAGGGAGGGAGCAGAGAAGAAAATACAAAATCTGCGACGACGAAAATACCCGTAATTTCTCTGCCATAATTTGAACTGATTGGCACAGAAAAGAATGACCTATCCTTATTATGCTTGCCACTTTGGATTCCTTTCCAAAGTCTGATCCCAAAACAATTTAGGCCTATTACAAACATAAAAGAAGAACAAGTATTATGATGAGATTTAACGGAACTATAATTCAATATGTTGGGGTTTTTCATGAAAAACAGAGCTAATATGACCTTTATCCTGACTGCAAGAAATCTAATTTCCAGGTCAGGGGATACTATTCTATCTGGGACCATCTTGAGCTGTGTTAATGAAGGATGATATGTTCTCATCAAATGAATCATAAGTTTCAATGAATGTTCAAGACTGTTTATCTCAGAAACAAGCTCTGGTTGATGATGTAGGCCTATTATATCTGATGAATGAGCAAATAGGGATAATGAAATCTTGCTCGTAGTCCAGACTACATTATAACAAAAGGTTCCGTAGGTGTAATAATGAATTTTCATTGGTTTGTTTGTATTTTGCTGGTCCAAAAAGATCTGATAATTCCTTGATCCAACAAACCATCTACTGTATGTGATAAACAATTCAGAATGACTGAAAGTCAGTTTTTCTCAAAATGTGATTCCATTACCTAAAATCAGCATCAACTTTAAAAGGGAACAGAATCGTTTTTTTTTCTACCCCCCAAAAAACTGTCCTGTTCAGATACATGTAGTATGATGTTGTGCATGTTACTTTTGCACATACCAATAAAAAAGGGAATGTAGAGTTGTTATGATCACTAAAAATTAAATAAAATTTCATGCAGCTGGAATGCATCTTGTAAAGAGTATGAGCCATGAAGTTTATGATTGGAGCTTACAGATGGAATGTGCACGTTGATTTGGAGAGTGAGAGAGAGAGAGAGAGAGAGAGTGAGAGAGAGAGAGAAAGAGAAAGAGGGAGAGAGAGAGATAAAAAGAAGAATCTGTGCCATTGGTAAAACAGCAGCTCATCATGACACAAACAGATTTATTTGAAACATACCCCATGAGGTTTATACTCTTTTCACACTTGTTTTGCTTAACCCCGTACTTTGCTTAGCCCCGTACTATCCTTAACCCCATACTAACTTTTTTGGCTTTTCTCACTGCAATTCGTTAGCCCCGTACTAGCCATAGCGTGAATATTGATTAATTCGCTCCACTGCGTAGTCCCGGACTATTTTTCGTTTCTGTTCTCATTCATTTTGCTTGGCACCGCAATTGCGGAGTTAGCACCACAATTGCGGGTTAGCCCTGCTATTTTGCAGGGCCAGCTAACCCTTACTATAGGTGGGACTAGCCCACTTTGGTAAAAACGTGTCTGAACAGAAAGTGGAATAAGCTTAACCCGGACTATAGGTGGGGCTAAGACCCCTTTAACCCCACCTATAGTCCGGGGTTAAGCAAATTTTTGCCAGTGTGAAAAGAAAGTGGAATAAGCTTAACCCCGGACTATAGGTGGGGCTAAAACCCCCCTTTAACCCCACCTATAGTACGGGGTTAAGCAACATTTTGCCAGTGTGAAAAGAAAGTTAGAGAATCTTCTTTATCACTTCCTTAGAAATGCATGGGAATCTTTTTTTTTCTTTTCATCTCTGATTCACTACGATCAGTATAATTAAAGATTAATAGACACTGTCATGGTATCAACACTATTGCAATGAATATTCTTGTTGGTGTGCAATTGGAAACTGTTTTTGCAAGTACTCTGCATGTAAGGAATATAATGTACATAACCTCTACAATAGGGTATGTTAATATATATATATATATATATCTTTTTCTTTACAAACGTTTTTAGATGAAAGCCAAGGAAGGTCTTAATTTCAGCCATAAGCATTTCAACATTTCACATACACTTTTTACTAGTTTGCAAGAAAGGAGATGGAAAAACTGGCACTTCTATTCAGAAAGGTTTATCTTTGTAGTTTTTTTAAGGGGGGGGGGAGGAAGATGAAAAGCCTTTTATGAGACATCCTACAGTCAATCTGAAAAGAGCTAGTGATGGAATAGTAAGTACCTCTTGGATTTAGAACCTCCATTGCAGATGTGAAGTTCAAGGCTGTGTGCTGCAGAGGCAGTCTCCTGAATACATAAAGAAATGACCAGGATTCGGGGGGAGGCGGAGGTGTCGCAGGGAAGTCTATCACATGAAGACATCATCTTCAATGAAGAAAGTCATTGCACATACCCTATTCTGTTGCGATGCAAACTGAATTTTTGTATTACTCATACTTGTAATGATTGGATTAGAGGCTCGTTGGGTTCCCGAAGGACAAGCGCCCCTATTCTCCCCCCTTTTTTCCCCTTAGCTGACAGAGGGGCAAGTCATGCAGCATTAATGAGCAGAACACTTCACTGGATTCTGTATGGAAATGAGATTCGACTCGTAGACAAACTTGCATGGAGCAGGTCTTCCTAATTCTCTGTGGAAGCCTTGTTTTCAGACCGATACATCTCTTTTCTCGAAAGTTCCTTGAATAAGATTATTTTACAGTGAGGCACCTTGAAAATAGCGATGGTTCTACAACGATCGTTGCAACCTACATATATACGTTCACAGGCAAAATATCTTTATTTGTGCGTATGTTGTTTTGAGAAATCTGCGATTGACACAGTTTTTCTTTTATTCTAATAATTTTGCCTGGAGATTAGACCAGCTTGATACAAATCCCTTTTGCATGTGCAGCAGCGATGCAGAAGGGGCTGAAATTTAGTGAAGTGAAGAGGAATCGAGACTCAAACTGAGATGACAAGATAGGTTTATTAGTACGGGGACCCATCCATGCATATAACATGAGTTGAAATTGATTTTTACCACTTCTATGTGGGCATGCAGGGAGCCTTCCACTGACTCACCTGTGCGTGATTCAAGCCTTGTCATTAGCGATATGCAGTGTTCATTCTTGCATGAGATAAAGAAACAACCGAACATCGCTAGATAATTGCTCTTTCAGTGTCTTCTCAAAGACTTTGTTTTTAGTTCCTGAAGCATAATGGTGAAGATAGTTTTCAAAGCAGCTAGGAATTAACCACTGTCTGTTCTATACTTTTAAATTATCCTCAAGATGCTGTATAAGATACATGTGCTATATTGAAGAAATGCACCATGCATAAGAATTGTGATAAAACCACAGTGAAGTATGAAGTAGGCCTAAAGTGAAGTAACAATTAAGATCAAAGACTATGCTTTGTTTCAAGGCACTTAGACCTACACTGTACACTTTATTTTACTTTAAGTAGTTGAGATGTTGCTTCTTGGAGTAATTTTCACAAGGAAAAAAGGCACTTCTAAAAGCTTAGCCCAGGCTGGACTAATTCTGTCCAACCATGGGTGTGTTTATCGTGTCTTGCAACTCAGAATCAGCATTTCTATATGTACATATCGAACCCCACTGTACGAACATGTTTTGCGGGATGTTGCGTTTATCGACTCTTCAGGATTCGAAATAAAGACCTTGTCTCTGCGCAGCTGATTTGCGCCGTTTGACCCGGGAAGCAGATTAGCCTGGGAAGGTCCGATTTGTATGTGTGGTTCAAAACAGCTTTGCGTTTATCATCTCTCAGAAACGTGATTCTGGCAGTATGTCACATTCAAAACGCACTTTTTTCGGCGTTACAATATGCCCATATCTAAAGACGTGTGAAAAAGGCTTTGCGTTTATCACCTTAAAAATTTGCCTGAAAGACGTTTGAAAACACTGATTCTAGGCAAAAAAACTGGACAATAAACGCACCCCACATCACCTAAAATCTTAAGGCTGTAGAGATTAATTTCCTTACAGCTTTCATATGTTTTGTACCTATATCATGCAGTTAAGTCAGTTTAAGTATTCTAAGCACAATTTCAAGGTCCTGTGGCTAAGAGCTTGCACACTGAATGAAATTCCTCAAAGAAATATTTAAACTGCAAGCAAGAATCATTGATTTTTCTCACATTCCGGTGTCGGTGGCAAACGCGACGAAAACCAAAATCATAAACTTCACCTCTGGAGTGTGGTTTTTTAAACGCCTGCCAAAATTTCACTGACTTTTCAGAGCTGCCAACTAGTACGGATTTCCGTAATCGGTACAGAATTTAATGCTCATTACGGCAGTACGGAATGTTGTCTCAAATTACAGATTTTTTTAATTTTTTTTTTTTAACGTAAGTATGATTTATCGTAGCGGGTGCTGTACAGTATGGCGGCCATCCAACACTCGCTGAGAAAGATGGAAAAGTATCAAGTATTTTAATAGAAGCCAATTTTTCATGGAAAACTGATGTGTTGTGATGACCTGAAAATCAATATTTAGCAACTTTGTGTGAGTAACATCACCAAAATTTTTAGATAATCATGCACCATGCATCCGCACGGTGTTGGCGCGCCGTTTAAAAAAAAATTCATAGCGCCACATAGGAAATTACTGATTTATTCCCCAAATTACTGATTTTGAGCCTTGTGATTACAGATTTTCTGTTCTGGAGGTTGGCAGCTCTGACTTTTGCAATGTAAATCGAAACTGAGGTACGTTTCTTTTTTTTTCTTCATGTGACTCTTCTTGCTTCTGTGTGATCGCACGCAGACAAATCGTGCGTTCTCACTGACATTTTTTATGGGTTTTTCCAGTAGTATTAAAGGCAGTCCGAAATATCGATGATTTTTCAAAATGGTGTTTGGGCTATGTAAATGGGCCTTCTTCAAAGAAATTACACACTGACTGAAATGTCTTCAAGGCAAAAATAACAACATTGCTTCACTGTGCATACACACTCAATGCCTCGCCCCCTCCCCCAAAAAAAGGGGGTCAATACTTCCCCTGTTACTACTACTGTGCAAGGCACATTTTTCAAGATAAATATCTTTGATAGTGGGCATATTTTGTACAAAGCCATTACCTGGCTGCCATTCCCTGAGAGCTTTTATCTCGAGCTGTTTTCCTTGGTGATTAGTTGCACTTCGCTGCATGAATATTAGTTTCACCTGGGTGCCTTGGTTTGATTCATGTTCAATAAGGGCTTCAGCATCCCCCATCTTGTGACTGAATTTCAACCCTAGGTTTTTCACGCACAGACTCTACAGGATTATGTACATGTATTTGCTCGTTCGTTAGAAATACAGGGAAATCCAATTATGACAAACTCTGCTAGAAGATACATATGGTGGATACATGCCTATATGCATCAACTTGATAGGCTACCTTTTAAAGGGCAATCCAACCTCCGCAATAAGTTTATGTTTATGAAAGCAAAAAACCAAAGATATGTTAAATGGAGAAATTGTTAAGAGACCAGATAGTTTATGTTTTGCTTGGAGTTCTGTTGTGAATAGAGGAGATATGACAAACAAAGCAATAAGTCAGATCAAATTGTTGTTTGCTTTTAAAAAATCACAAAAGTGTGATGGGGAGAAAAAGGGAGATGAAAGTGTTGGATGTTTACAAAATGGGAATTGTGAATTGCGTTTTGTGAAATTACCATTTCTGCCTTGCATAAGTGGCCAACTATGGTTCTACTGGCATTCATGCCAAGCATCTCTGTTGATTAAGAATGCAAGAAATACAGAACTGGGCTTCATCAACCTTTGCATTGAAAGTGAACAACCTTTCCCGCTCTTCTGTGGTAATTGCAACACATTAGAGCGGACAATTTGCCGGATTCCTTTGTTCATAGTGGTCTGTACATTCTAATGAAAATAACAAAGCTGACTTTTGTATAAATGCCACCCTCCCTTGGGGTTGTTTTTCCTGTAATGGGGTAATTAGTACAGCTAATGAGAATGATTTGTGGGTATGTAAATGCAATCAATGAAGCATTTTTCTGAAATTGTTGAAATTCAAATGGAAGCTCTGTGAATGTAGTGTACAAGACTTTCATGGTGTGACTCTTAAAATCTTTTTTTGTTTAAGTATAAGGCCTGCTGTAGAACATTTTGGGGCAATTTGCCACTCTCCACCCATGTGCAGTAAAATGAGAAACCAATTGAGGGAATTTTCAGAGCGCATCATGCCATGGTACATTGTAACTTGGCTAAATCTGGGGTAATAATCGTACATTGCTTGGAAACATTAGTTTTGAGCACTGTGTATGCCTTAATGTTATTTTGAATGACAATAGATAAATAAAATCCAGAATATGCTGTCTATAGACATAAAGATAACAAACAAACAAATAAAATGTCTCTCCAAAGAAATCATTTTTGTACATGTAGAAAGTGAGCTGAAATTTCTACGTATATTTATTGCAAATTAAGTATTTATTCACTTGTATGTAACTCTGATTATACATGTACATGAGATAAGCTTCCATGACCATTTTTAAAGTTTAGTTTTAGTTTTTTTTTGTTAAGTTTGGAAGATTTCTTTATAATTCAGAATATCAGAAATATACCATTAAGTTCTCTAGTTATCCCTAAAAATGAGCCAGGCTATGCATTACACAATAAACCTTTCAATAATTTTGAGAAATATGTTGCTATTAAAGGCTTTGTAATTGTTGTCTAGAAAGACAGGATCTTTTAAAATGTAGATTATTGTTATTAGGTTGATTATGAGTCTAGAAACCAACAAAGAGCAAGTCTGTCTCCTCTGTTTTGTAGGTTTTCAAGGGAAGCTGTACAATAGAAGGATAAAAAAGAAACCATATTTCAGTTATCTTGAAATAATGGCCGGGATCAAAGCCTGACAAGCCTTGCCAATTTGCCTCTGCTGCTTGCATATTAAACAGATGCAGCTCAGCATGATGTCTGGGTTTGAAAACTGCACAAGTCAAGAATCTTCATTATTTTATATTTTGCCCTCGCCCTTTCTCTCTCTTTCTCTCTCTCTCTCTCTCTCTCTCTCGCTCTCTCTCTCGCCTTGTCTATTTTTCCTATTCCCTTTCTCTTTGTCCTCTTTCAGTCTTAGTCTTTCTCCCTGTTTCTTTATTTTGTCTACTCATTCTATTATTTACATTTTGATTGATTCCTCACAGATTTGAGCTTGCACTCTACCAACCACTGCTGCAGTTGTGAAAATATAACTCAATATGATCTTATTTGTTACTGATAACGCTGCTCAGCTATTTATATAAATTCAGACATACTATCCTGTAATCCTCAATATATGAATGTCTGTTTCTTTACTTCTGCTGCGGGTAACCTACAAATGAACTGGGGCTGAGATTGTATTTGTAGTTGTAAATGTAAACTCAATTTTTATGACTGGAATCGTTCACATGCTTCATCATTGATCAATCCGGAAGTTATGTGATTTGCAAGATTCCCACGGTTCTCCCAGCTTTTTTTGTACAGTGTTAGGTAAATGCTCGAATCTCTGTGAAAATATAATGTGTAGAGATGAGGAATGGGTTTGAAGTTTTGAACGGAGGGTATATTTAGTCGTGTCTGTTGATGTAGACTAGGTTATTTTCTTAGAAAGGTCAATCGCACATTACAAAAGAATCCAGGCTTTACCGATACCATTTGCCCATATGTCAGAAAAATCACCAGTGATAACAATTTGCAGATATTGCTTCTCATGCAGAACTAATGTCATTATGCCATGGAAATGTTAGCATATTGTCCAGATTTTCATAATTATCATAAGCATGATGTCTACCTTTGCTCACCAGAAAAACATTGAAAGCGAGAGATGATAGTCATGTTGTACTCCTTGAATTGATTGATTCTTTTGATTCTTTTGATATGTCTATTTGTATTTGTATAAATGTGGTGTTGCTATATTTGTACCTAGCATTTTTTAATTCAGCAGTTTATCTTACATGCTTTTTGTCAAATGATATGTTTTTTCGTTAAGTAAACTGTGCTGGTACCCTTTTTTGTGTAGTGTCCCTGGCATAACATGTCCAGCTACACATACATTATTTACAGTAGGTGGGAACTTGCTTTTTTGTTCATTAGTAAACACTTAAAGACTGGTAGAGGAAAAATAACCATAAATACATTTGCA
Organism: Mesocentrotus franciscanus; assembly: GCA_037976565.1. Classification (NCBI taxonomy): domain Eukaryota; kingdom Metazoa; phylum Echinodermata; class Echinoidea; order Camarodonta; family Strongylocentrotidae; genus Mesocentrotus; species Mesocentrotus franciscanus. Next base: position 11,875,026 of record CP137676.1, read on the forward strand.
TGACTTCCAATATACTAGTACCGATAGTTAAACCATGGACCATGGTTAAACACTGAAATGTAGGCGATAATATGAACTTCACAGGAACAACAAATAACTTCAGATGTGGAAGTCATGTTCACATACACTTACCTGGCAGCAAAGATCATCGAAACCATCCATTCAATTTGGTGATATAATGTAAGGGTCAAAATATTGCTTTACTTTTGGATTAGTGATTTCCTAAATTATGCATCATCAAAAGAAACCAGCCTTCTGCTCATGAGAACTTTCTTTTCTGTGTTAGACCTTGCATGCTTTCACTCTGTGCAAATCAGTGTTAATGATTCTAAAACAAATCTTTTGAAGCACTTACCACACTCTCAAGAAGTTCTCAGCAGCCACTTCATCATTGCAAATTATGCCCTGCCTCTGTCCTGCCTAGCTTTAGCTCAGACAACTTGTCTGTTAACTCATCTTAACCTCTCTCTGAGTCACATGCAGCTCCTGTATAGTCGGTTGGTTAGCATACCATTCATTCAGTATATCAAGATAAGATGTGGAGTTAGTTTCATGATGGAGTAGGAAGGGTCCAGCAGAACAGACCTAACCCTATCCAGGGTTTCATGATTCATCTTAGTCTAATCAACCAGCCTGATTGCTGATGATTAAGGTTGTTAGCTTGTCAGTGTAGTATGTTACATTTGATAGTGGCAGAGCCCTCGAAAGACATGTCTGTGGGCAAATATACTTCAAGATAATGCTTTGAAATTGAAATAAATGTAGCCCCCGTAGCCTTCCAAGATACCCCTGTTTTTTCCTGTGGATCACATTTCTTTTCTTCTTTTAGACCAGTTTTTAATGTAGAAGGAAAACAAAATGAAAGAAAAAGAAGAAAAAAAGGGGGAGAAAAGAAATTTTTTTAGGCAGTATTAGAAAGTATAGGCCTGATCGCTGTGTGACTGTTATTCTTTTTATGTACTGGTCCTCTGGTACTTTCTTGATTTTTCAAAGATTTTTAAAAACAGAATGGCAAATTACTTCAGGATATTTTGATTTTAGTGTTTATGTTTAATATGCTGAGTGTTCTCTGTTGCAATGAGGCTGTTCATACAGACTATTATGATAAATGTATGGAAAAGACATTGAATTTGCAATGCCCTGTTGCATATGTACATCTACGCGACCCCTTCTATCAACGCACTGAATATTTGTTCTTAACCTTGTCCTTGTGTCCAATGTACCATTGCAACCATTTTAACAAACATTCAAGAAGGCCTATGTCCTTCAATCAAGGAATGGACGTGAATTTATCATGCCAAAGTGAATTCTTTATAGAATGTACTTGCTAATAAATAAATTTAAGCCCTGACTACTCCTTGAGAATTTCATCGAAAGGAATCGATTGTTTTGAATCTGGATCCATGTATTAATAGTTTACCTATTAATTGTTGTAACACTAACATGATGTTCTTATAATAGCATTAAGATACTAGTATACAGCTCAAACATGAATATAAGATAGATGCTGTTAGTATTCGGTCACCGATGTCTGTTAGAATATTTATTAGATAATTTGTACCATAATTTGATGCTCTAATTATCACCCCTTGATTGGCCCTCTGTAATAACCATGTGACCTACATCCCCTGGTACCATGTCAGTCTCAATTAATTCCCCATCCTAGCCACTCTAACCTTCTCAAACCCTTTACTCCGATAAATTTCCATTGCTAGGATCCTCGGTCTGGTCTAGACGCACTTAATAGTTTTGCATTAAATATGTATGAATATTTAACAGCAGAGAAAGTATGTTGGAGAGGTGAGCGTGTTTCCTTGGAAAGCTCTAAAATTGGCTTTTGAAACTTGCTCTGTTTAAAAACCTACCCAACTCATTATTCCTAGAGAATCTTTCTTTACTAGAGTAAATACACTACATTGTATGAACAAAGTAGTACTATTTTCTCTTCTCCCTCTAAAAACAGGGGAGGGGGAAGAAAATTACTAGGTTTTAGATGCAATCTTCACAGAAATACAAACTTAGTACATCTTGAATGGGTGCAGTGTAGTCTTGAAGCATTTTACACATCGGGCAAACATGGTAGTCGGCTTTTATAAAAATATTATTTTTGAAAATTAATTTTAAAAAGTGTTCAGTTACAGACTAACCCTCTATAAGTTAACGAGCCCATGTTTGAGTCCCCCCATCATTTTGATGAACTGGCATGGCTGTTCTTAATCAGATGCTGGGCCCAGTCTCTACAGGGTACCAGGAACAACGAGGCCACAAAGATCTTTCTACAAACACACTCCTGAGGTACACTGGGACATTATATAGTGGTTGGGTTCACACGGGACTGTTGTAATTTTCAACTTTTAGTTTAGTGCTAACAAACCTCGGAACATTTAAACAAAGATCCACTAACAACAAGGGTTTGCACATGACTGAAACAATGTGTTTTCAGAGTTTTCAACTGAATGCCGGGCAAGCGATCATTGTAACTACAGTATAGGCTAAATTAAGCTGGTGAAAATTGAAAGTTAATTGTGTGCACGCGGCCCACAACTTTGCGTGAGGACCCTCCGCTGCTTGTAGTTATTGCGGGAACCATGAGATCGCTCATGGTTTATAACAAATAAGCTTTAAGTTTTTAACCACATAAGCATCTGCATGGTCCATAACTACATTCTACAAAGTTTAAAACCACGACCTAAGCTTAAAGTTTAAAGACTCTCGTGTGAACCAATACCAATAGTATAATGCCATGTTTGTGCAATAAATAACAATCATAGTTTCATACTAGTTTATAGATTATGCAGACATTAATATGAGACATGGCAACATACTGGTTCATTTTTATAGGAGGGGTTGTCTACCTGGTAGTGTTTGTAAGACAATTCTGTTTGTTGAGTTTGATTTTTTTTCCTATGTCAGTCTATTTGTCTATTTAAAATATGAATAATAGAAATGTCACTAAAAAGCATGTTTATGAAATAGGGTATTTACTAAAACGAATATATGTGACAAAATGGATCTACATGTTCATGGATATATTTTAAGGATGTTCATGTAGTTTATCATTAGGATTTATTATTACATTTATATTCTTAAGCCACAGTTTATAATCAATTCTGTTGCAAGAAAACTTGTGTTACTGTTTGCTATTTCAGTTATTTAAGTCCAAGTTGACATCTGAATTCTCTTTAGCAAATGGAAATTCCACAGGAGTTGATCTTCATTCTATGCATTGCCCCCGTAATACCATACCTACTTTGAGACGTGTGACAGTAAGTGATTTGGATCATCTATTTGTCTGTCCTGTCACGACAATTGTTGCCTTGTGTTTATCACAGGCACCAGTTTATGATAGAGCCCCCCTCTTCAATTCAATTACTGGACCTAATCCTAGCAAATGCCTGGCATAACACTGTACCTTGGAGGTACAAGGAACACTCTTCATGCACCGATTGCACCTTGTGAGTGCTCTTTCAAAACAGAAACTTATGCATGCAGGAGATGCTTGTGAATTTCATGAGTGGTTCAGATTCACGAAAATTTCATATTGTGTTTTTAAAAAAGGTTTTGTGCTACAAAAATAGCTTTCCTATGCAGTTGGGGAAAGTTACACTTTGCCAAGTTCCTAGTTTTACTGTTCGGGAAGGCCTTCTAGAAAACCAATTTCTCAAAATGGGCAATGGAAATACCTGCAGAATTTACGTACATGTACCTACTTAAGAAATACAATATCATGTAGACATTTCGTTGCTGTATTTTTAGTAGAATTTTGTTGAAAATGTAAAAACAGGCCACTTCAAAAAGAAAAACTTCCTCAATGTGCCTGAATATCCTGTTTTCAGTATGAAGTTAATACCAATGAGAATAACCCAGAATTGCTTCAAATCTATTTTCTACTACTCGAAAGCAAGCAATAATGGGAACTCTCCCATTCTTGCTTTATCTTGCTATTGCCAGAAAGGTGCATGTACAAATGTAGTTGAAGTCCTACCTATTCCAGTTTGCTAAAAAAAAGTATTTTGACATCCAGAAATATGTTATCTAAGTTAAAGGGGATCTATTGCTACTGTAAGTTGTGTGCAGCTAGTGGTAGTATGTAAGCCTATAGGCTATAGAATCAACCTCCTCAAAATTTTACCCAATAATATTCTGCTGGTGAATGCCTAAGGGTTTATACAGTGTTAAGAAAATAAAGGAGAACATACATGTTTATATAAAATCCCAGCACATAGATGCATCAATTAATCTTCTTATAAGTTGCTTTATCTTCATTTAGAGAATGTTTAAAATTGCACTGTTCTCTTTGAAGAAAAGAATATTTGAGCTGATGAGAGCAAAGTATTATTGCCAACTAGTGAGCAGTCCCCATTAACCAGTTATGATGTCCCTGTCACAGAAACATAATTCAGTCTGATGAACATGAGAGGGTTATTCGTATTTTGTTTTGTTGTGTATTATCCTTTTGTACATGTTTGTTTTGTTTTCATATATATTGGCATATTCAGCATTTGAATTTAGATTTGATTGTAGGTAATAAATGCAAGTGAATGCGTTTTAGCCTTACATAATATTTTCAAGGGATTGTACATCCCTGCTTAGAGTTAGTGATCTTTCAAAATGATTGTACTCTTCCTTTGCCACACTGGGCTGTAGTTAAGACCTATATCTGTTGTACAGAGGCTTTAAAGGTACTATGTCCCATTTGCAGGCCCAAAAAATGAAAAGGTTAAATTCCAACGGCATTTGAAAGACAATACTAATTTAGAACTTCCCTAAAAAAAAAGTGGGCTTGAAAATGTCTTTAAGTGGGAAAATAACGACTATTAGTTGTCGAATCGACTTAGGAGCTATAGAGCCAGTAAGTAATAGTCTGATTTTTCAGACCATTGTACCGAATGGTCGTACGTTTTATGCTGCGCAAAGATTCAATCAGTTTAATTTTGGCCATTACAAGAAGTGGGTTATTGATGTAGACAAATGCTCATGTACCCTTTACAGCTCATTTTATGTATGTTATTACCAAAGATGAAAAAGCCAGTCAGTCACTCAATAGTGTCTGACAGTGAAGTCTAGCAAGTAAACGGGTTTCCTTGCATAATTTGAATATTAGGACACTGCTAACATTTAAATTTCACAGATAGGACATACATGACATATTCATAGTTCCTGCAAAGTTCTACAGAATTTGATGTTGGCTGCAAAAGGGACGTAGTATCTTTAAATAAGGAGAGAGAATTCTATTAAGTTGATCAAGGAGTAGCTTGGAATACATGCATGTACTTTCCAATTTAAAGGGAAAGTCCATCCTGATATTAAGTTGGTTTTAATAAAAGCAGAACAAATTTGAGAAAATGTTGAGCAATATCAAATTAGAAATAGAAAAGTCAGTGAAACTCAAATTGGCAACACTGTGAGGCATCTTGTGAGCTCCTGTCCAATTTGCTCTGTACAGAAAATTTCATAAACTTTCATTTCCTTAGTTGTTGATGAAGGAATAGATTTGTTTCATACAGGGGTTGTATAAAAACATTTTTGCAATAAGTATATTTAGGGTGAATGCATGATTGAAAATTTTCAAGGTAAAATATAAATTTGTGTAAGTTTTTTAGTAGAGGGCAAATGGTTGGGATCTCGCAAGATACGTCACAGAGTTATTAATTTGTGTTTGATTGATCGCACCTTCAAAAATTTGTATCTTTCTTATTTCTAATCGGTTTTGCTCAAACTTTCACTGACCTGTTTCTCTAATTTTTCTGCTTCTATTATAACCAATTTACTATGAGGTTGGACTTCCCCTTTAAACATCTTTCAACATGACCTTTTGAATTGAATAGCAATTATACAAGCTGATTGAAAAGATTTCAGCCGGGGGATGGCATTAAGCACATGCACCCTCCTCCATACACAGTTTGGGATGCGGATGAGCTGTGTTTGTGCAGTTGGTGGGTGGGCAAGGGCTTAACATAAATGTTTCGGGTGTTGTGAAAAGTACACACTCCATCAGATGAAATGAAACAGATAGAGCAGTGACTAATGATGAATGCATCTGTCAATAAATTATCTCGGCTTGGCACCCCTCCCCAGATGTGTACTATTGGGAGGGAGGATGGGATGAAGGGCACGTATCTCCCTGGGCTTTTTGGCGCAGCCGACTGCGGCTGTTCCTGCTATCTCATCAGGGGTAACTGACTGGCAAATAGCTACCCCTTCAGATGACCTACTAGACCAACATCTCGGCATACCAGGGATGCAATTGAACATGGTGGGTCGCTGGCCAATGCCGTTTTATGTAGCCTGCGGGAGGGACTGCTGGCCTAGCTAGCTAGCTGCAGCCCCAGCCAGTTACCCAGCCCCTGCCAGGCCTCCTCTTCTTGGCATCGTATTCCAACACTTGTGAGCTGCTAACTTCACTAATCGTAATAGCTCTGATAATCCTGCGTGGATGATCACTAACGAAGTCACAGACGCTTGATTTGCATCGGTTCATTTGCCATCATGAACTTGCTGTATTTAAGTCGTTAATGTTTGACAAGTACATTTGTGATCATAAAAAAAGCTGAGCAGAGCGTATTGTGACAATTTCATCGTGTGTGTGGATGGGCTAAGCTGGAAATATGGAATTCATGAAGGTAAACAACCAGAAAGTCATGGTCATGGCCCGCGTTTGTATCGGTAGGTATCTTTTGCCCAAACTTCCGGTACCTAACAAACAACTTTTGGCACCCCTCTAACATACAACCGCATCTATCAGCTGGGGTTTAATGTGGTGTTAACTCAGAGCGCCCTTGTGAGGCCTGTTTTCTCCGTCTTCCCGACCCGACCAGGGCTGCCTGCCTGCGCAGAACCTCCTTTCCCCTGTCTTTGTTGCAGCCCAGGGGCTTTTGCTCAGTCAGGGAAAATTCCTACCAGATTTATGGCAGTTGAGGAATGCCGATGCACTTGAGATATTAATAAAACCCAGGCTGAGAGACAGACTGGCAATGTGCATGTCTGTGTATTTGTTCTTCCTCCTTCACCCCAGCACGCCCCCCATATCACTCAAATATACCGCTGCACCCAGAACTATTTATCACTGTTTTTTTTATATCTCTTTCAATGGTTATCGATTTCCTGTAAACAAATCATCCCTAGTCCAGGATGCTGTAGTGAGTGAAATTTATTTTAGTGAGGATAAGTCTTTATCATGTTGTGCCGAGCTGGCTGGAATGGCTAAGCAGCGCCTGTACAGAGAGGTTCCCCATTGGAGGGGCGTTCGCTCTCGGGATAAACGCAGTTCTCTCAAGGGTAAAACAGCTCCACGGGATGCGGCAGGTATTGCAATTAAACTTCTCTTCAATTTTCATGCATGGCGCAGTACAAATTCACATCCTATTGTATGTCATGAAATGTAGGGCTGGCTAGCTAGCTGCTATCTGCTTTGCCTTGTAATGTGAACAAACATGCATGCAGGCCTATCTACGTAGAATGTGTGATATTTTCGGTGAGCGCTCATTAGTCATGAAAGCACACAGCCTCGCCACATGTGGCCAAGTAATTATTATGTGGTGCCGTGGCTAATGGGACGCCAGCCTAGTCTTCCGCAACTGGTCTGATGTGCGAGAGCGGTGTATGCGCCATCTTACCATTCAACCCTTCCTTCCCTTGTAGAAAGATCCATCTTGCCCGCATGTTTAATCAGAACCAGCAAACGACAGCTTGCTTTCACACTTTCACCTGTATCATATTGCAGACCTTGAGGATTAAATTGCTCTAGCAATCTACCCCTGATGTGTAGTCTTTACACTGATTGGAGAGTGGTGTAGCATGATGAAGTTGTGCCACTCAATAGAAACATGATACCTCCACGTCCTCTCAAAATCATTTCATATATCTTGAGAAATGCTTCGTCCTTGTTTAATATCTGCCCTCTCTTATGCACCAATCCTATTTAATAAAAGGGGTTATCCATGGCTTATTGTATTACAATATAACAATATGCTACTATTCATATTTTCATGGTATTAAATGTATAATGATCACTCAAGACAGAGCAATTTTTAGCTAGCAACAAGCATGACAATGATAAACTAATTGATCGACATTTTACCCAGGCCTATACATTTGCATGGTTTATTTCATAGTTTTCTCATTTGTCCCTTTAGTATTGCATGAAGTAATTTCACAGAACATGCGTAATAATACGCCTTTCTGTTATGTTATGCAATACTCACAAACTGAAACAATGTTGTACTACTTCTTCAGCCCTCAGCATTATTCTACTACAAATGTTAATAATAAAAGTTACATTTGTACAGTGTTTAATACTATGTTTCTAAGCACTTTATATTCTAATTATTATTACCCTGGTCATTGGATTCAATTGCTAATCCGCACATTCCAATCCAATCATATTTACGTTCGCATCCTACCTGGTACCCATTTACTGCACCCGGGTAGATAGTGGCAAATGTAGATTAATGGCTTGCCAAAGGTCATTAGTGAGGGCGGGACTTGAACCACGAACCATGTGATCCACTGTCCTTTGACATATCCACAACACCTGCTGCCTGATGAATTCAAGAACTGTTTCTGTTTAAATTTTTCTACATCATGTACAGGTGTATATTTACAGACTATGTCAGTTTGACATGATTTTCTCGGCTATGAAGTACCTACCCTCTTTGTAAGTCCCTCTGTTAGGCCTACCGTATTTGCCGGCGTAAAGGCTGCAGTATTTTCTGTATAGAAAATATCAAAAAGTCTGGGTGCGCCAATGCGCCACCACAGTCAAAAGTCGGAAATCAAAACAGCACGTATTCGTACATATGGGACTACAATAACTATACCACTATGGTACAGGACATTTCCACACAACTTACCGACTATTTTATGTTGCATTGTTGACATGAAGACGAAAATAAACTTCATAAAACAACATCTACCGATAGATCTAGATCTAAGTTCGTGCCAATGCATCGCTAAAAAGTAAAAGAAGTGACCGTTACGGAGCTGCCGCGAAACGCAACTGCGCATCCAGCCGAGGTCGCACCAAGTCTATTTTCTTTGTACCGTACCATTTCATGCAATTTCGCATTACACCGTACATTGTGCCTGCAATACAGTACTAGCTTCAAAATCAATGGAGATTTGCTAAATGAATACGATCATTTTTGAGGTAAACTTAGTTTTTTTCCTGTAAATTTTATAAGAAAATTGATGAATTCGGTATCAGTTTGTAGAAAAAAATAAGTGTTCTACGAAAATTACGATTATTTTGTTTGGTCCGTATTTTTTTTTTTTTCCTTTCGTTTTTTTTTAATATTTTTTATTTAAAAAAAAAATAATGTCAAAGTTGGGGGTGCGGCCTATGCGGCGCTACGGCCTTATCGCCGGCAAATACGGTATATCTTTTGTTTCAATACTTTCGGCTACTTGAAATAACTTGCAGTGAAACGTAGTGAATAGAGTGAATATTACAATCAAATCATCATAAAATTAGACCTAAATGTACATGTGTATATGTAGGACAGGAGAAGTTTTTATTATAACTAGTCTAATCATGAACAGATTTGACAGTAGTAATTGGCTCGGTAAACAAAATGCATGAAGTTAAGGAGCATGTTTAGCTACCCCAATCCCTTTCAATGCCCTCTTCAACAGGAGCATCCTCCTAATGTCAAGTTTCAAATTTATTTCTATTTAACCTACAGATGAAAGAACTTCTTCTAAAATCGATTGGTATGCAAAGTGGAAGTGAGAATAATTAATCTAGAACTAAAAGAGCTGTTGTTTTTATTGAGTTTGCTGTAATTTATCATTTTTGCCTACCGGTTATGACCTTTTCTGTGTCCTGCCCCCTGGCAAGATATGTAATAAGATGAGCTATAAATAAGACAGCATATTGGAACGAAAAGCTCAACTGATTTTCTGACTTGCATGATTGGTAGTGCAAGAAAAAAGAAGATGGAATCATGTAGGCCTCCAAGGAGAAGAAGGGGAGAAAAAAGTTGCTCCAAATCTTTTTTTATCTTAAAACCAGCTTTTTTGAAGAAGTCTGAGTGTTTAAACTAGGTAATTTACAAAAGTGGATTAAAACGTTTTTTTTCCCCATTTAATAAGAAGGCTAGATATCCTTTGTGATTTTTGTGATTTAGAATTCCTCTTCCCTCTCTCTCTCCCCTCTCTTTCTCTCCTCTCTTTCTCTCCTCTCCTCTCTTTCTCTCTCTCTCTTTATCATTTATTGAAAATATTGCGAAATAAAAGTATTAAAATTTAAATGAAGAATTCAACCTATTATTGCTAATAAAGTATGCTTAGACCAAAATCAGATTAGAGGTGCTTTGTGACGAATAATTTTTTTTCTTCTCAAGTTGAAGTCAGTGAGTTTCTTTATTGGTGTTTCGCGTCAACATGTAGTGAGAAATTGTGGCAATATTTCTCCAATTTACGTCATAGGAATTCTTCAAATTCACTAATTGCCTCTCGTTTATGCATAGCATGTCTGAAGTAGTGTTTGTATGAACTGAATTTATCCATGCTCGTTGCTCTATTCTGCCTTGAAATTAAGAATAATCATGGTCCTGCGGTGTTCAATAATGCTTTCTTATATCATATCAAGCTCAAGAAAGACGAGATATTTCTGCAGTTGCTATGCCAGGAATTTTGCTTATAAATTCTCTGCATTCTGATCCTCATGACCCCATGCTGTACGAGAGCGTCGCGTTCTGAATTCCATGGAGATTGTTTTGTCTCGATGTTAAGAATTTAGTTTTTGTGCATGTAAGATTTTGTTACTGTGTTAGGCCTTTAACTGTTAGCCTGCAGTTTCTTAATATTTTTTCTCTAAGCTTATACCATAATTATAATCTTTTAAAAAAAGTTTTAAATAGATCATGTTGTGCATCAATTATGTGTGTATCTCCATCCCATTTCCAAATTCATAATCTTGAAATATACATGATGTAGGAGGCAATATTTAAAAAGGATGTTATATTCTGAAACTTAAAGGGGAAAAAATATCATTCTCATTCCCCCAGCCGATCTGTTTACACTCTTACTGTATGCCTGATGTCTTCATCCCCTTCATAATGTGATTGAATGTGATTTCCTGCTGGGCAAAGTATTCGGACATGTAAGCTAGATTGCTCAGTGCAAAAAGGGGATGCCATGTTGCCTTGTAGGCATGATGCCCTATTTCACAGATGTGATAAGCTGTAGTGCTGATATATTATTCCAGGTTTGAAATGAAGGATTATGTTTATATTTTAATAATAATAGATGACTGCTTAACAAATGTTAAAGCTATGTGCCCATGTTTGATTTTGACATTGTGGGACTACATAAAATATATATTTTTTAAGGCTAATGTGTAAGGAAAATGCAAAATATTAGGGGCAGTCTAGACTATGTACCTCTGTTAAATTGACTTATAATCAAAGAGAAATGAGATTTATTTAGTTTGTAAATGAATTTCTGTTGAGGGTTCAATACATTAAAAAAAATCATTTTGTTTAGGTTTATCCCTTTTGGTGAAGTTGTTTCAATAGGGCCATTTACACTGGCAACCAAACATGCCAAAAGATGCCAAACCGGGGCCTCACCGTGACCTTTTGGTGAAAGTTGCTTAGCAACTACGCCAAACCGGAAAAGATGCCAAGCCAGAAACATTCAAAGCCGTGTGTGTGATTTTTTGGAATGTCCGCGTGATGTTTGGTGATGTTTGGTAATGTAAACGGTATAGCTGAAAGATCACGATGTTTGTCATGTGAATTTCGGCACTTCCGGGGCCAAGGTCAAAGGTCGGAAAGACCGCACATGCGCATTACCAACCAAAACACGCCAAAACATCACCGAGCTTTTCAGTCGGTGATGTTTCAGCGCAATGGTAAACGGTGGCGCATTTTAAAATTTTTTTAAATTAGTTTTTTGACAGTATAAATGAGCCTCATGTAGATTTTTGGATGGAATGTCATTGACTCTATTCAAACAATTAATAGTAATTACAGGTAGTATCAAACCTTGATATTTTGTTTAATTATCTTGCCTGTGAAGATATACTGGTTGAAAGAGTCATCTGTTCAGCCCTTCCCTAATAGGCCTGTCTTCATCAGCTCGAGATTGCCAAATAACCCGCTATTTTAACTATCCCGATCGCAAATTATCCAGCTAATTTGCATCTTCAACAGCCCGCAGTTGCAATTAGCGGGATATTTGGTCGAGATAGTAATCCCAAGATATCTTGGGCTAGTTTGCAAAATATCCCGCTATTTGGCAAAACATCTATAGCTAATTTCCCAAGCTCAAGATTCATGAAACTCGAGCTGATGAAGACGCGATTTGTAACTTCGGGCTTATTTCCCAAATCAGAAATAGCGGGCTATTTGGCAATCTCGAGCCGATGAAGACACACCTATTGAGTAATGATCACTCAACTAGACATTCATTTATTCATTTAAAATCTATTCATTCAAAATCGGGTCATGGCATCATTCATGTTTTCTCTTTAGTTCCCTCTAGTGTTGAAAGAATATGTATTTCTATTTTACATCTTAAAGATAAAGAACAGTTCTGGTCATGCGATTGCATTGTGAAAGAAACGTTGTGGAATCGATCAGAAAAGGTTGATCATCTAGCATATAAGTATTGGTGTGTACTGCAAGGTTCTGGAATCATCAAAATGATAAGAAATTTGGCCCAGTCTTGGTAAAGTTACAAGCTTTGTACACAGAAAGATGTATATGGGACTACGCGACCATGTGCGCGATATCTATTTGGTCCCAATAGATATAATAATTTACCAAATATATCAATTAGTAGGCAGTTTCCCGACTATCCCGGCAAAATTTGTATCATCACGTATTAGTAAAAACATATTCTTTCACATGATTGGTAATGAGAGCTTCCATTTCAATTTTTTGAGAGAGGGACGTTTCCAAAACTGGTCTTTGCCTTTAATACCAATATTAGTGCAGTGAACCTAACAGTGACTTTGGACCGGTTATTATATGTGTACCTTCAATGAAGTCAGTATACAAACAAAATACAATGTAGATTATGTGGTGTAAAAAAAGAGAAAGGGAGAGAGAGAGTGAAAAAAAAGAGAAAGGGAGAGAGAGAGTGAAAAAAATCCACACATATAGGATTGATATGATGTGAACCAACCAAGCAAGGAAACTCCAGTTCCTGTTCATGGTTTAGTACCTTTATTTGAAATACATTAGATTGTCCTACTCAATGGAATCTCATCACTAATTGGGTTGGTTTAAAACAAATAAAGCTTCTATTCATAACTCTTGTCTTAAAGCTAAACATCCAGTGTATAGATAAGGAGCTCTGTGATAACTCCTTTGTCTCCAGTCACAGACTTTAATATGACACAAATTGCAAAAGAACGCGCTATTTTCAGACTCAGGATATTTTCCCGAAGCTCAAAATTGGTCTTCACCAGACTGATACGTTCATCACAAACTAGCTCGGACAGGCGCAAATTAGCCTGCTATTTAGGAAATAGCGGGCTATTTTGGAAACAAGACCAAGATTTCTCGGGATATTTTCGTGACCAAATAGCCCGCTAATTGCAACTGCGGGCTGATGAAGACCGAATTAGCTGGCTAATTTGAGATCGGGCTAGTTAAAATAGCGGTTTATTTTGCAACTTCGGTCTGATGAGGACAGGCCTATTTAGATAATTCTGTGAAACCTTTAGCTGAGCCTAACTCTTTGTCAGTCTCTGGTCAGGAACATTACAGAGCTTGTGAAGTGCAGTGGGCCATGTGGCCCTGCACAGTTTTAGACCCTGTTCTCACTCACTTTGAAAGTGGTCTTAGTTAGACCGCTCCAGAGGAACGGGTCTTGAGGAACGGTTTGCGAGCGTTCACACTCCGAGCAGTTTTTTATGGCTCAAACCACTCCACGAGTCAAAGTGGTCTTGTTGCTATGGCAGCTCAGGTCAGCGGGTAATTTTTTGCGCGAATACTTAAGCGTATGTACCGTACTACATGTTTCGCGAACGTCACTAGCTCACTTCCGTTCAAAGTACACTTCCGTTCACACTCGCACGTTAGAGCGCTCCAAACCGCTCTTAATAAGACCCGTTCCTCAAGACCACCTCCCGAGGTGGTCTTCTGGAGCGGTCCAGAAGTCCACTTCCTGGACCACTTTGACCGTTCTCACTCACCTAAGAACCGATCCTGAGGAACGGGTCTTAGTTAGACTGCTCCAACGAAGTGAATGAGAACGGGGTCTAATATATGGAACTCCTCCTTTGATAGTATCAGCAGCAATGGTTTGAGATATTTCCCAGACAAGATAAATCTTGACTACTACAATGAATCTTCAGACAGGGTAATCAGGCGGAATTCACTTCCTGTCAGAGCAAAATAAAAGCACACCTGTTGGTAGTTTGTTCACACAGACCCTATTCTACCTACACTTTGCATGTAAATTACAAATTATGTAGGCCCATGGAATAACCAAATTAATGTTGGGAGCTTGTCTACATGTACTAAGTCTTGATTTTTGTATTGGATTTATTATTTATTATGAAACAATGCTATTTAAATAAAGTTATTTGCAAGGTACTTGTGTCTGTCATGATATATGACCAAACTGGGTATTTGACAAAAGTACACATCATCTGTCTGTTCTCCCCCCTCTCTCTCTCTGATTGAAGGTGAGCTTGTACTATGACTTTAAATGATCTACATGTATATTTCAAATAATTACATGATCATTAGAATGTCTTCTATGATACTTTTATCAGAAGATACATGTAACCCACTAAATGCCAAAGCACAAGTCTGCTTTTCATCCTGAGTTTTCTCATGTTAGTATTCTAGGGGTTAAGTGTAAACCTTGTCATTGAAGACAGAAGGCAGAACCGCAGAACGACTTCCTTTTTCTTTCGTCTTTTCACTCATCTCTGTTACTTGGGGAATAGTGTTTCTGGGTCTTCTTTCCTTTCTGTCTAGCCAACCTAGTAGAAGTGGGAAATGTCTTCATTATGTTAGTCAGGTATGTGCCTAAATTCCCCCCTTTTTTTTTTCTCTCTCTCTCTCTCTATCGCTCTCTTAACTTCAGGAAACAACTGCTCCACTTTTGTAAGCAGCAGTCATCTTAAGTCGATTAGTCATCACAACATACACTCAATATTTCCACACAAAAAAGAGTCCTAGGCTGGGTATTGGGGTAAAATATTTGCCATTTATATATGGATCCTATGGCTATGTAATGTAGAGTTCTGGAAGAGAATGAGAGTGTTGTAATTGTTGTGGACTAGTGTACAGGAGCTCTGTTTGGATTTTGCATTGCAAAAGTGTCATTTTCTCAAAGAAATTTTTATTAAGGAAATTTAATTATTTCTTACTGGAGCTCTTTTGGAGTTTTACCAGAGCTTAATCACCCTTTCTCGTGTATTTTTTTCGCTCTTATGGATGTGACTCTAGTAAGTATATGGACGTGGACTTTTCTATGAACTTTTTTTGAGATAAACTGAAGATCCACTTCCTGAGTGAAATATGAAGTGCCTATTTTTCAACATAATACCTGGACATTAGGTGGTAGTGTGCTGTAGTGCCTACTTTCTAAGTGCATCTTCATTCTTTATTTTGATTGCATAAAAATGAAGTAGACCTACACATAGACTATATACAAAGGATGTTCTAGCATTGTTGCTATCTTTACACAAGGAAACCTGATGGAGGTTGAAACAGTTTTGTGCTACATTTTACGAATGATTGAATCAAATGAATGAATAGACTGTATGCAGTTGACATTCTTTCCTTGGATTGGAAGAATAGTCACCAACTATTTCTTAAAACATTGTACTTCATACATCACCTGTTGGAAGCATAGTTAGTAGGTCCATGTTGGAATGCAGGAGAGCGGTTTCTTTGTAATCTTTGTGAACCGTTTCCAAAGGGGGTTTCCTATCCACAGAAGGGTAGATGCAGGATTGTAGTGACTTGGTGCTCATCAACGCTGGGTGGATGATATGCCTGAGAGTAAGAAGCGTTCTTGGGGAAAGTCTGTCTGCTATCTTCTGATTGCTTGTTCTCGCTGCGGTGTTGCACCAAGGGTACGTTATGGCCACGTTGTACTTGTATCTACTCTTAAAAGGACATGTGAGGAAGTTCTTTGCATAATTTTCATGTACTTGTAACCCTACATGAATTGCAATCAATATGCTAAATTGTTTTCATTGGAATGTTTAAATACAGGTTGCTGTACCTTCTGATATTTCTTTAAAGATAAAAGTTGAGTTCTGGACATGCAATTGCATTGTGAAAGAAACGGTGTGGAATCGATCAGAAAAAGTTGATCATGTAGCATATAGGTATTGGTGTGTAGGTTCTGGAGTCATCAAAATAGGGACTTTTAGATTTGCAGCGAGCGTAGACTGCTACGTGGACATCCTTTTAAGGCAATGTGACGTCCTTTTAAGGCACTGGCAGTGCCCGGCAGTGTGCCTTAAAAGGACGTCACATTGCCTTAAAAGGATGTCCACGTAGCAGTCCACGTTCTCGTCGTGCAAATCGAAAAATCCCTAATGAAAACAAAATTGGCCCAGTCTTGGTAAAGTAAAAAAAACCGTACACAGAAACATGTAAATGGGACTACACAAACATGTGGCATAAAAATCGGGCCTCATTTTTAAGCTGTTACTTGTTATATTTAGAATATGGAGGCATTTGAAGAGCCATGCTTATCAGGGAACATTTTTTCTCTGATGGTCTTCCACACTTCATAATAAACAATGATAATGCTCACAAATTATTTTTCACCTCTCCCCAGAACTCAACCTTCTCTTTAAACTGAAGGCACAACATGTAGATGGGAAAGTCAGAGGGATCACACACACACAAAAACACCGGAAAAAAAATCACTTTCTGTTTTCCTTGGCTGAAAAGTCGTTTAATAATGCAATCATAGTCATTAAAACAAGATACTATTTTATGTAAAGTGGGTTTTAATTTCTGCTTGTAGGTCTAACTGTTTTTAAAATCTTTTATGCAGCATTGCTAATGCTACGGTTACAAAGGTCCGTACAAACGATAATTTCGTACGAATCTCTGTTTTTCCATTGTCTTCCCGAATTTCCATTGTCTGAAAATCGTTCATACGGCGTTCGTAGCAGTTTGTAATGGCATTTGTGACCGAGGCTTAAGTTAGAGCAAGTAAAATACTTATTTGAATACTTAAGATTCTCTAAAGTATTTGAATTCTGGAATATTACTACATGTTAATGTGGTTGTAGATACGTACTCTCGTTAAATTCGTTTTGGTGGACTACAAGTTGATGATTTTGCTGTAGATCTCTGTAGCATAAAATGTTTTTATAAGACAGGAGTCGATGAATAAGCTTGTAACTGTAAGGTGGGCTTTGTGTACGTTCTTAAGTTCCTTCAGATTCAAAAGAGTAGGCATATAGTGTTAAAAATTGAATATGTTAAGCTTATGTATGCTGAAACATAGCCAAACACATTCGAGACTACAAAGAACATTCAGCGACACCCACCCGCTGTTGGTCGCATGCAAATTTATGCACTCATGTGAACTTCTGGCATGGGCCTGGAGGCATCACCAGTATAGTCTTGTTTCCAAGCATAACATCATTAAACTCTCGATGAACTCTCCTTGTAGTCTTACTTCTCAAATCCCTTTCAAGAGACTTTCAGACTTTTGGGGAGGGGTGAACTTGATATTTAAAAAGCAACCAGTGTAGATAGGCCTATTTGATATTTATTTACTCTAGGACCTCTATGATGAATTTGTCTCATTTATATTTCTTTACCCCTCCTTTAAAGATACTATGTCCCTTTTGCAGCCAACATCAAATTCTGTAGAACTTTGCAGGAATTATGAATATGTCATGTATGTCCTATCTGTGAAATTTAAACGTTAGCAGTGTCCTAATATTCAAATTATGCAAGAAAACCTGTTTACTTGCTAGACTTCACTGTCAGACACTATTGAGTGACTGACTGGCTTTTCATCTTTGGTAATAACATACATAAAATGAGCTGTAAATGGTACATGAGCATTTGTCTACATCAATAACCCACTTCTTGTAATGGCCAAAATTTAACTGATTGCATCTTTGTGCAGCATAAAACATTCGGTACAATGGTCTGAAAAATCAGACTATTACTTACTGGCTCTATAGCTCCTAAGTCGATTCGACAACTGATAGTCGTTATTTTCCCACTTAAAGACATTTTCAAGCCCCCGTTTTTTTAGGGAAGTTCTAAATAAGTATTGTCTTTCAAATGCCGTTGGAATTTAACCTCTTCATTTTTTTGGCCTGCAAATGGGACATAGTACCTTTAAACAGGGCTCGACACTGCCGGGTGCCTGGGACACATGAGCGCTCAAAATCTAAATTGGGACCCCCTGGAATTTCACAATTTCTATGTAGGATTCAATGCGTGAAGGCCCAAAAAATTCAGTCCAGGCCCTCAATGAAAAATGTTAGTGTGGAACTCTGCTTTAAACTAAAAATGTTAAAAATGTAGTATTGCAGGATCCAAAAACACATTTTTTTAGTATGTGCTGATTCCTTGTAGGTATTTTAATGGCCATTCCTACCCATTTAGACGAGTTCATTTGCAAAGGAATTATTTTGCTTTTCCCTCAGTTGTTTTCAATGTTTTTGAATGCAGCAACACTGCTTGGCCATCTCCCCTCCATAAATTGGGCTGGACACAGTTGCTTGAATCACGCAGTTCTTTTTTTTGGGGGAGAGGGGCAACCCTCTGGCTGCTTCTACATTCTCTCCTGTCAACTGATGTCACCTTGAATAAAGGGTCAAGGCAGGTGCATTAATTGACCATGCTTCTTCAGTTCTTGGAAAACAGAGAATGGCTAAGAGAGTGGCTTGGTCAGGGGTGAAGGGTCAAGCTGTCCTGGCAAGTCTGTGGATTAGGTCAAGGCCAGTAATAATCACAGAAATCATGTTTTTAGCAAGGGTCAATTTTTGGTCAATCTTATAATGGTAATAATGCAAATAGACTGGCCTTTTTACGGTACATATAACAAATAATTTCAATGGGAATATTTGAAAACAAAGGGGGGGGGGGCAGCTTGTAACATTATGAATATTCATGATTTGAGCAATCTTAATGTAGGCTCACTAATTACCATTTAATAACTCCCTATTGACATACACAGGGCCTACGGGCCTTCAACCTAAACATGTAACCAAATTCTCCCCACCCACATTTATCGTAAAAGAAAGAAAGAAAAATTTCAATAAGGACAAAGAATTACAAAAGATTATAGGATTATACTTTATATCAGCCCCAAAATTGAAAACAGGACTTACAGTAACTGATGAATGAAACTTGAAAAGCCGAACAATTCCATATGGATCACTGTTAAACTGTTTGGGTTGTAAATCATTACAACGTAGACAGGTATGATATGTCTATGCTGGAAGAAAATAGATCATAGATTAATTATGCGTGTATGGTTTTACTCTCTTATAGTCTCTAAAACTAGGAACTTAAGTATTTTCATAATGACACAAACATGTTTTCCACTTTTGACGACTTAGGTCTACCAATTATCTGTTGAATAATGCCACAGAGTGAATGTTTTGTTTTCAAGTTTTGTGTCCTTTCTTCTATATTAAGAATCATAAAGCAGATGATCACGTTTTAGGTCCATGTGACTGAAAATTTGTTATTTATTTTTTCAACATGAATCCTGCAAGAGAAGTAAAATTTGAATAAAGTGTTCCTTACAGTTCCTCACGAAAAATTTATTGTTAGCCCTAGCCTAGGGTCTATAACATGCAAACTTTACAGGCATGCATAGCTATGGACTGACCTAGCACTAGCCTCCAGTGCATAATTTATGCCTTAAATAATTATCAAGCTTGGTGTATTTTTCACCTTTTTCCCGCATAATGGTGCCAGGCTGAACATTTGTGAACAGGCAAGCTTGCTTGGGCTGCCAGTAACTGACAAGGCTTTTGATTCCATGCACAAAGCTGCTTGACAAAGAGTTGAATTTTCTTGCCTATGAGCAACCTTTTGTGGTTTGACCATCTCTGCACATTTACAGGGTTATCAATGTCAAATTTCTCTCCCTCTTGTTTGCTCAGAAAAAATTAAGTATTTGTCCACAATGCCAGAACTCTTTTAAATGTCAAAGTAAATAATAACACTGGAATCTGCCAATGTTACTGGTATTTTTTCAATCTTCATGGGCCTCCAATTATAATGGCACAAAACATGTTGTTAGACCTTCTGTTTGATACATTTTATTGAGTGTGTAGGCCTACTTGTAGTAGATGGCCAGAGACTGGGGATGGTTGAGAGAAAACCCAATATTCAAAAAAAAAATCTTTGGAAAAAATTCCCTTTGGTTGTAACTTTGAAATTACAAGATACCGGTAGTACAATTCTTTTGAGACAAAGGTAAGGTCCTAAATTTCAAGGTGTTGACTTGTTCTTTGATGTTGAACTAGTTAGGTTAGCCTTATTTTTTTCTGCAATTTCTTACTGTAATCACACTGCAATTTTAATTGTAATAATTGGGACATGTAAACAAAGGGGTAATCAAAGAAAGCAACTGCATATTATTGAATTGATGGGTGTCCATGTTGTTCCTTTGTCCTCCAATATGAGATTAATTGGTGTTTTCATACCTTACGATATTCACAGATTTGAAGTTGGGCTACGATGCATACATTGCATAGCTTGAATAGTTCAACTTATGCACTAAGTGCAATGGTCATTATGGCATTTTAATCATTAACTACATGTGATTTGTATGCCATAATGAAAGTAATTGATGTTTTGCTTGCCAATTACGGTGTGATGAAGAAAGAAAATGAACCGCGACTGACTGAAAATGAAACTTGCGAGGAGAAAAAGGTGAAACTTTTGTGGTTGTAGAAAGTGCTTTAGAATTGCATCCATGGTGAGCTTTTCATTGATGTTCATTGATTTCATGGTGAGCTGCAAGAAAGACTGGGCAATGGTTAGCCAGTTAATAGTGTGCCCCAAGGCGCTGGTACCCTGCCTCGCAGAGTAGGGTGTCATTCCCCATTTGTACGGTCCTTCAAACTAATTTATTCAGCCAAAGGAGAGTAGAAAGGAATAATTTTGAAGTTGGTCTCCATCACAGACCTGGCTGAACTTATCCCCCATAGTAGTTAACACCCCCCCAAAAAAAAAAACTTAAAAAAAAAACCTAATATCCAATATGTGTATATCTTTACTCTGTTTTTACTAAAATTTGAATGTTACAATTAAAATGATAATGATTATGAATTTCTACTGCACATTAAATCTTGGTTTACTCATGAAGATGCAATATTAAGTCAACGTTACAAATACCATGAAGATTTGCCGGCAAACAAATGTTCTGTTCTCTTCAATATGGGGATTTTTATTTAGAAAATTATTTCTGTTTTGAGAAGTGAAGGAATCAGAAACAACTGAATACAAAACAAATGCTAACAATATTACTGATATTTGGAAGAAAAGTGTTGGGTATTATGATAATATTTGCTGGTCTCACATTTTTCTGGTTGACTTTATTATGGAAGAACTATTCTATAAAACCTCTAATAACCTAATAAACTTTCCTGTGTTTTTAATGTGTGCAGCCTATGCTTGCAAATCCATGGCTGGACAAAGGATTTGAATTGTGCCTATTCAAACACTTTGCTTGGGCATTGTACACTTTTATGATAATAGAAGTTTATGTAGAGTCTTGACAGATGGTTATTTGGTGTTGGTTTGATTACGATTGGGATTTATTTTGTCTATCACATTCAGAGCATTATCCCAATTTTTTTGTAAAGGAACTTTCAAGGCTGGTGTTGCAGACTACACTGCTTTGAGTTGAGGTCAAATTAGGCCTACTATGGTGACCTCATCAGGTGGGTCATGCTGAATATGATTCTTGTTACCCGCCAAAAAAGAAAGAGCAGGGCATCCTAAGCTTGCTTGCTTGTGTGTGAGGTCTTTTATTATAACAGCTCCAGACCGGACTGCATGCTGGCAGCCGAGCTAACGGTAGGCAGTCAAGTCTGTGATGTGTGTATAATAAGAGGAGAGGGTGATGTCGAAATCATCTCATTCTCGGTGCAGGGATTGGCCTTGGCAAGGTGGTGATTACAAAGCTGTTTTTCCTACGTATGATGTCGAGAGCGGCTTGTGCTTGCGCATGCATTTGTGCATGGATAGCCGGTTGGCTCGCGCATATGGACAACATTGTGAGACTCTGTCTGGGAGTTGGTGGTGAGATTGTGACTTTCGATATGGGGTTGCGCGCCGGTGACATTTTGGAGAGAGGGGATGGATTGCGTCTAGGATCGTTTGAATTTCAACGGGATTGGAGGAGACAGAGAAACCGGGTGTCGTGTAAGACAAGATGGCGGGCGTCTTGCTGGAGCCGACATGTGCCTGTGGCTATACACAGGAATACGCATCACAGCGTAGTGGTTCACTGCCGCAGCTAACATGCATTACGTCCACAAGAACAGCAGCCCAAGCTGCTCCCTCACCCTCTCTCTCACCATCTTTTACGGCATCGCAAATCTCCCACTCCATATTCATGACCATGCCTGTGCCTGTGGAAGGCTGTGGGACCACATGTTATCAGGGTGATGATAAGTGCGCCAAGTCTCCACATGGCCTGCTCGTTTCCTGTCGGCCAGCGAGGGAGCCCCCATGCATCCACCTTCTCATGTTTTCAGGGGCGTGTTTGGTATGTATGCCATATGTAGTACTTTATTCATTTTTCCCCTTCTCTTCTGAATTTTTCTTACGGTAATCTTGAGAAGTACCAAGGATTGGTACCACTATTTGAAGAATGGTTTTATAATTGTGTTTATGTTATGCAATGTAAGTTGAACTCTTGGAAAAGAATGAGTACTGTTGTGGTATGCCAAATTAATGTTTTAATCTACCCCATCGATAACTTTCAGGTCATGGCGCGTTGAAACTCCAAAAATATTTCCCCCCAAACCATAGATTTGATCTCCAGTTTTTGTATTGGGATATTTTTGGCATTTAGTCTTTAGATGGGAAGTGAGTAGATCGGCATGATGGAGATATCACCTGTTAGTGCCCACTGCGTTGCCATTGTGCCTATTCAGCAAGTTGATGACGCCTACACACATTTTTTACCCTCGTATTATCTCATGAAGAGAAACCATATGGTGTGTGGCATGTTTCATGTGGAATATTTCAGACCACTATCAGCTGGTAAGCTTTATTACAAATAAATTAACTTTTTTCTTCTTTCAGATATTTGTGTTCTGTAACGTAAGAATGATTCCATTGCTTGTGCATATGTAGGCCTGGCTACAGTTCAATCATCGTGTAGGGATTGTATTTCATTATGAAAGTTCTCTTATTTAACAATTGAAATGGTCTAAAAGGGATGCTAACAAATACAGATTATGCACTTTCACTTTTGATGAAAAAAAGTATCAGGTGTCTAAATGGATGCACAAACCTTCCTCTTTATATATTTTTCATCTCTGAAAAAGTGTGCTCTTGTTTGCTGTTTTTCAGCCGAGATTGTTTTCTGCTCTATTTCCACTCAAGGATTTTGTATGTATTCTCCATTTTAGGTAATTAGTACCCATTTCAAAAGCTCTAATTGCTATATGCTCCTTGACTATTCTATATGAAATTAGAAGGATTAAGGAAAGGCTGGTTTATTTGTCTGGGGTTTTAAAAATGGTGATTTATTTGGGTGGATCTAACCAGGCATGGTGGATTTCCTCCGTAATTGGTCTCCAGTTCCTTCCAAGATTATCCCCAGATATACATCAAGCTGTGCAAGCAATGCTGCTTGGGCCACCTTGGCTCTGCTCACTGCTGCCTCTGCAGCCCCATGGATGACATGTGTGCTCATCCATGCATGGATTATAGCCAGTTGTTCCTAACTTCTTTTGTCTCTCCTGCACTGGGACCTCGAACAGACTGGACTTGCCCTAATATCAAAATCATGGTGTTATCCACAGAAAGGGGGGTATTGTGTGTAAAGTGTGTGTGCCTTTCTGGCGGGATATTTCATAATAGGACAAAGCCCATGAAGATATGGGTTTAGGTTTGAGGAAAGAAAAGAGCTGGTAGTGCAGTTCATGCCTGGGCAAACAAAGGGTCCTTTGATCCAGGAGGGAAACACCTGCTCGCAGGAATGAGGCAAGAATAGTCACTGAGCTGCCATTCCTCTTGGGAGAAGGTAGTGTGATTGGAGGAATGCTCTCAAGTTTGGGGTTTATTTGCTGGTGCCACATGGAGAGTCGAATCTGGAGGATGAATTTGCAAAAGCATGTGCAGATCAGAGGAGGGGTCTCATGTGGTTGTACTGAGCTGAGAAGGGGGAATACGTGGCTTGTTTCTCACCAAGGATGGTGGTAAGTTGATGTCAGTGTTTGACTGGTGGCTGTCAAGTTGATCTCAATTGCATTGTTACTCAATTGGTATTTCATTGTCATTTGCCGTATTCATGAGTGGTGCTTTAACTGCTTGATCACCTGAAATCACCAATGAAAAAGCTATCTGTGATTTGTCTAGGCATATTTTCTTATTATGAACATGTTTTGGGTCTAACAGTAACCTTGAATTTATACATATCGTGATGGTTAAAGCCACTTCTTATTGCCCTTTTTAAATGTTGTCTGCTATATGAGATGGATGTTTCAATTTTTTTTTGTTTTAAAATTGTAGAATTCAAATTGGTAGGTACATGTAGGCCTCCATATGGGTTCCTGGCAAATCTTCTCTTGAAATGGAACGTGGTGCCATCCCAGTGGAAGCGTGCACATGTCATTCCTGTGCCTCAATCTTTGTCATTGTGCACCAACTATTTCTATCATTCCATAATTTAGATTGCATCAAGATCAAGTGACATAACAGATGGATTGTTTAGTTAATCAATCCACAAACTTATGTAATTTACAATCTCTTCTTTCTCTAGACAGTCACACCTCTGCCTCTATATCCCCGTTTCTTTGTATCTCCTTTCTGTCTCATCTCTTTCTCTCTGTCTCTCTCTCTGTCTCTCTCTCTCTCTCTCTCTCTCTCTCTATCTCTCTCTTTCCTCCATATTATGGTATGACTATAATATGTATAGATTTGTAAGATTGTTTTTTTTTTTTGTTACTTAACTCCATGGAATTTTGCCATGTGGGTTTTTTAATCAATACCATTTCAATTGCTCTGACTTTGATATCTACCATTACCCAACAAATGCCTGTACATACAATGTTAGCCATGCTGATGTCAATGGATTATCACTGATAAAGAATGCACAATAGTGAATAGAGATCAGGATTCAGGATCAATGAAGATCGTAAAGTAACAAAGGAATTGAAGTGGGTATCATTCACAAACTCTGTTTGGTATGCATCGTTTGTACTGCGCACATGTGTGCTGATCAAAGTTAAACATTGTGCAGTTGTAATCTGTGTCCGCTTTATTACTGGACCTACTGGAAAATACAGTCTTTTCTTCTGATATGAGGTCTGACACAAGTTACAAGCCCTTTGTACATGTGTGTATATTATCTTGCTCATATTACAAAGGCATGGGAAGGTATGTTGTACATGTAGTCTGTTAATATTATCATGTTGAAATATTGCCTTCTTTGTCAGAATTATACATGTTATATTATTTAAACAATGCTGCTAATTTGCATGTTGTAGTATTTCCTGTGTAGGAAGAGTTTTTTTGTGGAGAGAGAGAGGGGAAAGGTTAAACATCCCATTTCATTTAGTATTCTTTTATGAAGATATTATAGTGGTGGTGTGAATTTAAATGCAGCTATACATATTTCTAGCCATTTTTTTTTTCTGCTGGAGAAGTGAAATGGCTTTTTGCAAACTGCCCAGTTATTTGCATGTGAGGTCATATACAATACTATGAGCAAAGCTGAGATGGACCAAGAAAGGCCTTAAAATGGTCACTGTGAAAAGAGAAAAGCTCAAAATGGCTTACCGATTTCTTAATCTGGACAGAGTGTATCACATAGCAAGCTCAATATTTGACCAGATGCTTAAATCAAAGAGTACGGAATCCCCTTCAGAGCGGGCAACCTTCCGTATCTTACAATTTAGTGAGTCACTCAAACAAAGGAGATGCAGTCTTTCCATCTCTTTCTATTTGGCTATTTGTTCAGAAATTCTCAGGACGATTACTCAGGTAATGCGAAGACGGGTCCATATCATGGCCGAGATGCCTGTCTGCCCTGCATAGTGCACTGAAAAAAAGGACAGTCGAGATAGATGGTACTAAAATCAAGAGCAAATTTGATTTGCAGATGACAGAGTAAATGTCAAATCTTGACTTGGAAAACCAATAATGCGCTCTCCATACCTAGCACAGCACATGATGTACATGTAGGACTAGGAGTGCGACATTCGTACTACAAGTGGATAGCCAGCATCAGTGTTTGTCAGTCTTTTAAGTCTATTTACATAATGTGTATTTGATGCAAATTGAAACATTTTTTCAATGTCATCATGATTGTGACTGTACTCTCTCAAGTCCAGGACCTGAGAGTACAGGAGACATAGAATATTTACAGGCTCATTAGGCTGCAGACTGCAGTGTAGAATTTGAACTAGAACTTTCATTTGCTGAGATGCCTACAGTCACTGGGGTCGCATTCTTCTGCCCTTGTTCCCACGGTTAGGGATGTAAGGGTCAACTAGGGGTCATGTCCAAAAGTGGAACTTTCTAACCTTGCCTACCTTCAAGATCAATCAAATTTATTTCAATTTATGTTCTGCTGCTACTGCTTTCCCCAGGTTATGTTGCATTTTTAATTTTGACACATTGTCCTCTTAAGGGGGTTTTCCAGTTAGCACTGGTAGTCCTTTCCTATTCTTTATTTTGGTGGGTAGGAGATAGTTTTAGTTGGGGAGTCAAAGGGACAACTCTCTTTATTTTCGGCACCCCCATTTATAGTCTCAACACTCCTGTAATGACAGTGATACACGCACACGCATACAGAAACTTGATCCCCCAAATATCATCTTTTTATGAGCAACCACGGTTTATTTTCTTACCCTCCTCTCCGCCTGTCTCATTGTTTTGTTTTCTCTCATATTTGAATCGTCAACTATCCTGTAGCGGAGTCGTCTTCCCAGCGCAGGGCCCTTTGTCTTACTCTGCGTGAGACAATGAGGAGCCATCGGGGTTAATGTTCCATAGGCTGTCTCGAGATTAGTATTTTTGAGGATGAATATAAATCAAGCTGTACATACAAACCATCGATAAAGTTTTACTCTTTACATTTCTTTTCTTAATTTCTGTGAGAGCTTATTTTGATAGCTCTGGAGAAACATTTGTGACTCTTCAATTATTACTTCCTGTACGTGTTATCACTAAAGAAAATCTTTCAATACATCAGTTGGACATTCATAATAATATAATTTGAGGAGAATTTCAATGATTGATTTTTCTTTATAGTCCATGTAACTGTCAATTTGTCACTATGAAATAGACCTATTGCACTAAGGCTGCGACGAGTAGTCGAATACTCGAATACTCGCACTGTTGAAAGCTACTCGAGTACGATTTCTCGTACTCGAATACTCGGCCGCCATTTTTTTTTTTTTTTTCCCGATCACCTGGCACTGTCCAGGCCGGCGGTCACCCGTGCCAGAAGAGCACCGGCAGGGTAAAAATGTTTTCCAGCTCAATCATACACAGGGTGTCACTGTCAACTCACCACTCAGAAACTGGGACCAAATCTCGGATTTCTGTTTGGACTCGGGAGGAATATATGCCTGTCATCTTTAGTTTTAAAAATAACATAGTTTCAATTATTTGTCAAAAATTCAAAAGCACAAATAGGCGCTTTCAACAGCAACTTGAAGTAAAATCGCGGGGGTTTTCAGAGACGAACCTTCGTACTGTTCATAGTATGGTGTTGGCAAAAAAAAAAAAAAATGAAAAATGAAAAAATTCAAAAAAATTCAAAAAAATTCAAAAAAAAACATGGCGTCCGAGTATTCGAGTATTCGCGGGCAAGGCTGGGAGTGTACTCGAGTACCTCATTACACGGTTATGTATTGCACTGTGTATTGTTTCTTTTATGAATCAAATAAAATGAATCAATATGACATACTCCACGCCCTAAATCACAAGCGCGCCCCCTCTTTCATGGATTATCATCATGTTCACAAAAGAAAAGAGGAAAACTGCATGTAGCATGTATGTCAGGTTTTTTTAAGGTTTTGAAAATTGATTTAAAAAACAAACAAGTTCGGCTAATATATTATTGTCCATTATTATATGAATGTAATATAATAGAATGTACATGAATGTGCAGGCTCTAAAGGGAGGGGGGGGACCTTTTTAGTCCCATCACCTCATTCTTAAATCCAATTTTGCTTGCATGGTCACCTCTCATGCTTCCCATCTTTGACCGAGCTTCACACAAACTCTTCCGGAACCTTGTCAGAATTTAATCAAGAAGTGGTAACACAGATGCACCTGTGCTTATCAACCGTCTCTAATTATACCCCATGCTGATGAGGGATTCGCAAACTCTAAATGAAATTGGAAGTGGACCGGTTGGACCGATGCTGATTCTTCACACATTGTGGTGTCAGAATGGTTCACCGTTCCCCACAGCATAGGGGGATGTCTCATGGCACGTTCTCTGCTGTATGATGTTGTCCTGGCTGATCTATGATGTTGCCATTTATAATGAATGAATAAACTAGTTGAGAACTTTGTATGGTCTTAAATACAAAATTGGCATTATCAAAGACTCTATAGAACCTACAAAAGAGAATCAAAGCTGTTTACATTGATGATTTAATATGTACTACTTTAAACGCTGTTATTTCTGCGTGATTAATTTTTCGCGTTGAGCGACCCCAAAACGTATTCGCGGGTTCTTAAATTCGCGTTGCATGCAAGTCAGCCCGTTCAAAAAACGCATCGGAAGTCATGCTCATTATATTCGCGGACACCGACTTAAGCGCGAAATCCGCGAAGATTACTACGTTTACAGTAACCAAGTAATCATGAATTGGAAAGGCCTCCGTGACATTTATGCATGTACATGTAGGCCTAACTGCTGGCAGGCATTCCCCCCTCTTTTTTTAAAGGCAGGGCAAGATTTGTTTCAGTACACCAATATATTTTTTCATGCTTGGTTGTGGTATTGCTTTATACAATTAGTGGAAGAAAGAAAGAAAGAATCTACCAGATACCATGCAAATTGCAAAAGACTGCATGGTTTTAATGTATTCATGTTTGGTGAAAAACGATTGAATGAGAATTGCTATTATATGAGATAGTCTGTTCAGTGATTGTTGAGTGAGTGGCGCCTTGGGTACGTCTGTCAAGTAATTGTCGAGTGACTTGTGCCTTACGGTTCAATTGCATCCAGGGTAGACTCATTACCGATGTGCCATTGTTCATTACAGTGCTATGTATGGGTTTTTTTACCGGTTTCTCAATGCCATTTACAATATATGAATGGCACCTCCTTCATATGACTCAGATCTATGGAGAGGAACTGTCATACATTATCATTTCAATACATAAATGAATAAAGTAGAACTTATTTCTTTTGAAAGAACCTTGTGCATGACATTGATTGACATTCTACCATAATTTACCCCAAAAAAAAAGGATCATCTTTGGTGTAGCAAAACTCTACATTGATTATTAAAAATCTGAATGATAAGTACCTTTAAACCAACAACAACACATTTTGATCATGTATAATTATGCTCCGTTTTTCGAAACATGAAATGACCGTTTCTCTTCTTATTCTATCTTGCAGTGGAAGGGGAAGACGGAGAAATTGGGATGGTCAGCTCTGCGATCGACAGCCCATCACCAGAGGAGTCCCTTACCCCTTTGGCCAGACTCAAGAAAGACATCAACAGCGACAATGTCTTCAATAGGTACGGCCATATGGATATGTTATGTTCAACATAAGAATTTTCACGCGTATATTGTAGGGCTCCACACTGACCTTTAGGGATAGGGGGACTGGATTAAGATTTTTAGGGTCTGTATGAGGCCCAGACCTAGATTTTGGTGCCCATTATATGTCCTTTTACTGTTAGTGTTAAGTTGTTATATAGGATTATGTTTTACCTTGCCGCCTGTGCTTTCTCACTTATGATTATCTTTGCCTTTTGCACCATGTTGCTTTTTCCATATGTTTGGGCAAGGATTGTTGAAAATCATGGAAAATAATTATTTTTTTATTTTTTGTGTATCTTTGTTTAGTTATCAAACCAAATGTACATTTGACAGTGACAAAAGAAAGATTGTGGCATTTAGAAAAGCAGCAATTCCTAAATGGCTGTGGCCATTTTGATGACTGTTTAAAAATGTGGATAATGACAGTAAATGGATAAAATAGTAATAGTAACAAAATCATCTTTCAAGACACTTACAGTACACTTCACAATTTTTTTTAATTTGAACTATGCTTCTACAGATACTTAAAGAATACAGATCTAGATTTGGGCTAATGTACAAGTCAACTCAAGTCAAGTCAATATTGTTTGCCGAAGGATCTTACATCCATTGGCATGATTGTGTTTTTAGCCTCTTAGAGTTGATTAGTACCCCACTTCCCCTTTCCATGCCCTTTCTCTACCCTCATTTGCCGCTCCATTCATTTCCCATGCGTTCACTGCCATCTGCGTCCCCAGCAGTAGGCCGATTATTATTGGACCCCTTGTGCAAGGCTCTTGTCACAAGCCATTAGTATGCCTCAGCAGAAATCCAACAGAAAACAAGCCACGATAAAGAAAATGCTTGAAAATTTATTTTGCTTGCTGTCTCTCTCTCTCTTTTCCAATCAGCCAGTTAGTAGAGAATCTACATTGTAGAACAACAGTTTTCTTTCTCCCTCCCTCCCTCTCTATCTTTCCTTATCTTTCTCTCTCTCTCTTTCTCTCTCTCTCTCTCTCTCTCTGCTCCCCTCTTTCCCTTCCCTTCCCTTTCTCTCTCTTTCTCCCCCTCCCCCTTACTTCCCCATCTCTCATCCTCTATCTCACTCTTCCTCTATCTCACTCTTCCTCTGTCTCACTCTCCCCATCTCTTTTTTCTTTATCCTTTAATTTGTGTGCTGGTATTCAAGGCGAAGACTCGCCTATTGCATCCTGCATCTTTTATTCTTTTTTTCTTCCTCCTACGTGTTTTGACAATCTGAAGGTCAACCTCATCTTCATAACCATTCCTGTCTAGAACTCTAGATGTCATAGTCTGGATCCAGGCTTCTATGTGTTTTTGTAATGTACAGAAGTACACAATTTAGAATGTACTTAAGAATTAGATTAAGATTTAGATATGTTACTTTCCAAAATGTGTTTGAGTATGGAGGAGGAGGGGGCGGGGGGAGGGTGATGGGTTGTAATGAATAACTTCTTTTTTTTGTACTCCCTTATTTTTTTTTATGTCCAATAGTTTTCTTTGAAATCTGAATAAGCTTGCCAATAACCTATTCCAATCATCCAGCATTCCAAAATCTAGAACAATAGTTGTGTTAGACTGTTGAACAGGTGTTCATGGTAATGTACTTTGAGGCTAATTTTCTTTTATCCATTCCTTAAAATTTGGCAATTGGTGAAATGCACAACTTCTGATGACTTGAAATAAGGGAATATGATTATTTTTTGGGAGGTGGGAATGAATAATTTTCAAATGCACAAAATTTGGTCTATATTTTTGTTTGCATTGAGTCATTGGGCCTCTGCTGATCGTAGACCCACCTACTTTCAATGATGTCTTTTCTGGAGACCAGTCTTTGAATAGTGTAACCTGAATAGAAACTAGGCCTCATTTCTGCACTACAAACTCAATTCTCTATTGTTAGGCTTTCTATTCCAGTACAAAAATGCAATTGAAAGGTGATTTCAACTGTTCCTTTCACATGCTGCGTGTAATCTAATCACTCACTCACTCACTCTCTTCCCTTC
This sequence comes from Mesocentrotus franciscanus, assembly GCA_037976565.1. Classification (NCBI taxonomy): domain Eukaryota; kingdom Metazoa; phylum Echinodermata; class Echinoidea; order Camarodonta; family Strongylocentrotidae; genus Mesocentrotus; species Mesocentrotus franciscanus. Next base: position 11,906,932 of record CP137676.1, read on the forward strand.
TTGAGCTGGTTGGTTTTTGATGGTGGAATGAATGCATTTGCCAGCTGCTCACCTCAGCCAGGTCATGACCTTAAAAGGGGGTCATGTAAGTCCTTTCTCAGATGCCCTTTCTTTCAAAAAGAATTTCCTTCTTTCAAGACTTTTTGCTGGGGTTTACTGTGTAGTCTACCTCTACAGACTAAGTTTTGAAAAGAAAATGAAGATGATGACAGTCTAAAGATCAGTAATATCCATTACAGTACTTTGATTTCTCATAACTTTTGCTGGGGTTTACTGTCTAGTAGTTTACCTTTGCAGACATAATTTAAAAAGAAAATGAAGATGATGACAGTCTAAAGATCAGTAATATCCATTACTTTGATTTCTCATAACTTTATTCAGGGCATTCGGGACACGTGTGCAGACCCTGCCCCCCCCCCCCTCACCCCTCCAAATTTTTTAATTTTTACATAGGACTCAGAATTTAAAAAGTTCAGTCTGGACCCCCTTCCAAAAGAGTTGAAGTGGAACCCTGCTTCATTACCTCTTTGCAATGCAATAGGCCCATATTTAGTTCAGAAATGTAAAGGTAGGGTATTCATTTGTTACTATTTTGTGAAAATGATATTCGTATGAGTCAAATCTTCTGTTTCTATTGTTTCCATTTAAATCAAACAAAATCTGTGGGAGTGCGTAGGCAACATCTGTCTAGGTTTTCAAGGTTGGAGTGAAATTTGGGGAAGTTGAAAAAAATAATTTGAATTTTTCATCCCTTTTCTTTTAATGGTCTCTTACCAGAACGGGGCTGAAGATAGGCTTCAGTACAGCGGCTACAGCCTACATTTTCATTTAATCAAATTCCCCCAAATTACCCACTATTGTTCATTGTATGTAAATTGTGAAAGTTTGTATTTTTATCTATCAAAGTGCAATACAAGGTGCATTGTCGGACTGTCCATGTGGAAGGAAGCGTAGGATTATTTTTGTATAAAATTGACTGTACATGTAGGTCTACAAAGATTCTACATGTAGGTTAGGTTATGGATCCTACATGGTTAGATGCGATGAAGTATCTGTATTTCCCTCCACTTTACCAAACTGGACCTCACCATAACCACCAGTCTTTCACTTGATTTTCCATGCTTTTGAGGTTGGGCCCTCTAGTTAGGATTATTCTTTGAGTGTGCTGGCTGTTATTCCGAGGTCATAGGTCAACCTTCCTCAAGTATGCAGTTGCTTACATTTCACTGTTAAAGGGAGGGCAGTCTGGTAGGCACGGTCATAGGATATCCTGGGAATCTATACACCCTTTTCAGTATAGACCATTCTTCAATAGGCCGGTTTACTAACATATTCAAACTGTATACATACTTTTTAAACAAAGGTTGTCCTTGATGACCTGAAAGCTTGCCTAAGGCTTGCCCGACATAGCAACAAGTAATATATGCAGTCTTGATTTTGAGTTTTGAAGTTCATTCATAACATGTTAATGGAATAATCACTAGGTTCCCAGGAAGGAACATCCATAAATTTGAATATGTTGGTGAACCCGTTTATTGTCACAGATGTTGCCCGATTACTAATGATCCAGATTAATGGGTTACAAGTTGTTTGGAAGAATTAAAATTTGAGATTTTCAATCCGCGGTTTCCGAGAGACAAATAAGATTGAGCTTTTAGGCCTAGATATTGATTTAAAAATTCAAAGTAGTCTTCAATGCTTTACAAATCATGAAATATTTCCTGAACTTTCATAAGAACTTACATTCATGTAACGTATTTGCCGGCGATAAGGCCGCAGCGCCGCATAGGCCACACCCTCAACTTTGACATTTTGTAGAGGAAAAAAACAAAAAAACAAAAAAAAAACCAAACGGACCAAACAAAATAATCGTAATTTTCTCGTAGAACACTATTTTTTTTTTACCAACTGATACCAAATTCATCAATATTCTTATAAATTTACAGGAAGTTTACCTAAAAAATGATCGTATAATTTAGCAAATCTTCATCGATTTTAAGCTAGTACTGTATCGCAGGCAGATTTGGTATCCTACATACATGTATAATACCCCTACCACGATGTGCGGTGTAATACGAAATTGCGACTTTGGCTAGATGCGCAGTTGAGTTGCGCGGCAGCTAGCTCCATAACGGTCCCTTCTTTTAGTAAGTTTTACTTTTTAGCGATGCAATGGCACGAACTTAGATCTAGATCTACAGGTAGATTATGTTAGAAAATAAGTTATGAAGTTTATTTTAGACTTCATGTCAATAATGCAACATAAAATTGTCAGTAAGATGTGTGGAGTTAATCTAGAAATGTCCTGTACCATTGCTGGTATAGATGTAGTCATTGTACCGTTGGGAGTCCCATATGTACGAAATTACGTGCTATTTTAACAGCCGATTTTTTACTGTTGTTGTGGATTGGCCGCACCCATACTTTTTGATATTTTCGGAAGAGAAAGTACTGCGGCCTTTACACCGGCAAATACGGTATCCATTTCAGTAATAATAGACATAGTTGTTTGCTGTTGCTTTGCCTTTGTGTGCTCTTACTTTCTTCTACATATAATAAGGCCTAGTTTCCTTCAAGGAAAGTATTAAATGTTATATGTAGTAAAATATGTACCACCTACATATCTCATTATATAATTGTGATGAGATCAGTATACAACAAATTCATAAGTATTCCTGCAGACTTCTATTTCTTTTTTGTCCAATGTAGTTTATAGCTAGGCGTGAAATATCCTCATTAATATGATCTAGAGTTGACTGAAGCCAAGTGCTATACAAATACATTACACATTAATCTCACATGTACCACAATACCCCCCTCCCTATCTGAGAATAGTATGTCAATATTTGCACTCGAACTTGAAGCTCTGCGAGGGAGGGCTTCATCATTTCTCACTTTTATTCCCTCGAGTTCAATTGATGCTGTGTACCGTAATTGGATTTGATACTTGAATATACCAATCAGAACTTGTATGATCAGTGATTTATTGTCAGGCACTTCTAAGGGTGAAGAAAGGGTGAGATATTGAATGTACGATTCACCTCTTGTGCATTCTAATGCAGACATATTTCCTTGTATTCATTAATTTACTAAGTATGTCCAAGTTGTACTTTCTGTCAATTTCTGTTGAGTTCGTATTATCAGAAATAATTTTCTGCTTAATTTTTTCTTTTCTTTTGCTAGCCTACATATAACCTAATTATTTTTCAATTTGCAATATTTCATGCATAAGTTATTTACTAGCTTATGTCTTGATTCAAGACAAAGGCTTTGTTAGTAAAATTCAGTTCTGTTCTGTGGTTTTGAAATTATTTCCAGTTCTGATACTAGTCACCCTTTTTATGTTAAACTCATACCTTTTTCTTTCTTACAGACAAATGGTTGCTCGTGGCTTACTGGACACCCTGAGAACAGTCTGCGATAATGAGGAGGATCGGGAAGCCGGGTTAGAAGCTATGAGTCACTTATCAGAAGATATCGGTTAGTATGCAACTATGCATCCATTAAGGATGACTTATGAAATGACTTATCAATATGTATTAATCACTCTCATGACAGCAGTTTTCAGCTTGAGGAAATAGTACACTATTAAACATTTACATAGATGCAGTATACTTTCAGTTTTAAGAATTTTGGGCAGAAAAGTAACTTGGAGAAACACATGAGGAGTTAATGTATATGAACAATACTAGTGTGCTTAATACATTGCAGAATAAAATATGTACCGGTAATGAAAAAATAAATGGAATACAATTAAAGACATTCATTTTTATTGGAACTTCCCATATCAATTAGTAGTACAGATGAATACACCAAGAAGTTTTAGAAGATGCATCTACCTTTAAAACAGGACATTTAATCATGTTCAGTGCTTCAGGACTAAAATGTTAATCATTATTGATAGAAAGTGTTACAGTACACTTCACATTTACAAACAGGAAGTATGCTCCTTTTTCCTTTGATTTGTTGAACAATATCTTTAAACTCCTTCTGAGGGGGATCAAGTGTCGAGGCTTTGTGCTTTTGAACTGGTAGCCTGATGTACATGTACATATGCAGGTAGTATTCGGTAGTTAAGATGGTGGTTATGCTGAGTTGGCTCTCGTCCTAGTTTACAGGCACAATCCCTTGTCAGTCGTGTGTGTAGCAGAAAAATGTCTAAACTGTAAGACTATAGAGACTTTATGTGTACTACACTCCATAGACCCTGTACTAAAGCTGCTTCTGACACAGCCAGAGACTGATAGTTAGACTAGACTTTAGGCTTTATGGAATTTGGTTTTATGTATCCACGAGAGTCTTTGCCTGCAGACTACTTGTGAGCCCTGCTCTCGAGTCACCTTCCCTAAAAACATTTTAAGTAAATTATATGAGTATGCATGTATTTAAAAAGCCAGGTAATCATAAGGATCAAGTTCAGACAATACATACTAACTAGGTTTATGGTGTTTTTTTCTTTGGTACTTTGTGAAATTTGAAACCATATTGGAAAGTGGTTACTATTTGATATCCTCTGTTAGGCATTAATAGAGCTAATGATGACTTTATTAGAGGAAGGTTCAAAAAACATTGTTTATGGTTCTTACTATACCCAGTTTAAAAAACATTAAAAGGGGAAGGGAAATGATAACTACTGGCAGCAAAGAAGATTTTGCATCATAAGATTCAACTTTTCGTTTCCTGTAATACTAGTTGATTCTTGAAGCCCCTCGTGAGGCACTATCTGCAGATTGAGCACATCCCTTAAAACACTTGAAAATGCGAACGAATTGAACCTTTTGCATGTTGATGGTGAGAATGCATTAACTTACCTACCCATCCTCCCTCTCATGAATATTCCTGTAGAGCCGATGGTGCGAGCTGAACTGATGGAGCAGATACCGCACATCGCGATGCTGTGCCACGAGCACCAGCATCTCTTCCCATCCACCATCCAGGACTACATCCTTCCCACGGTGGTGCGCTACCTCACCGATACAAACAACCAGGTATGTAGTCATCGTCATTGTGATGGAGGACCCTGGAGGAGTTGTCATAGATACCACCCAACCACCTTCTCCCACTCTGTTTTTATATACCCACCTCCCCTTCCCACCCCCCCCCCCACCTCGAACATATGTTATATTCTCCTCCTCCTCCCCAGCCACTATGTTGTCACTATCCGCGTTGTAGATACTGCTTGCCCAACTCCCCTTGAACTGTGCTCTTTCCACTTTCCCTTCCCCTATAAAACATTCTTACGTTATTTTGCTATGGTGTATTCCTAGTCAGGTAATACATTTCTGCTAAAGTTGATATGCTATTTTCTTCTTCCATCCTATTCTGAGAGTAAATTTTATTTTCTCCAGAGCTCTTTTGAAACTTTTCAGAGCAAAATCTCTCTCCTTTCACTGTGTATTTTATTCTTCAGTGATTGCTTCAGAAATTCATAGAATTTAGATTGTGTCTGGTGATCAGTTGAAGCCTTGAATGTCTATTCTAGAGATACTAGAGAAATGGCTACAAGCAGACAGGTTGAAATGTTGAACTTTTATGAAGTCGATGAACTTCTCTCTCTCTCAAGCCAACTTTTGATATCGCGGAAAAGTGTTATGCAGTCACTAATCTATCTACCTGCCAATAAAAAAAAATCATCTCTCTTTGAATGCTACATCTTCTGATTAGTTTTTCAAATATTTTTCCATCATCCCCTATAAAGATATGTTATTGTTTTGTCTACATGTCACATGCTATGTTGATAAGATATGCTTTATGAATGTTGTCTAATACCTTGTCATGTTGATAAACAGATGCATAAATCAAATTCATGTTTTATCAGTCCTGTTGTACTTGGATGAGCTCATTAGCCGAGGGAAATCCCTTTTGACTTCCCCAGCGTAATGGGATACCGTTTTAACGTTCTGTTCTTGTTCTTGCTCTCTGTTTTTATCTTATTTTGGATAATTTGATTCATCATGTGAATCGGTGATAAAAATAACACCAGAGCAGTGAACAATTAAGCACCAGAAAGCTCATCAAGAGCTCTGGATATATGTACACAGTTATCAACTAAATTATTCATACTAGACCCTTACCAAGTTTTGTAATTTTTTAAGTATGAGAAAATTGATTTGTCCTGATTTATGTTTCTTGAGCACGTGACATATTAAAGCTTATATCTAAAAGTATTCAACAAAGACCCCAATTCAACCAATCCAAGTAAAAAAAAACGTGAAATTTACAAGGGGTATGAATAATTCCATTGTTAACTATATGAATATTATAAAAAGCTTTGCTTTAAAAAAATGAACAATAACAAAGACATAAGGTGAAGATTGCTGTGTTGAAATCCCACTTTCCAATCATGAAAACTTTTGAGTCAACCATTACATGTCTTCTGAATTTGACACAAGATTTAGAACTATGTTACATCTTTATCTGTGATATAATCACATTTTCATCGCTGAGAATAAGACTTACTTGTCAGAGCAGAGAAAGCAATCTCATGTTTCAAGAAATCCAAACATCACCTCACCCTGAGCCCTCTCCCAGCATGTGGCTGGTTTCACCTGTCGCAAGTTAAATCGGCCTCATTCCATGCTAATAAAACTAGTCTCATCCTAGATGGTGCAGCACTATTTCAGAGCAAGGGAGAAAGATTTAAGGGGGAAGGGGATATCAGACTGAAAGTATATCAAATATGTATATCTGAAATTCAAGATTAATGGTCCATAACATCCAAAAAATTATTTGGGAGGAATGAAATTTATATATATATATATATATATATATATATATATATATATATATATATATATATACTAAAAGAATAAGAAAGCAACTTCCTCGCCTTGTTGCTTAACTTAAAGGGTACCTTTTTTGTTGTAGACTTCAAATGCTTTTAAAAAAAGAACAGAAATCTTTAAACTTTTCAGTTTCCACAAAATACGGAGTGTCCATTAAAATGAAGACTGAAGCCGACACTCTCAGTCTCAGTACAACGGATGTAGATGAAATCAGCAAAATTTAGGTTTTTTTTCTGTCCATCTCTCTGTCTCTCTCTCCTTCTCCCTCTCTCATGCGTAAGGTACACATTATCTCGGGTATCTCAGATTAATCCTCAGTACATGATGCATTTGTCACATCAGTGTGATGTAGACTGCCATTTCTCCAACCAGCTTCATAATTAAAATGATTTTATTCCAGGCAAAACAAAACTATAAAAAAGAAAAAGCTGTCACTGACGTCACATTTGAGTTGTTTTCAAGCGTAGAGCTTAATGTGTGGAGCAGATGTGAAGAAAGTATGGCGTTAACACATGCATTAATATTGGATATTGCATTTTGAGGAAGTGGGTGTTTGAATAACGACATGAATAGCAAAACATGAGTTTTCTGCAACGAGCGGAAATATTTCCTGATATATTCCCGCAGTAGGTTTAATATGATAATATTCCTGCAGTGCAGCTCGAAAGTGCGTCATAAAGCAGGACCATATTCTACCCCTGATGGAGGTCCTCTTAAACACTCGCGCTGTAGCAAAACATAGGGGCTGTCCGCCATGATGGATAAACGGGATTACTTGAAGGAATGATGAAAAAGAATGACTCAATTTTGCCCGCGGCCAATTTCGGCGGTTGGAGAATGTCTGAGGAGATTAATTTTCCCTTCTCGGGAGGCTCTCAATATCTTTTTACCAGAGATGCAGTGAATATGCTTGCGATGCATCTCATTAACTTTTTGAACCCCCTTTAGAAAATGGCGCTGTCTGGCAGAGCGATCAGGCCTTGAATTAAGATGGATTCTTACGTTTGATAGATGCTCCTTGTTGTGCATTGGAGTGTGTGTAGCCTTCAAGATTGTGTTCATCTATCCGTGTAGAAGTATTACTCCCGCTTGAGATTTTACACGTTCAATGCATATGAGCAAATGGAAGATTCAAAGGCTTTTTCTCCTTGTACAATAGTATTGTTTCATATTATTTTTTTGTACATAAACTGGGAGTGCATTTTTATTTCTAGGACAATGAAATTGCTCTCTCTTTCTTTTTTTTTTTTAATGCACCTGTTTGATGATAATAAGTAGTTAATCTGAGATAGATAATGTGTATCAATTGTATATTTAAATATATCATCCAATTAAAAGAAATGGGCTTGGAAGTGTCATGTAGGTAGTATGTAATTTGTGAAATATTCTGCATTGTTGAATTTCAGCTTAGACAATATGTTGCTCTAAATGTCTCTCGATGTTCATTCTTGCAGGTTCGGAAGACAAGTCAAGCAGCATTACTTGTCTTACTAGAACAGGAGTTAGTAGGGAGACACGACATGGAAGATCAGGTGTGTCCAGTCATTGTCCAGTTGTCCAGTCAAGACAGTTCAGATGACTACAGAACAGAGGCTGTTGCAGTAAGTCTATTTCTTTCATTTTGCCATCCCTTAGCCTCTCTCATCCATTTTCAGATATCCCTTTGCGAATCTGTTCCAATAAGATATAGAGATAGTTGTAACCATTACTGAAATGAAAGTGTGTTATTGAATATTTGTGTCTGTAAATTACAGATAAATATGTGATTAGTCAATTGTTTTTCTAGTTCTGTGGATAATCTCATTGTACTTTTCTGATGATTGTAAACTGTACAGGTATTCGTAATTGTAATGCAGAGCAGTTGACAAGTGTATCATGATGTTTCGTGGTTAAATTTCTTTATTTTGAATATTGTCATTTTTTGAAAACCTTGCATTGCAGAGCACCAACTTATGTTGTGTTTTTCCATAAAAACTTATTTACAATTCTAGTATTGTAACCTGGGCCCTGGCTTTTAAAGTTTTAAAGGTGATATTCATAGAAGAGCCCTAAATATGAAGATATTCATATCTACACAAAGCTTATAAGCCATACAATGAGCTTGGATGACATTCAAACATAACACTTCCGAAAAAGCGAAATTAGGGTGAAAACAATCACCCTATTCTCTGGGACAAATTTGCCCTATTGTCATCCGAAACGGCCTTTAGCTGTGACGTAGGAAAAGGGAGGCGTGGCTAGTGTGCCACTTCCGGATATCTAGTAGAACGCATGTATAACATTATAAGGCTGAAAACACAGCTTCAACTTATGTGTTATTTTACCCTTACTATAGAATAAATTATAATACAACATCGTTTGTAAGTTACTTCTCATTAATATTTCCATCTTTATATTCTAAGAAATGTATTATTTGTGAAATAAAAACGTTGAAAAATGGGGGAAAAGAAGGTGAAACTATGGCTGTGTCCCCGGCTTTGTTGTACAGCGAGCCTGCATATATATAATGGGATTTGGGTGCCGGCGATTTTTACCACCATGTAGTTTCACTTTGACATATCAGTCGAAGACTTCACCTCTTCCACTATGGAAAAAACACAGTTAGTATTGATTTAATCATTATTATGAATAAAATAAAATTCAAACAAATCGAAGAATATTTCATTTAGTCGATCGTATCATGGCTAGATTAGCTGGAAAAATCGAGGCGATTCTGCTGTTGTTACGATTCATCTGCGAGTAGTGCGGCTCTTGGCAGCCGCATTACCTACACGGCTGATCGCTGATTGAATTTAGTATCGCTGGCGGATTTACATTACCTGCGCGCACATCAAAACACACGTAAACGTGACTACACTGCACACACCGCACACACACAGTACTGTACGCTTGCATTTCAGTCGCGATAGACGAAACCCTACCAAACCAAACCAAGACAAAACGGCGAGAAATACACTATTCTATGTAATTATAGTTATCGACAAATGACAATGGAGAAGAAACATTATTCATTGTTATGTCAAAGGAAATTCCACCTCGGAACATGATTCTACTAAAGGTAATTTTGTTTTGAAACACAGCTAGGTTGATTTTTCATGCTATCTCCGTGTACATACAGCTCAGCTGGCAAGCTAAAGCCGGTGAAAAAGTTGAGTTGTAAACAGTTATTTTACGGATATTGTCACTTTTTCAATGCCAATAATGACATGAATATTGACATTAGGATATGTTTCAGGACGGGAGAGGACAACTGTATGCCAGATATTGACCATTCAGGCAATATTTCAATCGTTTTGAGAGAGTGGAACTGACATCGACTCTATGAACATTTGTGTGTAGATCGCAGTTAGTCTCTATAGCTGCGTGAAGCATATCCCGGCTCTGACGTCACTCACAAAACCACTTTCCCTTAGGCGATTTCGTAGGTCAGGATAGAGTCAATTTAGTGAAATTTGATTTTCATAAAACACAAAACTGCACACTTTCATGGCATGTTAGCTGCATAAATTGCTTTAATAACTCATTCAATTATAAAATTAACTATTTTTATTTGATTTTATTTCCTATAAGTATCAACTTTAAAGAATTGATCTAGATTGATTGCCGGGTCTCCCATCAATTGCAAAGTTAAAAACTTCTTTAATACAGAGTTGCGATTGATATCAAGTTGCAATCAATTTGAATCAAATGTAAATCTTTGCAAGACAGGCACCAGGATTGTCAATCAAAATTTGTCTTATATTTTTGTTCGAATTAAATTTTGTGATTGAAATCGGGTTTATTAGGTCCATTGTAGTCTTGAAAACCACACGAGATAAACGTTTTGAGATCCATACAGACAATTAGAACACTGGTTATTTGCCTTTAGAAAAAAAAAAGGGTTTATCGATTTGAATTATCAACATGCCCTGAAACCTCAAGACCCAACCCCCAACGTTGCTAATGATATGCAGCATTGTATCCTGGCCTGGTATTGGAATGTTTGAGAAGTGATTGCGATATCAAGGGAGGTGGGCTGCTCTTATTAGCGATAGTTTGCAGGCACAAACCCTTGTTGGTCATTATATATAACTGAGTGTCTGAGTTGTTAGACTACAAAGGCTGCACTGTCTCCTGCACTCCATAGGCTGTGTACTAAAGCTGCTCCTGACACTGCCAGAGACTGACAGGGTTGGTCCTCTCCTGGTCTTGTGGGATTCTGTCCTAAAGTGTCTAATGGAGTCTATGCGTGCAGACTACTTTAGTTTATCAGCTCCAGCGTGGCAGTGCCAAAGTGCACTCCCATCAATTTCAATGTGTGGGAATAAGAGGTGCGAGATTGCTGACCTATTCATACAAGAGGAAATTATGTGTAAGTCATATAAAGAAGCATCATATAACAAATTGTATAGCAAAAGGCGTACGCAATGGATTAAAACATATTAGAGAAATATTGCATAAAGAAACTGAAAATATGATTGGTACTACAAAATCGAAGAATTGCGTTGAAAAGAGCCACACTTAAGCTTTTCGTCTTGCACTCATCAGAGTAAAACGCAAGAATGAACAGAAAGCCGAAATCGAACAATATAAACAGAAACTAAAAGGAACAAGGGGCGAAATATAACGAGCTCTGATAGGCTGTCTAAGATAATCGCTAAAATAATACTTATTTTAGCGATTATCTCGTTATAAAACCGGCTGGCAATAAGCCTAAGTTACCGTTACCTTAGACAGCCAATCAGAGCTCGTTATATTTCGCGCCTTGTTCCTTTTAGTTTCCGTTTATATTGTTCGATTTTGGCTTTCTGTTCATTCTTGAGTTTTACTCTGATCAAGGAGATAACTCCTTGCTCTGATGAGTGCAAGACAAAAAAGCATAAGTATGGCTCTTTTCAATGCGATTCTCTGATAAAGAAACTAATTTTGAGTTGACGTGACATCCAGCCAATCATCAGTGCAGGCTCATGATAAGCCTGCACAATATATTTTTGGGGATGTTCAGATGAGAATGGCACCCTGATTCTTAGTTACAAAACGATGCTCAAACCTGCATTTCGCTATATAACATTTCATTATATGACCCAGGATTTAAAAGTTCTTGTATAAACTCTACACTGTTTTTAAATGAATTTTGTATCGTCTGAAAGGGGTTAGAGGAGAGAGATAGAGAGCGAGGAGGTCAGGCAGTCAAATCAGTACGCTGTCTGATGTTTTCTATTACAGTCTCAACAAACTTTGTTATTGTAGGATATTATGTGACGGAGAAAGATGGGGGTGCTTTGCTGGCTGGATGCAAGTTATGCATTCGTTTGGGAACATGATTGTTTCCAAATGTCCAAAGGAAACGTTTTTTAACTTGAAGAAATGTTGTTTGGTACTTGGGGGTTTCGATGACAGATGTGCTTGATGTGAGCAAATGGTCTACTCTAAATCCACATTTCATTAAGTACAATTCAAAAAATTTCTGATATTTGAAGCCTGGTTATAAATTATTGTTTTTAAGAGGAGGGAAAGGGGACGAAATTCATCCTACAATTTTTGTTTTACTTCAATTTTTAATTTGGAAGTCAATTATGTTATGTTACAATGTAGGAAAATCAACTCATGAAAAGAGTCTGAAATTTCTAACTGTGGGTCAATATTTTATAATTAGAATGGAAGTATCCACTATCCAGTGTCCAATTTTATATTTTCAAATGCATGATGGAAAAGGCTATCTACTTTTCACATCATAAATAGCCATTTAAGAAAATGCTGTGGCTTTGAATATCATATAGGATCTGAAATTGATTTTTTTTTTTTTTTTTTTTTATTTGGGGCATCAAACATTTTAGAAACGATTTTTCATAAACATGAAGCCCTTCCTTTTATCCTTGCCTCTGGTTCAGTATATATTTATATTTTTCATTCTAAGAAATATGATGTCACCTTGAGACAATGTAATAGCAAGTCATTAATTTTCTCTGGGATTAAGTCTTGGGAATATATTTTCATTCAATTTATCATATGGATAATTGAGTAGGCCTATAGGCTGCGATGTTTTAAGGCTTCTTGCTGATGTGTGCGCATGTGCTTCTCATTGGAGTCCTGATTTTTAGAAGTTGGCCTTTCAATAGAACAAAAGATAAGAAAATCTTGCATAAAAAAATGAATTATTCACACACCAACATCTGTGTGTGGTGTGTGTATGTGTTGGAGACACATAACTCTCACTTGCCTAGCCTCCTGCACAGATATACACCCACAATCTTTCCCGCTCAAACAATTCTGCATGCATGCTGCACACGAACACACACTTTCACTTTGTACACACACAAGCATACAGTACAGGGGCAAGAGCACACTCATCATGTAGGACCCTCACACATGCCACACACACATATATGCACACAAAGGCATTACAGCCATAAGAGAGATGCATGCACAGATGCAGAGAGAGCTGATGTGCTCATTGCTACCACATTGTCATTTTCACATGTAGGACAAGGAGGAGAATGTGAGTATTCTCCAGCATTTTAGTGGATGAGGAGAAGAAATTGAGGTCACATTACTCTATGGGAGTGTGCGAAGAAGGAGAGGACATTGCATTCCGATACTCATAAAAATGAGCTGCTGCCTTTGTTTGAACAGTGCAGTGCTTTCAATGCGAATGACTTCTGTACTCTTGCATCTGATGATGAGGACGCTACTGGAACTAGTCTGGAACATTGCCTTGCACTTAATTGTTTCATTTGGATCACCTGTTTTTTTTCATTCTGAAGAATTTATGCCCTAAAGCAAGGGAAAGGAAATAGACTTACACTTCTGATTTGAATAAATGATAATATTTATGTTTTAGTTTTATCATGAGCTATTTTCATCTGGGATTGAACTGGAAGAAAAAGGAACCGGCACTGATCAAGATATATCAAAAGGATCTTGTATAGGCCTACCTAGAAAACGACCTAGAGCAGTGCAACACAATCTCATTGTACAGCCATTATTACATCAAGCTGATATTACAAGCCACTACTGCATTGGCCTCTGCGTCAATCCACTCTTCCAGTGCCATAATCCTGCATAATGCCAACTACACCAGCAGAAAGAAGAAAGGCATCTCCACAACTTTGTCAGATTGGATCCTCGAGTGCGATACTTCATTCCATGATTACAGTTCACAGAATCGGTCGGTGTTCCCTGGGTGAAAGACATGGGTAGTGAGATTTGACTATCACAAAACAATCTCACTATTCTGTTTTTCCCCTGGTGGATACTTATTATTACATCCACTACCTGCCTGAGCGTCGTCTTGCTCCAAGGCAAGAAGATTCAATTTGAAAATTGGAGTTGAAGTTTGCAATGTAAGCACTGTTCTGTAGCTTTACTCCTTAATCATGATGCATTCCATGTATTCAACATTGTTTTTCTAGTTAGGAAAACAAATGCAGCATGCTTGTGAGATAATTGTTAATTTGGAAAGAAAAGGGTGAATTTTGTTCTCTTTGTCACACTCATCTTTTTTGAATGAAAATTTGTGAAATGATGAAATGATAAGTAAGTGATCACAGGTCTCAGTAATGATTGTAAACCTTTCATTTTATGTACTATTGTATTGGTTCCTAGTTTAAGCCTGACCTCATGACCTTCTCCTCTTGAGAGAAAATGGCACATTCAATCATGTTCTTTTCATACATGTTCGTAGTTTAATATTATCAATGCATTTCTGTCAGATCTAAAATTAGGTATCCCCATGTCTGTCTACATCAGTCATGTTGCCCTTCAGAAGAAGGAGACATGTGATGTAATTGCATTCATTGAGCAGTTATTAATGCTGGTCTAAGTACCACAGAGCTTATCCTGCCAGTATTGTCCATAATTAAGGCCTCCCCAAAGACCGACAAACATACAGCACCCATCGATGACAGATGCCTCGGATTGGCCTCTGTCCATATGCCCTTTTTATTTTGCCATGCAGTCCAATGAATAGCTTTCTGCGATGAGCGCTTTGAATTTGTTCAGGAGCTTGCGGAGCTCACTCAAACTCGAATTCAAATCTCTCATTAAAGCTGAAAGAAAGGTCTCATGCAGTCCAATGAACGGCTTTTTGAGATGAGCGCTTTGAATTTGTTCAGGAGCTTGCGGAGCTCACTCAAACTCGAATTCAAATTTCTCATTAAAGCTGAAAGAAAGGTCTCATGCAGTCCAATGAACGGCTTTTTGAGATGAGCGCTTTGAATTTGTTCAGGAGCTTGCGGAGCTCACTCAAACTCTAATTCAAATCTCTCATTAAAGCTGAAAGAAAGGTCTCATGCAATCCAATGAACGGCTTTTTGAGATGAGCGCTTTGAATTTGTTCAGGAGCTTGCGGAGCTTGCGGAGCTTACTCAAACTCTAATTCAAATCTCTCATTAAAGCTGAAAGAAAGGTCTCTCCAGCTTCAGTGAACCTGAAGATAGAGGGCCTTGTTAATGCTTGGCAAGACTGTTGTCTTGATGAAAGGAGACTATTATTATGTTACTCTCACTCGACAAAGCTCATTGTATCTTGAGTAAATGATGTATATATCATTTTTAATACATTGTAAACTCTATATTCATTGCAGTTTCTTCACTGTACAAGTAACTAAATTTTTGTTCGAGACTTAAATGAGAATGCTTTCACCCGACGTAAGTCTTCGTGCTTAAAAATCTTTAACCGTCATTTAGTGGCCTAAAGATATTCCAAGGTGATGAGAAGCTCCAATATAATTAACCCAATTTTTTTTCTTTCTCTCTATACCAATCCTTTTCTCATTTCCTTACTCATCTCCCCCTCTCTCTCTCTCTGGTCATGACTTCATCTTTCAATTCTTCTGTATCCTACCCATTTCTTTGTTCTATAGCTGATGAGCAAAGTTGCACCTCTCGTTGGCAAAGACATAACGGAGAACTACTTTCTACCCCAGTTTACCGAATTGTGCAAAGACAGTTTATTTCATATACGAAAGGTGAGTTGTATTAAATATAAAGGCCAGTTCTGGTCATGCGATTGCATTGTGAAAGAAACGTTGTGGAATCGATCAGAAAGGGTTGATCATCTAGCATATAAGTATTGGTGTGTACTGCAAGGTTCTGGAATCATCAAAATGATAAGAAATTCGGCCCAGTCTTGGTAAAGTTACAAGCACTGTTCACTGAAAGATGTATATGGGACTACGCGACCACGTGCACGATATCTATTTGGTCCCAATAGATATAATAATTTATCAAATATATCAATTAGTAGGCGGTTTCCCGGCAAAATTTGTATCATCACGTATCAGTCAAAACATATTCTTTCACATGATTGGTAATGAGAGCTTCCATTTCATTTTTTGAGAGAGGGGCGTTTCCAAAACTGGTCTTAACCTTTAACCTGCAGGAAGTATAATCTAGTCACAACATTATGACCGACACCAGATTGACAACAGACCCCCCCTAAAAAAATGATTACCCTATTCGCCCAGAATCTGTTAGATTTGGAATTAGTTTGGCAGCGTGACTGAGGCTTTATTGCTTTGTAGTTGTGCTTGAAGTAGGGTTTGAAGTGATTAAATTATGTATTCCATGTAGTTAAAGAGATTGATTATCTTGCTGTAGTACCATTGTCTATGGGCGAGTTATTCTCTTTATTTTTTAATATTACAAAAGAAAAATGTGTATTTAAAATGCGTTTACCTTTGAGAATTCCCAGGCCTATTGTGAATGAAAGTGAAAAGAATTCTGCTCGATAGTGAAGCTTTTTTTCATGCTTCTTTCGGTCATAAAAATGTCGGATATGTTAATTATTTCCAGCAACCGTTTCTGCTTCTCAAGCACACGTGTCAATAGCTCGGAAAAAGGATGTGAAACTCCTTTCATTACTTCACACTATTGATTAGCAACCACTCTCACACACTTCAAATTTTAGTTCATACTTCCTCCTATATTGTTTTCTTAAGAGATGTATTATTGATACAAGCCCATGTTTCCATGAGGAAATGTTTTGGCTAGGTATAATTTAACCATATCCTTTTTCTCCTTGGTATTGTCATAGCAAAATATCTGCATGAAAGTGGTTAGTAAGAGCTGTGAGATCAAATTTCATGTGGTTTCAATGTTGAAGTTGAAGTTTGTAATAAGCTTCCTCTATGAAAGTTCTTGGCAAAGGCATTGATTTATGTAATTCCTGCTTAGCCTACCCCATTGATATATTTCTCAAATTAATTCTGGTATCAGTGGTCTAGATATATGATTCTTTGATATTTTTAGACAACAAAAAATGCCGCCTTTTTTTCTTCAAAATCATTTATATTGATTTGGAATTGTTTTATTCTTTAAAAGGTCTGTGCTGCAAACTTTGGTGACATTTGCAGTGTTGTTGGAGAGGAAGCAACAGAAAAACTTTTGGTAAGAATTTGCATTGAATTGTAAAACATGAGTAGAAGAACGGCTAAAGTGTATAAGATCTCCCCCAAATCAGTACGAAATGGCAAATGCTGTCAGTTCTTAGGAAAAGGCATGTCCTGTGCAATATGATTTTGTTGTCAGTGCCATACTAAAAATGTGATCTCTTGTAAGAGACATTTTTTCAGATGCTTTTTAAACAAACGTTCTCCAGAGACGAATTTCTCTATCAATTGCATTATTCAAAAATTAAAGCTTTTAAATTCTGCTTAGAGTGACATTTTGGTTGTCAATATCCTAGTCCAGTAGGTTTGGACAAGCTTATCTTGCTTTCATATCATTTGGTGTCCATTAGTGAGATTGACCATGACCACCGAGAAGGTAACCTGACCCCTTGTGGTCATTCTAGTACAGTCCAGTCAAGAACATATTGGACTGTCATTTGCATAAAACAAACATTCCACCGTTTTCATTACTGATTGAAAACGTGGTTCCCTTGGGCAAGCATGCAAGGTTGGCATTCCACAAAATGCAGCCCTTTTTTTTTTTAATAATAGAAAGGGGTCATTGCCCTGTGTAAGGTTGGGAAAGACACTGGTGTGGCACCGGTGCCAGGTTGAACAGACTGTATCTGATTTCCTTGCCTTCCTTGTACAAGAAAACTGGGTATTTCCAAACTTAAATAGATTGACATAGATTTTGACTGAGACAGCAAAAAATAAATTTCATAGCTAGATTGAGACAGCTACCAATTATCAAACTTGATTTCATTTTTACAAAAAGAACTTACTAAAAGCTTGGACTATTGCATATTGATAGCAAACATGCTCCTGAGAGTCCTGACCATGCACCCCCTTCCCTACAAAATAAATTACCGGTAGTAAATATTAAAAAAAATAATAAACAAATTTTATGAAAGATAGTGACCATCATACTATTTTTCAATATTCATGAGCTTATATTTTCTGTCAATTAGCTTTTTTTCTTCCATTCTACGTCCTCTGTCTATTCACTTGCTTGACAATTTTTTTTCCTTTAAATCGTTACTCCCTTTCTAACCTTGTTGTCCCCATTCCTACTCCGTGTCCACACACAATACGTCGTATAACGAAATGCGGGTTTAGGCATCGTTTCAAACTAGAACTTGATAACTGATCACCCCTAATCACTGAAAGTTTTGTGTGTGGATGTAACTAGTATAACTGGTCGAACTAGCACAGTATAACTGGGCGTGACTGAGCACTTATACAACGTTTCGCTGTAGAGTTTCGGATACTTGTTCTTGTGTGTGTGGACGCCCTGGAATTCATAGGATGATTCTTTATATGACGTTTCTTGTGTGTGGACGCCCTGGAATTTATATGATTCTTTTTACGACGTTTCTTTATAGAGTTTCGGGATAAAAATATTTGTGTGTGGACACGCAACTAGTCATTCTTAGAACTAACTGCATATTTGTGGCCTCGGTGTTTCCCCTTGAAATTAGAATGAACACACATGGTTCATTGTGAAATGAATTACTCATGTCTCTGTGTTATTTAAAGGCACTCTCTAGCTTCCAATCAATAATATGCAAACGTTTTATTAGGGCTCCTAGGGGCAGCCAAGGTCTTGTTTTGGGGTTCATTTAACAATTTTTGAAGTCTATTCCTGTGGTTTCATTATGCGCATTTGAAAAATTCTCGATATGATCAAAGGAGATCTTGCCATCTTTTCTTGATTAAAAAAAAAAAAAAATAGTTGTCGAAAGCACAGAAATATGCAATTTTTTAATGTCAAATGATTAGCTGCTCATTTGTACAGAATGTGAATGGAAAAATTTTAGGGTATTTGCTTCGATATATTAATATCAACACTTTTGCTGTAATTTTCATCATGTCATTTGAAATGTTGGGAAAATATTGACCCAGCTGTAAACCAATTATATCCTTGTTATCTTTATGGTACTTTTCATTTAAATGCTTTTATTAAATGAAATTTATGATCTGGACTCAAATAGCTTCAGTTTGACCGCTCCATATTTGAGGACTATTTTATTTCCTTGTGCTCATCTCTCGGTCTCAGTAATTGTAATAAGCTGACCAGGAGTAACATGCACCTTCTTAATTCTGTCTGGCAATAATAATGCTGCTTTGGTAGCAGAGAAAAGATTCATATTTAAAACAAAACTCCCCCCAGTGTCGATGCTTAGGCTATAAAGTGATAAAAGGGATATTAATGAAAGCGATTTGTTATCCTTTATTGTCTGGTCGTGTTAGGAAGATGTGCGGGTTTGAATGCAGTGTTGAATAGTATTGCTGAGAACTTTTACGTGCTATTATGCCTTATATTGATTTTCACTGGTTTGACTGGTCCTATTGATGGCACATGGAGTGCAGACACATTTCATATACACATCATTCCACTAGTAACACAAACAAAAGCTGTTATTTTGGAATCTATTGATCGGTGGGTCATTAGGGTAGTGGTAATCGAATTTGATAGTTGCACAGGAGCCGATGGTGTAAACCTGGGGAAGGCTGGATAAATTTCAGAAGAGAATTTGATTACAAGCCAGAGAACCTGGTACATGAAAGAAACAGTTAAGTGATAGGTAGTGCGTGACTGCATGTTGCTGGGGTTGAGGTAAGGGTGCTTTTTAATTCAAAGAAAAGGAATATTATGAAACGGCAGTTAACAAACTGATGGGAGTGGTGAGGATTGCAACCGTGAAATCATATTCACCGCATTTTATCATAACATATTTGAAAGAGGAACCCAAGTGGCTTGAGATCTACAAAACATCCCAGGTCCCCCAATGTGTCGGATGTATCATTGCAAAGTCTAAAGCACTGTTTGAGGATACTGAATTTGGAGTGAGCGAATCCTGTAGAGATACAACGGTGTTGTAGGCCAATTTCAAGCTGCATACAAAGTATAATGTTCTTGTCTTGATAAGAAATTAAGTAACCTCGTTTCTGTTTCTTTGGGTTAGATGTGCAGTTACCAAGCTTGAAATGTTTTGTAGGGATGTCAGAAGGGATGGCAAGATGAGGAAAGGCCTGCAGAATGCTTCCCAAAGTGCCCCCATGTTGATCATAAAATTAAGATTTGCATTTTCATATCTTGTTTTTCTCGTATACAGTTACCAAGGTTTGAAGCACTGTGCGAGGATGGAGTATGGGGAGTAAGGAAAGCCTGTGCAGAGTGCTTTATGACGGTATCATGGGCCACGTCCAAGCCTAAACGAGAGCAGGAACTCTCTAATCTCTTCGTCCATCTTCTGCGGGATCAGTCTAGATGGGTAAGCACAGTGCTCAAACTACACGGGCACATACTATTTCACCCAGATAATTATGAGAGTATTCTGTGTAGCACTCCAAGTAAACCCATTACTCTAAGTAACCTTTTTCATTCATTGGTTTAAATGATGAAATAAGCATTGGACTAAGGGAAATAATTAATATTTGTATTATTTTGTACCACTCTGAACATGTAATGAACATAGCATTTTTACGTGTTTTCCTGCTTATCAGTAAGAATGATTTGATCCTTTGAGAGTACTTTAACTTCAAGATTATCATTTCATGTTCTCAATTCACCATGATCCTTTTCCATTTTTCTCCTCTGAAGGTTCGAATGGCAGCATTTCAAGCTTTAGGTCCTTTCATCTCAACGTTTGCTGACCCCAGTATATCAGGCATTCACCTCTTATACAATGCAGACGGAACAGTCCAAGTAGCTGGCGTGGTGCCTATAGACGACGATATCAATAGCAACAAACAGACAAATAACTATCCCAATAATACAGATAATAGACTAGCAGAGCACATGGTTATAGATGAACGCAGCAACAGTAACTCGCTTTCGAACAAAGACGGGGCAAGTGATGAACAAAGTACCAGTCGTGACAGAAAGACTTTACACCAGGGGGTTGGGGAATTGAAGTTCAAAGTAGGGGATGGGCAACCACCCGCTAATGATGATAGTCCCGAGTATAGTTCTTTTCTATTCTGGCGACAGCCAGTGACGGTTCTTGGGACAGGAGATAAGAAAAAATCAAGTACTGATAAGGAAGAAGAAAAGGCGACAGAGGAGAATAAAGGGGAAACGATCGAGATGGAATCAGTAGAAACATCATCGCAGGACTTGAAAGACAGTGAGGGTGACTCAAGGACTAAAGATGATAGGTTTACAAGTACTACTCAGTTTGCAATCGGAAGCAGCAGCAATACAGGTGCAGAGAAGTCATCACCTGATTCCGGAATCAGCAGCCCGGAGGCTGTGCATGAGGACAATGACAACCCAGCCTCGGGTGAGGGCGCCGAATCAAAAGAACTGAAGAAAGACATCCAGGACTTGGTGCAGACGATATCACAGATGAACCTAGAGGGCGGCGGGGAAGACACTTCATCACAGAGCAATGACGGGGAGCAGACAGAGACAGACGGAAGCGTGAAGCTTCACACTGCTGATGTCAGCGAGGCCAATGAAATGACCGAGATGGTGATGCACCTACCCAGTACACAGACCCTAGAGCAGAGGATCGATGACAAGACACTGTCTTTTGTTAATGGTGTCCTAGAAGAGGATGAAGAGCTCAATGAATGGTCTGAAGTGGAACCTACCCTTAACCAGGTTTCACCGAAAGTAAGCACTCTCTCTCTCTTCCTTTTCCACCTTCTTGATTTTCCCCCTCATTGATAGGGGTCTATTTGCAAGTAACACAGTTGTTGTTGAATTGTCCTAATGGTCCTATCACTTATCCAGTGGTAGATGGTTGTAGCTACATCAGACTTGCGGCAAGTTAGGCAAGTTCCCATGTCAAAATTCCAGATCATCCTCAGTTTTATATTTTCGATGTATTCTTATGAAATTGAAGAGAGGAAATTGTGACAAAACATTAATTTCTACTCACAAGAAAGAGATTAAATGGAACATAAATGATTCTGATGGGATAGCAGACACGTAAAAGAAAATGACTGAAAAACATCTGTCAAAACATAATTGGCCAGACATATATCTCTAAACACATTTTCAACCTTGCAGAGGAGGTAATGGTGTTGACTAAAAAGGAGAGCATAACAAGAACATTGCTTGTTAACATGATTAAGAAATGTTGGAGGGTTTCACACGTCCTATGTTTAGTCTTGAATCACTGTTCAAATCATCTGATTGTCAAAAACTTGTTTGTCACAGGGAGGATGTGATTATTTCATGTGGCACATTAATTCCATGAAATTGATGTGCCAAAGGCGCAATGGTAACAACATAAGTGTTAAGAAGGACACAGCTGGCCTAGGAAAGGGGAAAACAACTCTTTAATGAACAACAATATGGTTTCTGCCCTTAACGTTGTTTCCTCTTAATTAAGGAATGAAATGGTATTTGCATAAAGAAATTTAATTGGAAAATGTATGTTTTTCCTGTTTCATTTGTATGTGTCATGTTTTGTAAAGTTATTTTACACAATATTTATTGGATTTTTTAAATTGATGTACACTGAGAAGTGTCGTGAATTCTCAAAATGAAATAAATTTACTCAAGAAAATCATGTGCATTGCACACAGAAATGGGTAAAAGTAACTTTAAACACATGTGGCCCGAATGTTTAGTCCAAAATTGTAGCTACTTATCGTAACATTTCGGATATGAGGGCTTTTGAAGAGCAGTACTTTTCAGGGGACATTTATTCAATGATATTCTTGCAAACTGACATAAAAAAGATTGAGAAAGCTCACAAATATTTCATCTTTATCAAAACTCAACCTTCTCTACAAATGTCTCTTAATAATGACGAAACATGATATCTGCTTCACCCAACAGCAAGACGTGATTCCGCACATGCTCCTGGAGAACTACCTGTCCATGACGGACCCCAGGATAGCTCAGGCGGTGGATACAGAGATCGCCAAGCATTGTGCCTACAGCCTCCCTGGCGTAGCCCTCACCCTGGGGCGTAAGAACTGGTACTGCCTCAAAGACATCTATGAAACGCTATCCTCCGACATGCAGGTGAGAATGACCGTAACATTCATTCCCCAATCTAGTGATTTTTAAAACATTTTTAAAAAAATGTTTGGTTAATAACATTTCAACTTATCCAAGGACACAGGTTTTACAAGAGCCCAATGAAATATCCTTTTTGTTTCTCGTTCAATATGAATCTTCTATACCATATTTCTGAAAAGATCAAGCATGGACCGACATTTGCCACTTAGAATTGGAAAACTGCAATTTTGAAGAAAAAAAATTTTCCTTTGGGGATTTCCAGCATCAAAGAACACTTCTCTACTGTTCACATATGTGGTTCATCCTTTTGTAACTATCAGCTTACAAGATGAACCACAAAATGTTGAACTTTGTTCCTGGTAGGTTGAAGCACCTATCTTGATAAACAAATAAGTGATAACCTCCAGGATTAAATTCTCAGAATGACAACAAGCAATTTATCTGTTAATCTTACTATCATAAAAATTAAAAATTGGTTAGTAAGCCATTATGCATCTTTTTCTATGCTGAATAGATTGTGTGCAAATAGAAGAGGATTATAAAAGATCGATTTAGTGGACTTTGTAGTTTGATAGAAGCAGGTTGCTATCTCAAGATATTTTATCAGAGAAATGCCATACTGATAGCACATGATTTGAACCAATTACCAGTTTTGCAGCATATATTACTATAACTTCCAGGAGACATTGAAAACAAACTGTTAAATGGTTACCACAATTTGTGTAGAAACCAACCAAGTTCTAAGAAGAAATCAGCTGCTTCATAAACATGCCTGAGGAGAATATTTCTCCTGGGGTTTAAGTATAGTTATTTACACAAGGTTTTAGAAGAGTTGAAGTAATAGACTTTCCCTCCCAAAACACTTGCACAAGATAGTAATAGAGACGCTTTACCAACTTCCTTTATAGCAAGTCAAATGTGAAAAATTCACACCTGTATGTATGATATCTGTTTACAAAAAGTGAGAAGAAAGTTGGCCTTCCCCATCCATGAGATGGATCATTGATCCTGGGCAATGCCGTCACGTCCTCAGACTTGGTGCTTATCTTTAATGGCTTTCCACAAGTCCTAGATGGTATCTTCAAGCACTTTGTTGACCATACCATTTTATGTTGTCTTTTACAGTGGAAGGTGAGAAGAACGTTGGCCTTCTCCATCCATGAGATGGCCCTGATCTTGGGAGATGCTATCACATCCTCGGACTTGGTGCCTATCTTCAATGGCTTTCTACGAGACCTGGACGAGGTTAGGATAGGAGTCCTTAAGCACTTTGCTGATTTTGTAAAGGTGAGTAGACATTAAAGTGTAGAGATATCAGGAGGTAATAAATAGCATGTTTTGAAGAATCTTGTTCAGTGGTTGTCAGCAAATTTATTTCCCCATGATTTCTTGGTTTTACGACTTATGCTCCGACGACAATTGCTAAGCTGTCAATATCCCACACCTACAGAAATCCAAAGTTTCACTCTGGACCAAACACTGTACCCAACCCCAACTGTTATCCTATATTTTTGATGAAAAGACAGCATGGAGCAATGGTCAAGGAAGCAAAGGTTGGGTCAGTGATTCCCGTGCACCTGAGCTTGGAAAGGAAGCCCACATAATATACACAAAATGTATAAAGCATATTTGCAGTGATGCCAGACACTGTGATTTATTTATTGAAATTTTAGAACACTTGCATAGAGTTAATGACGTTTATTTATTTATTTATTTATGTTAGGTGGTTTTTCCTTCTTGCAATTTGATATCTTGTTCTCATTTTAACATTTGATCAGATGCATCCTGTAAGAAAGTTCAGTAATAGTGCAGATAATGTCTCTGTTTACACAATATTAAACTGAAGTTTTATTCTTTCTTTGAAAATGATAGTTATTGCAACCTGAGCTGAGGAGACAGTACTTAAACCGGATGACAGACTTTTTGACGACAGACAACCAGAGGAATTGGCGCTTCAGGCTAGAGCTTGCAGAGTGAGTATCCTCTTCAAAGGTTATGTTTAAAAATGTAAAAAATTTTTCATCAACGATCAAGGTTATTTTCTCATTAAAGGGATCCGGTAACTTTGTCTCAGATTCTGAAACAAAATCCTGGATTTAGCTCATGCTGCAATGATAATTATAAACCTTTAGGTCAGTCAGGAATCCCATGACTTTTACAAGCCGATCGCCTGTCTGATTATCAAGATATTTATGATTGGAAATCGAAATCAAATTTCTTGTTTTCCTAATGGTTTTCATAACACTACAGTCTATTGGGGAAAATGAGTATGGTAAAACCGGTCACTCAAAGATTTTTACTTGTTTGAGGCACTTCATGATCATTTTGAAGCGCAATTTTTTCAGTGCTTCAATATTACACCATATCACAGACACTGATAACACACAGGGCCATGCATCTCAGATTTAACATTGTTAAACGATGCCTTTAAGCTAAAACCAGAAACTGCTGCGTGTATGAAATGAGTGAATTTTGAGAGAAAGTTTCGTCTATGAAATAATTGATTATTTTTTTGCAAGTCGCCACAGTTTGTTGCCATAGAAAATGGCCGTTCTTATCGATTTGCGAAATTTTCAGTTTGAGTAAGTTTCTGCGGTGTGTGGATAAAAAATGACAGCTGATTAGATTTTTAACTATGTTAATAAGAATCTTCCCTTTGCCTTTATCTTTCTAGTCAATGTTTGTAGTTGCCTATGTTTTGTTTTTTTAATTTTATGGAGATAGATCGTAAATGCTAATGCTCTTGTACAGTGATATAAAATCTCTATCGATTCTTTATTTTTGAGACAGCGATTTGTAATTTACGTCATCACATGGAAACTATCCTATCCCATTCTATGTGACGTGGATGAACGTTCAGTAATATATCCACCCCCCAAAAAAATAGCAGCATCACTAACGATCTCTCCAAAAATAATATGAAAGAAAGACCTTGAAGTATATCCACCCAAAAAATAGCAGCATCATTAACAATCTCTCCAAAAAAATATAAAAGAAAGACATCGAGTATATCCACCAAAAAAATAACATTATCATTTACGATCTTTAAAAAAAAACGAAAGAAAGACCTCCACTCTGCAACTGCAAACCCTTGATAAAATGATGAAGGCATATGAAGGAACATGTAACATCCTTTCAGATGTTCTATTCTGCTTTTCCTTTGCAAAAGTCTCAACCATTTTGAAATGTCAGTGACGAATATCCTTCCATTGCTCATTACTATCCATCCCCCTTGCAGGCAGCTGATCTTGCTGTGCGATCTCTATGATCCTAGTGACGTGTGTGATAACATCTTACCCATCGCTATGTCGCTGGCTGGTGACAGGGTGGCTGACGTCAGATTCACCTCCTATAAACTGGTAAGTTGCCATATACATGTAATAGCAAAACATATGATAGAAAATAAAATACATAAAGGTATAGACCAGTTTTGGAATCGCCCCCCTCTCAAAAGTGGAAGCTCTTATTTACCAATCATGTGAAAGAATATGTTTTGACTAATACGTGATGATACAAATTTTGCAGGGAAACCGCCTACTAATTGATATATTTGGTAAATTATCATATCGATCCGGCCTGGATAGATATTGCTTAGTCCCATATACATCTTTCTGTGAACAGTGCTTGTAACTTTCCCAAGACTGGGCCAAATTTCTTATCATTTTGATGATTCTAGAACCTTGCAGTACACACCATTACTTATATGCTAGTGCTAGATGATCAACCTTTTCTGATCGATTCCACAACGTTTCTTTCACAATGCAATCGCATGACCAGAACTGGTCTGTACCTTTAAAACATACAAATACAAAGCAAATGTATGGTCAGGACCACAACAAAAGCAAATTGCTTATAAATAGGGCCTCAACATAACACAAATTAAATGAAATATGATTCTAATTCATGCTGTAAAGCTTCTCATTTGTTGATATTAAAGATATTCAAACCATTTTTAATTCACCTGTGAGATTTAAATAGTTTTGTTTTTTTAATGATGCAGTTTAAATGCACTTCATTAACCGAATGGTTTTAACACTGAGACTTCTCATTAAGTTAATAGCAGTCTACTCTTGTTTAGCCTGTATCACTTTATGATATAACGTGCATGCAAAGAGGTTTGGGAATTATTTTCCCGGCCTTACCACTTTTCATTACCCCGGCAATAACGCTAATAACCCACAACTCATTCAGTCATTATTAGATTTTAAAATGCATATTTAAAGGTAATACAAAGTTTTGGTATGGGGTCATGAATTTGGTTCAAATGAATATATTGGAAGCATATGCGATCCTACAATATTCAGTGATCGTTGTCGCGGTTGAAATTCAAGTCTAAAGTGATGAAATTGTGAATAATAAACTCTTTATGTTGTATAACTCCCTCTCAAGAATGATATTACTTTAGCTTCAAAACAATGTTTCTTGACTAAAATCGACCGATTTTCTATTCCCGTTTGGAAATTATATATCAGAACTGCATATTCTGAGATTTTCATGGCCGCTATTTGAAATTTATCGGGAGCACCAGTAAATTTTATATCTTAATTTCTCGAAATCCTTAGTGTTTTAGAGCCCAATTTTTTCAAAGTTGCTTATTCTAACACTAGGTTTCACAATGGTAATGCAAATTTTAAATTTCATAATCCAATCCTGTTGAACTATTTCCAAAACTTTGTATTACCTTTAATGTGATTTTTCTTTCTACCGCATTGCATTTTCCAAATGGCAAGATGACCAATTAGTCTGATTAATTTTACCGGAAGTGAAGAAAAGTTATTCTAATCACCCTTTGACCATAATTGGAGCATTTTGATTAAAGAATGGCTACAAATATTTTATAAGCCAAAAAAATTGTACTATTTTTACCCAGCTTATCGCTACATTCCCAAACTCCATTTTATTTTTGAGGATCACTTTTCCCCTATTCCCATGAAGTGAGGGAGGCAGCCAAGATGAGCAGGTCTGACAGTAATATGAGGCCTCATTACTGTTCAGTTTTTTTTTTAAACACAAAATCTGTTGTCAGCCATGATAATTCTGTATTGATTTTTAAAATGTTTGATGTAGTTTCTGACTACTCTTCATTTCTCTTTTCACCCCATAGTTGAGCGTGATTGCTAAGATCGTCTTGTCCTCCAACAACGGTGACCTGAGGCAGACCTTTGTTCAGGAGGTCGTGACTAACTATGCCCAGAGCTCACGGTGGGCTTACAGACAAGCGTAAGTCTTCACCTAGTCTCTCCATTTTGTCTCGCTTTTCTTTTATTGAGAATCATGTTTTGTGTGAACACATTACTCACTGAAAGACACCATGAAATAGTTGATGCTATTTCGAATGGTTTCAGACAGATGGGCTGAAATATTATCATTTCCGAAGTACCACACCTCTTTTCTCCCTTTCTCTCACGCTCTCTTTTTATTGAGCGTGGTGCATTGTGAACCTATTTGCACTGTCGGATAACATTCAGTGAAATCATGTTCTCATCGACAGAAACCATATAGAATTATTGGCTACTTGATGTGTTCAGACAATAAAACCAAAATGTTCAAAATTAGAAACCCCTCGTATGAGAGAAAATGCTGAATTTTTACTTAAATGCAGAGGAAAAATGATGATATGATGAAAACCAAAATGTTTATAGGTACGCGAATTTCTTTCTCTCTTTATTTCACACTCTCCTTTTATAGTGCATGATGTATTGGGAACCCATTGTTAGCTACCTTTTATTTTAAAGAAACTGCAGAAAATTCTTTACTGTCTTGATGGTTTCAGACAGTGGGCAAAAAATGTTCTCAAGCAACACACTGTTGTCATAGAGTCAGACAGATTTGTCTGTCAATTACAGGAGATGGCTTTGAACCTTATGCGTCCTGACATCTCCCGCACAAGACAGCGATAGAAATCCTTGCAAATTGTTTCCTCAACCAATACTCCACTTAATAAATTTAGAATTATGTAATTGATTTTGTTCCTATTATACTAAATATGAAAATGACTTTCTCAGTACGACTTTCAATCTTTCATCATCATCCTCTTCTCTCCTTGTTGTTACAGGTTTTGTCATCTGTGTCAGCGCCTGCTCCAGGATCAGGCTGTTGAGCCTAATATCTTTGCTGTGGAGTTCCTGCCCAGTCTACTACAGCTAGAGGATGATCCTATTCCTAACGTTAGACTCACGCTGGCTAGAACGCTCACAGAATACATTCTTCTTATCAGTAAGTCCATTCAGTTTTTGCACCATAATCAACCGATTGATAAGAGAAATTATTCCTTTTTTTGTGGCTGAAATTGACAAAGTGCTGTCTTTTGTTGAGATTTACATGCATAGAGTTGCAAAACTGGAAACAAGATTTTTTGTAGTGAAATCAACCAAACTGAAAAGAAGTAATTTAGAATTAAAAAGCTCATTGGGATGATTTACTTTTATATGGTCTAGAGTTTATTGGAGGATTATAATCTGATCATAACTTGGAAGGGAAAAAGCCCACTAAATTTTCACTTTCGGAAATCTGAGTTCAGATGCTTGATCCCTTTGTTGGGTTTGAATGTCCTATTGTTGTTGAAAGACAGAACAACATATCTCAATGGGAGGCCGAGCGAGCACTTGCCTAATTTTACAAGTAGTGACCTCATGTTAACCCATGTAAATATTTACTTCCTCCTGAATAACGTGTGATGCAAATGGTGTACGAAGTGTGATGCAAATGGTGTACGAAGTGTGATGCAAATAGTGTATGAATCAAACTCCATACCAATATTAATAATAATAATAATAGTACAGTTCTTATAAAGCGCATAATACATTTGTTAACATCTCTACGCGCTGTAGGAAAATGAAAAAGAGAAAGTAAATACTAGTAAGGAAACAGAAAATATACTGCATGGTAATATTCTACACAGCATGGTCAAATTTCTACACAGAAGGACCTGTGTGTAGGAATTATTCACCTCTTATTAAAGAGATACGTTTTTAAGGATGTCTTGAACTTATCCATGGTATCCGTATGTTTAATAGCATAAGGGATGCTGTTCCACAATTCAGGGGCAGCATGCCCAAAACTACGTTTACTGTAAAATTTAGTTGAAATGTGAGGTACTACATACAAGTCCTTCTGTGCTGACCTCAGACTTCTCACTGGCTGGTATTTTGCAAGGAGGTCTGATAGGTATGTTGGAGCTATTTCATAAAAACACTGATACACAAGTAACAAGATCTTAAACTCAATTCGTGATCGGATAGGCTACCAATGCAAGACCCGTAATATTGTTGAAATTGACTCATAGAAAGGTAAAGCGTACCTTTAAAAAATGGAGCTAGCCTTTTGATTCATTACCTCTTGTGTTTTTACAGATTACTTTGATCATATTGAGAATCCGTATCGGGAACATGTGTTGGCCTGCCTGAGCCGGTTACGTGGAGACGAGGACCGGGATGTGAGGTTCTACTCCTGCCTGGGACCGTCGGGGGATACCAAGGTCCATTATGCAGAAGGGGTAAGAACTCTTTCACCACCTTTCATTCTGCTCCCAACTTCCTTCTTCTTCTTCTTCTTCCTCCTTTGGAGGATTCAGAGATCAGCAGTCAATTCCTGCTGAGATATGAGCAGTGAGAAAGACTGCATCAGAAATTGGAACTTGTTCCAAGGTGATCTCTGACTAATAGCTCGTATAATCATGTGATTATGATCAGCCTAAATTGTTTCATACTAGCTTTTCAACTATTCAAGGTGGATGCAAGACCAATGCAGTTGGTTATTAACCTGTTGGCTACTTAACTCTGATAATCCCCATACGTTTGATAGAGTAAACCAACCAGTTCCAGTAGGCAACAGGATAACCTACCACCCCCCATGTACATATCATGTGTATGCATGTTATGATTGAAAGGGTCAGGGTATGGGTACAATATGTTAACACATTTTGGTAACCCAGAAGTAGCATACATTTGTCAGTTTACGGGTCACTGAATGTTGAGATATCTCAATGCTATGCAACAGTTTATTCTGCCACCCAACTGCTTCTTAAGTGGCCTTGGCTTTGGAGGGTCATTTATTTTACTCAAACTAATGTCACAGAATTCAAAAATATTATTAATCCATTATGATTTGTAAAGAATCATATCCATAATGTTGATATTATTACCATTATAAAATGTCTTATCAAGCCTTTTTTTTCTTCTTCTCTCTCTCTCTCCTCATGTTTTCTTTTTACAGGAACTTCCGGTATAACAAGAAGTGCGCTTTCTTCCTCACCAGATGGACTTTCGTACATAACTTCCTTCTTCCACATGTGTGCTGCATACTACAACCTCACTCACTCAAAAACAACACGTACCGGTATGCCTTCACGTCCAGAACTACTACTACACATTTTTGTTGGCGTTACAAATTTCTTGAAATTTTCTTTTGACCGCCTTATGCAGCAATGGAATAAATTCAATAGGAGCAGAATGTACCAGCCTGTTATAAATGACAATATCTTTTAGTCAGGAGTATTAAAACTGGAACATTGCCTGCCATTTCCTGGTGTGTATTATTGTTCATGTCTGCTGCTTGCGATAAGTTCTTATTTATTTACATTATCTTTATTTTCATATACTAATATTACCTCACATGCCCATGCTAGCTGGATTTGGGATTGATTAAAAAAAAGTTGAGTAATTCCTTAATATTTTCACAAAGATTTATGATTCCCCTAACTCAACATAAGAAAATGCAAGGTATTAAAATGAAAAGTGCTAATATGTATAGTCTGTTAGCTTTTAATCTGATGTTTGCATTTTAAACTATTAGTAAACTAAGCACAGGTGTATGCCTGTAATGCCTATATGCAGGGAGTTATGGCTAGATAGATACAGTGTATGGTTTTGTTTTTTGATTAAAAAAGTCATACATGGTTTCCATTTGAACTTATTGTGATAGAAGAAGGCAGAATGTGTAGAGATACCTCACTTGTGTGTTGTGGTGATGGTCACTGATAGATCCTGATTTTTAAAATGGTAGTTGGGTTTTACTTTTCATGCCACTTAGGTTGAGCCGTTTGCTCTTAGAAGTCACTGTTTTGATTTGGATGTTAGGTTTGGATTGTTCACCAATGCTGTCTACCCTTTCTATTTGAGCTCTCCTAAAACCGGGAACTCCTGCGTGCTCGAACCTTCGTTAAGATACGCAAGTTTCCGTCCACACGAAAGCGTCTGGTTTGTAGTAGCTCACAGGCTTGCTTGAGAGGCCATTGCTTTTGTATTTTTGATTGTACTAACCCACTCTCTTACTGTTCCTCGATCATCACGAGTCCCACATGTTGTCCGTGTGGGACTTCCCCTTGTAAATCGTGCTTCTTTCTCATAAGCCTTCTTCTTTGTACTGAATTGGTGAAAGCCTCGATTCATTCATACCAGAGTTTGCACTAATGCAAGATCAAGATATGCTCTTGCTTCTCTTCTTTCATTGTATGGCTTTTATATTTGTTGTGAATGAACATAAAACAATTGAGAGTAACTTTAAATCGACTTGTTCTTCTGTATCTCATACAGTGAATTTTTTAATCGTCTATTTTAGAGTACATGTATAATGTCTATTTTTATATTCTTTCAGTGTATGTACTTTTTTTTTCTTTGGCGTATTTTTCATCCTACCAAAGTGTATATACGATTGCTATTTTTTATTATTCCTGAGCAAGCCATATGATCATTAAATTCTGAAATCATATAAGTGGAATTGACTCAAGAAATTCAATATGGTCCTTATTTACCAATCATGACACATAACATGAACCCTGACTATGCTATATACTTGCTTTGATAATTTTGAACAATTTGTCATTTGTTTCTAAGAATATACATGCAGTTTGCACAGTTGAATCTATGAATATAAGTCAAATTTATTTTTATTCTATCAATCGTTTAATTTTAATTAATTTTAATCAATCATACTTGTCTTGTATAACACACCATGTTTACTGTGCAAAATCATGTGTTGTGTACATGATTCCTCTTTTGCAAGTATCATTTACAATATTGATTGATCGTCTGTGTATCTGTACTGTTTCACTGCTATTTTTATTTCATTTTCATTGTATGATGCTGGTTATAAGTTATGCAGCTTTTCACACGCGATAGATCGAGGAAAATGGAATTTCTGTCTCTTTTTTTCCTCCAGTTTTCAAGCCGGAATATCCATGCTATGTAAGGTGAAAGGTCATATGGAGAGTGAAAGCATAAAGACCTATCATTATAGATGATGTCATCCCCTCTCATATATGAGCTTGATAAAGAAATTCCCTCTTCATTTAATTTTTAACGAATTTCTTATACTTATTCATGATTTGTCTATCTATCCAGTGTCAAGGGTGTAACTATTCCGGTTTATCAAATGCGCAAGAATAACACTGGCGGTTTTTATGGGTTTTCCAGTAGTTAAAATTATAGTTTTAAATAATTTTTTAAAAAACGATGGTTTTCAAATATGTTTTTTGCAATGTAAATGGGCCTAGAGTCTAGTTTTTCTGACAGTGGTTATTAAGATCAGTCAGAGATGCAAATAATCAAATTGTAAGAATCGTAAAAATCTAGTCAGACGCATTTGCTTGAATGGAATTGAAAGTTGTCAGACATTGAGGGACATTTTCAGTTAATAACAAGCATTTATGCTTTCTTAGCAGTCAGGTAAAATAACCATCACAACCAATTAATAAAGAGTGGGAAAAATATTAACCTATGTGATTATAATCTGTAGGTTCCTGATACTGACATGTGTGTCTAATTGTCTGTTCTATAGCATCCAGATAATATTCTCTTGTCAACTAATGATGGTCATGACTGGTCTCATGCAATCTCCTCTTTCTACATTTCAATGACAGACCATTAAAAATGTAATCTTTCATAATCTCTGTGTACTAATAGCTAGTTACCATGATTACGCTCAACCCTGCTCGACCCAATACAAGGAACACAATCAGATTTTGAATTGTTCGGTACAGACTTTACTACTAAAACTAAAACTCATTGGTTATTTTTCCTGTGCCTTTTATATGGTCAAGTGTGTGTATCAGCGCAAGTCGTGTTTTAATGCTTTTACTACAGTGATATTCGATGACAAACTTATCGGGATTTTTTTTTAATGAGTAATCTGTACGGATTTTACAAGGAGTCAGTTTTTATGCATGATTTGTTATGCTCCCAGCTTTTGACTTGACTTGTGTCAGAATCATCAGGTTTTTATTTTTTTATTGTATCATGCCCACAAGACTTTGTTGTGAAGAAAAGCTAATTTTTCTAGAATTGTCTTTCATTGTGATGGATTGACTAAGTGAAAATACTTAATAGTACTTGGTATATTAGCAACGTGCTATTGGGAATTTCAGTGTGATGTATTGCAAAAATAGTATCTTGTTTTTATTGAGTAGGTTTCATGAAAAAAAGAATAAAGGGACGTATGTATGTATGTATGTATGATATTGAAGACAACAGAAAATGATTAATATATATGCATACCTTAACTCTGACTTGTTAAACTGTACTACTAACAACAGAACGCTGTATAGGGTGTATGAAATTGTTTGTTGCTATTAACTTTTATAGTCTGGAGAAAATGTGCAAAGAAGGTTGAAAAAATGAGATATATCATGTCGTGTATAGTCCAAAATTAAATTCTGAATTGTATGAAGATGAAAGTGTGGAGTATTTATGTGTCTCGTTGTGTAGCATTGTAAGATGACTCCTGACATTTGCATTTAATGATAATAATGGAGATAAGGGTCATGGATTATTTCCATTTGAATGATGTTTACAATGAAGGCTGACTGAAGATGAATGGCTATGGTTTCTGATCATCGCTAAACAATTCGAAAGAGAAATAATCGGATCGAGGATTTTGATAAAAGTTTGTGATCCAGATAAGTGATGTTGAGAAGAGGAGTTATAGATCAAACACAAATGGATGATGATGAATGACTCTGGTTATGATCACTAACACAATCTATTACAAAAGAACAAAAGCAATTTCAGAGCCTTTCATTGCATTCTTACAAATGACAAGGTTGCCACAGGTTGATTTCTCATGAAAGTCCTTGCAATGTTTGATTGGAAATGATCTGATTTTTAATGTATGGTTTGTAATGATGTGGTGCTCTGTGATGACCTAGTTTTGATGAAAGTTGGTGACCCATTGTCATTGATAAGTCACAAATGAGAAATGATGATAGTGTCGGTGTCAGTAGTAGTAATAGGGACTTTTAGATTTTACACGACGAGAACGTGGACTGCCACGGTAACATCCTTTTAAGGTAATGTTCCGTCCTTTTAAGGCACTGCCGGGCACGGGCCAGTGCCTTGAAAGAATGGCACACGTGGCAGTCCACGTTCTCGTCGTGTAACTCTAAAAGTCCCTAATAGTAGCAGTACTACCCCCTGTCCACACACAACATTTTCCGTGATTAGGCGTGATTAGTTATACCGTTTCGCGATAGTTATACCGTTTCGCGATAGTTATACCGTTTCGCGATAGTTATAGGATGAAATTGTGTGTGTGGACGCTTACTAACGATACGTCGTATAACGATACATCGTATAACGAAACGCAGGTTTGGGCATCGTTTCGAACTAGAACTCAATAACTAATCACGCCTAATCACGCTTAATCACGGAAATTTTGTGTGTGGACGGAACTAGTCTAACTGGGCGGGCTTAACGTCGGATCGCACGCGAAAGGAGACCTGAACTCTCATTTCCGCTTCCATTTCATGACCGCAGTAGCAAACTGCGCACCTATACGACATTTCGCTGTAGAGTTTTGGGATTACTTTCTTGTGTGTGTGGACACCCTGGAATTTATGCGATGATTCTTTATACGACGTTTCTTGTGTGTGGACACCCTGGAATTTATACAATGATTCTTTATACGACGTATCGTTATAGAGTTTCGGGATAAATTGTTTTGTGTGTGGACACGCTGCTAGAATGATGAGAGAAGATGACAATGACATTTGTGGTGGTGATGATGATAATGATGACGGTGGTTGTTTTGGTAGTGAAGATGATGAAATGATGTGAATATGGTGACGTCTACAACGATAAGATGTTGGTGGTGAATCGGGCAATACAACCCTATGTCACTAGTTCATTTGTATGAAAGCAGAAAAATAAGAGAAACAGAATGGCGAAAGTTGAAATAAATCGTACCAATAATAAGAAAGTTTATGAATGTTTGAAATATGAGATCACTAAATCTATGCGAATCTCAAATTGGCAATTAGGTCACTGGATTGTGACGCAGTCGCGGATAACTCTCCCGTTTGTCGTGTACAAAAATATATGAATTTGAATTTATTAACAACAACACATAACAATAATGACAGTATATGAACAAGCATACGATGCAAAGAATAATAATGATACATGTATACATAACAGAAGAGTAATGTTGATTGAACAGTAATGGTTTTTAAACGATATTTAGACAAAGATCTGCATACTATTAATGTACAAAAGATATACACGTAAATATGTGTATATTTAGGTGAAGCTGTTAATGGGAACTAGAAGTTAGCACAAGTGCTAGTCGAGCCTAGTTCCATTTTTTAGGAAACATTTTTTTTTATCCCCTCGCCGACGAAGTCGGAGGGGATATAGAAACGCTGCTGTCCGTCCTTCCTTCCTTCGTTCCGTTCGTAACAAATTTGGTTTCCGATCGATAACTTTAGTAATGTTTGACGGATTTTAATGAAATTTTATATGAAGGTTCATGGTATCAAAACACAGCCTAAGTTCGATTTCGGAGTATGTAGGTCAAAGGTCATAGCTCATTAAATATGCGAATCTGGTTTCTGATCGATAACTTTAGTAATGTTTGACGGATTTTAATGAAATTTGATATGAAGGTTCATGGTATCAAAACACAGCCTAAGTTCGATTTCGGAGTATGTAGGTCAAAGGTCATAGCTCATTAAATATGCGAATCTGGTTTCCGATCGATAACTTTAATAATGTTTGACGGATTTTAATCAAATTTGATATGAAGGTACATGGAATCAAAACACAGCCTAAGTTTGATTTCGGAGTATGTAGGTCAAAGGTCATAGCTCATTAAATATGCGAATCTGGTTTATGATCGATAACTTTAGTAATGTTTGACGGATTTTAATGAAATTTGATATGAAGGTACATGGTATCAAAACACAGCCTAAGTTTGATTTCGGAGTATGTAGGTCAAAGTTCATAGCTCATTAAATATGCGAAGCTGGTTTCCGTTCGATAACTTGAATAATGTTTGATGGATTTTAATCAAATTTGATATGAAGGTACATGGTATCAAAACATAGCCTACCGGGGTAAGTTTGATTTCCGAGTATGTAGGTCAAAGGTCATAGCTCATTAAATATGCGAATCTGGTTTCCGTTCGATAACTTTAATAATGTTTGACAGATTTTAATCAAATTTGATATGAAGGTACATGGTATCAAAACACAGCCTAAATATAACAGATTCGGCCAATTTGAAGAGCCCATACCTACAGTCATTTCAAATTTCAAAAACTCATAGCTTTCTCACTTTTGTCCGGTCTCATTCAAACTTTCACCATTCTGCTTCTCTGATTTTTCTGCTTTCTTCTAGAGTAGTTTGCTATCAAGGTTGGATTTTCCTTTAAATCATAATCCGCTCAATGGTGATTTCAAAGCCGATTGCATTGCCTCCAGAAATGATGACAGATTTTGTATCATGTCATTGCATTTTTTGCAGATGGTGCCAATGTTGCCGTAGGATGATTTCACGTGAAAGTCTTTTCAATTTGTGTTTCAATCTATGATGTATGAATTGTGATGCTGTGAGGCTCTGT
>CP137676.1:11947403-12229903 GCA_037976565.1 Mesocentrotus franciscanus
GGAGAAAAAGGAGTTGCCTAAAAGTCATTTCGAATATGCTGAAATAACTTTTCATCTATCACTGTACGTCCCAGATAATGTACACTAAGCAATCATTACATGTCAGGGGAAGTAAAAGCTTATTTTGCAATCTTTCGATATCAGAGCAGTTAGTTATTTCAGCATGCATGCGGAGCAATTGTCGGCGGAGTAAATGTCGCGGAGCAATTGTCGGCGGAGCAAATATCGGCGGAGCAATTGTCGTCGGAGCAACTGTCGGCGGAGCAAATGTCGGAGGAGCAATTATTGTCGGTGGAGCAAATGTCGGCGGAGCATTTGACGTCGGAGCAAATGTCGCGAAGCAAATGTCGCGGAGCAATTGTCGCATTTTACGGAGTAAATTAATGTCGGCGGAGCAATCGTCGGCGGAGCATGTGTCATGGATTCTCCCGAAAAGCAATGAATGCCATTGCTTTTCGGGAACATGCATCATCCTCCATCATTAGTCAAACTGTTAAAGGTCTTATTAGTTACCCCGAGTTACAGCGTTGATCTTGACATCAACTCTTCAGCAAGTTCTTAGCAGTGGAAACCTGCCCAAGGCTGACGAATCAGACGGCAGGTGTTCTATTCTCAATGTTTAATAACCAATGTTGCTATTTTAATCGCACAAAAAGAGTCCCACCTGATGTAACAAGAATATGATACAGTATTATAGCATTTTTAGACAAAGTTACTGTTAATAAAAAAAAAAAAGGGGAGTATACAAAAATCACGATGGTATACATTATTACATCGATAAAGTCTGATAGGGTAGGGCTACTTGGTGGAATTCCCGAAATTTAAAAATCTCCCTTTCAACTTTACGAAACTATTTTCAGCAGCACAATGATGTGCTCCTCCCCTCCCCCTTTATCCCCCCTCCCTCCCTCCCTCAAAAAAAAATCTTCTTATCGGTCAATTTGTTTAGGAAAACCTTTGACGGGCTTCAGACAACAAATCACAATAATGTATTCAC
The DNA here is from genome assembly GCA_037976565.1 of Mesocentrotus franciscanus. Lineage (NCBI taxonomy): Eukaryota > Metazoa > Echinodermata > Echinoidea > Camarodonta > Strongylocentrotidae > Mesocentrotus > Mesocentrotus franciscanus. The sequence goes on from CP137676.1 coordinate 11,948,401, forward strand.
TTTACAGCCTGTATTTATACATTTCTAATACAGGTTCAGTAATCACCAAGTGGATGAAATACGTTTGTTATCAGCAGAGTCAAGAAAGGGCAAATTATTATTTTAATAAATTCTAATCGGTTTTTCTTTCCAGATCCAAGGAATCTAACGGCACTATTACAAAAATAATTAATTAATTATTATTTTAATATTTACAAAAGAAAAAAAAGTAATAATAATTTCTCTGATAAAAATGTCCCCGATTTCCATTAGTCGATTTAGTTAATTCTTCCAAATTTCAGATCACACAGACTTTATAAAATAGATTGGGTGCATTTGAAGAAAAAACAAATTAAGGAATTGACATAAAGCAATCAAAATGAGAAACAAGAAATGATAGGACCAACCCCACTATGTCTGAACGAGGAAATTCCAACTTTATGAGAAGGGGGACAGTATTTTCTTGGGCAGGCTTGTATTGGCTTTGCGTTCTCATTCTCTGACCTTTTTTTTCTTTCCAGAAAAGCAGTGTTCTTCGTTTTCAATTGCTACCCTATGTACAACATCAATCGATAATTTATGAAGAGGCACCACGCGTGCTAGCGCAGTATAGGCCTACTGCTAACTCGCTGCTGTTCATGCGACGTATATATTCAATTTCTCATACTAGCCGATGATTTCCATTTAATGGAAGATCCCTCTATTTTTCTTCTATATGATTATGATAATTTTGAATGGTTTTCCTTTTATTCTTTTATTAACCCCACGACCACTCCTTTCGTGACCCCTTGGGCAAAAATGAGAACGAGCGCCCTCGGGGGAAATGTCGTCTGCTTACGTATTCACATCGCAATGACATGAAAGAAGGTGTAACTTCAAATGATAATATTGTACACTTGAGAATACCAGAAAACAAGCCCCGATACATGGTCGCTTGTTATTATCGGTATAGCAATTTTCAATTGATGTACAGCAAACAATGTGGAAGACAATTTTACAACTGTATACAGGCTCCATAATCATATCGGTGCATATATTTTTTGACATGACATGCATCGACTCTGCATTGACGCACGCCAATTACCGCAGCATATTGTAACGACTCCACACATATCCTCCATACCCACCCACTATACCGCTAGCGCTACGCAAGGCTCGCGTGTAACATGTATAGTCTATGTTTGCCGTATTATTAGAATCTAAACAAGCTATATCGGCTGCCGTGGAAACCGGATAGATCGCGAATGCTTGTACTTTGTAGATCTCAACGACAAATACGAACAGATGACATTTTTGACGTTTCTTTGACGAGTTCAGGAGCCAGATTTACTTCAAAATGGGGACAAGTTGTTCATCAACGCGAAGTGTCAATGGAGATTCTACTGCAAAGTGAGTAGTCAAGTGGAGGAGTGTGATTTAAATTTTATGTTAATGTGTGAATGAATGAGAAGCAGTCCCATCCACTTGTTTTGCAGTTTGTAATGGCTTGATTCTTCAGCATCATTTTCATTGAATTTGAATTAATCTTCAAATACGATGGGCGCCCATGGGCCCTATGTCTGCGTACCTAACATTTCATTTGAAATTGACAAGAATGTTCTATCGTATTTCCCTAATGTCTGACCTCATCTCAATCCTTATATTCTAGGGAGTAAGTGTGCTGAAAAAAATATCAAAATTTGAGTAAGGTCTAACTTACTCTAATGTCTAAGGACTCACTATTATTTAAGTAAGGACAATTTCAACAATGCCATTTTCACAAGAAAAGGCGGTGGTGCATGGTGTCAATCTGACATTGAAAAGGTATTTTTTCACTTTACACATAGACTAATGGGATTTTAGATGTGAAAGATGGCATTTTGAGGCTTGTGAATATGAATAACAGTAATCAAATTAGACTTTTCTCATTTGTTTTAACTTTTAGTTTTAACTTGATTTTTTTTCTTCATGAATACATATCACTGAAATAGACATGAAAATTTCATTTTCATTGCGTCTTTTTTTGGTTATGTTTTTCAATAAAATCATGCAGTTAAGTCATTGTCATTTGTTAGAAAATGATTAAAAAGCAATCCATTGATTACTGCATGTTTATCGGCTCGTTACCGGGTGTCTTGTTTAACTTTAATGAAGTTTTTCCTATCATGACAATGATATTATTTAGAATATTCTACTAAAATAGACTTTAACTGTTAAAACTGGCTTGGACTTGTGTGTGATGATGATGGGGGAATAACTGGACACTTTTCAAAATGAGCTTGTGCTTTATTTGCTATTGAATAAGACTCTATAGATGTAGATCCATGCATATGTTTGAAAATTTGCCGTTCATACAACGGGCAACATACAAGATACTTTTTTAATGATTTGAAAGAAGACAAAAATTCATGCAAGAGTGTGTGATTTCTTGGTTGAAGGGATTTGGCAGGAGAACTAATCTGCCTGTAGTTTTACTCGTAGATCAATGTATGGGTAATTTATTTTCCACATGAACAAGGTTATTTAGGATAATGTTGTTCACCAGAGCTCATTTGGGATTTTGGGTTACAACAGAGTATAATAAAAATTGTTTCTGCATTAAGTTGTCCAGCAGTGTCAGTAAATCATGCAATTCTATACTTTATGCCCCGAAATCACAAAGGAGGTTTAAATTTAACCCATGGTTTAAATGTTCATTTACATAAACCATGGTTTAAAATTAGCGCAAAATAAGCGTACCTTGCCCTGCGCGCATCAAATATTGGACCTCTGACTGTGTATGCGATGAATTACGCTAATTTTAAACCATGGGTTATGTAAATGAACATTTAAACCATGGGTTAAATTTAAACCTCCTTTGTGAATTCGGGCCTGTATGTCTGGACAACTAACAAAAATATAACTATCTCCTTTGCCATTGGATTTTGAGGAAATATGCATCAATTAGTGCTAATTACCACGAGTACTAATCTTTTATAATATTTTCAACATAACTTTTCAAAGATTCAGAGAAATTTGGATGCATGTATACATGTACTTGTTAAAATTACCATTTCAAATTATCTGCCTGGATACACAAAGTTCTACTACGAATAGGCTGTTCTGAAAACCATTTAACCCTATGATGTCAAATATGAGCAATGATGTTTCATGGCAGAATATCAGCATCATGTCATACACGTATAATGAATCTAACACCTGTACATGTATATTGCTCTCATATTTCTTTTTGGATCACATACTGTACATCATACTTTACTAAATATTTCCCCCTTCTATTTTCTTTACTACTTATGGATTCCTCCTCGTAAATAGTCAATGGGTACATGTGTGTATGTGTGTGTGGAAGGGGGAGGGGAGTAGCATATTAATTTAATCAAATAGAACAATTTTATTCTTGAATCATGTTTAGCCTACTCACATGTACATGTACATGTACAAGTAGGACCTTCATCATAGGGTACTTAATATTCAGAGGGAAAAGGCTGTCATCTGTCATGTAGTTCTTTTGAAAATATAATTTAAAATTTTATAATGATGTATTATATGTATATAGAGTACAGAAGCTGTGACATCATAAAAATCTATTTTTAGAATTTCTCAGGTTTTCTTCATTTTCCGAAAGAGCATAAAAAATAATGTCCAAATGTCGAAAAAGTAAAGTATTGGCTGAGATATGACCATCAGAATGAATAGATTTCCTATAGGAGCTCAGTGTTATATTGCTCTGGCTCATATTACATTATGAGCCAGAGATTTTTGAGGACGTCACACTTCACCACCCTATGCAGTCATTTTCTTTCTATTTTCCAATTGAAATTTGTGATTTCACACCCAGTTTATCAATTGTGACTTTCCTGGAAGGTGTTTTGAGTATTTGCACTAAAATTATCATAATCATCATTGTTTTTTTTCAAAAGAGAAACTACTTTGAAATTTATCATGAAAGGGGATCCTCATACGGGGTGATTATAGACCAGCAACATTGTAATGAAAGAAACAAATCCTGTAATTGAATAAAAAAAGGGAAAAGACAGTAATATGACTTGGAATGAAAGCTAATTGCTTGCAAACAACACTTTACAGATATTTTGTCAAATGGGGTAATGATCTCAAAAATTCACAGCATTCTTGTTACATTTGTAGAAAATTCACTGGCATGGTTCTCTCTTTGTACAATTGTTGAAATCAACTCAGGGTGATCATTCCCTTTAACCTTCTCTTAGTCTGAGAACATGGAGGCTTTGTATGATGCCTATCAGGAAGTACATCTTCATATAAAAGAATGTTTTCTGTTGAATCTTTTTGTGTTTTTGCTTTTTGAATGTGAGCTGTCATTAATTGCATTAAAGGTACTATGTCCCATTTGCAGGCCAAAAAAATGAAAAGGTTAAATTCCAACGGCATTTGAAAGACAATACTAATTTAGAACTTCCCTAAAAAAAAGGGGCTTGAAAATGTCTTTAAGTGGGAAAATAACGACTATTAGTTGTCGAATCGACTTAGGAGCTATAGAGCCAGTAAGTAATAGTCTGATTTTTCAGACCATTGTACCGAATGGTCGTACGTTTTATGCTGCGCAAAGATTCAATCAGTTTAATTTTGGCCATTACAAGAAGTGGGTTATTGATGTAGACAAATGCTCATGTACCCTTTACAGCTCATTTTATGTATGTTATTACCAAAGATGAAAAAGCCAGTCAGTCACTCAATAGTGTCTGACAGTGAAGTCTAGCAAGTAAACGGGTTTCCTTGCATAATTTGAATATTAGGACACTGCTGACATTTAAATTTCACAGATAGGACAAACATGACATATTCATAATTCCTGCAAAGTTCTACAGAATTTGATGTTGGCTGCAAAAGGGACATAGTATCTTTAAACCTCCAAAGTGTGACACAAAACATAGCAGAGATTCACATTGGCAGCCAGCACTTTACTTTATCATGTCATACAATAACCTACACACGGTTATACATTGTACATAATACTGAGCACATTTCTAAATATTGTTCAAATGGTGTCTTTGATTCCATTTCTGGTTTCACTTGTTCTCTCCCTCCTCTTTATCTGTATTTCTCTATTTCTACACACTTTATTTCCGATAGTTTCACTTTTCCTCCCTCTCCCTTTTTCTTCTATTCTTCTAAATACATGATAGCTCGTCCTGTTTCCTGGATTTCAATATAAAATCAGATTTGATCTTCTTTCCGTTCTTCCTATCTCCTTTATCTGATAATGTTCTAAAATGGGTGACTTGATTATGTTTTGCACATGATGGAGTACGCATGAGACAGATCTAATTCACTTGATGCGTGTACATGTATGTTGTGACCTTGTCTGCTCTGCACTTGAGCACACTTTTAAATTCACCTGAAGTAGGGACATGTAAAAAAAAAAAAAAAAAGAAAAAAAAGAGCTTATCTCATCTGTTCATGTGTTACAATCTACACATGTTCTTTGTTTTGTTCTTGGTATTTTATGCCAAGTATTCATGTAAATATGATATATCCATGCGTGGTATACATACATACAATACATGAATTGTGACTACAAATAAACCATGATTGAATTGAACTGCATTTAAATGACACCGGTCATAGTGACGTCATACTTTTGAGCATGTCTACAGTGTTTGAAAACTTTAAATGAATTACCTTCAGGCAACTAATACTAAATGTTCTACTTAACAGATAAATATGTCTATTAAGTTTGAAACTGTTTTACCTGCACAAAATTCAATTTGTCAGACTCCTGCATACATGTACATCGGATATAGATTTTGGAGTTAAATAATGCCCGTTAGGTGATGATGGGTGTTACCGTGTAACAATTAACTGTTGCTAGTTCTTGCGTAATCTTGTAAAGTCCTCTGAATTGATCAATATTTTCTTTATGTGCTCAATCAATATCTCGTAAAGACCCTAATTGCTTATCCTCTCTTCCTTCCCTCTGTTTCTCTATTTATTCTTTCTGCAATTGCTCATAAGGGAGGATTAAAAAAAAAAAGCAAAACTTTATTTTCATTCGTGCTGCGAGAAATATACATGTATCATAACTTGCTTCATTTTCCATACCAGTTATCTCACTTTAATAGCAAAAAGAGCAGCTGAAGCTCTCCTTCATTGGCTGTTGTTGATAATTTATACCCTTCGGTATCAATAAGGCGCACCCAATGACCCCAATTACATGCCTCTCTTCATGCCCCCACACGCTTCTTTACAAAGGGGAATCAATAAAACCAAACAGAGCCCGCCGATCAATAATGTTAAAGCCAGCCATTTAATGTTCTTTGTCGGTCGCTCTAGTAGATAAGACATGTCACTGTTCTCTTTTCATTTTGAAATTCCAAACGAAATGGTTGATATCATCATCTGTTATACATCGGCAATTAGCTTAATGGATTTTCTTCAGTCCTACATGTATTAATTTTGCAAACAATTCCAGCTGGTACATTGAAATTAATCCTTTAAATGCATTTCAAATCTAAAAAAATGGGTTTCCCCTCATACCACAAGAAAGGAAAAGTATTAAGAGAGGGATTCCAGAGACCTAAAATTATGACCAGCAAAGCAAGAATAGCCAAGTACAGTGGAACTTTGTTAAAAAGAACACTGTTAGATTTTTTTTTTGTTCTTTATAACAAGTTTATTTTGCCAGCTTTCTTTTTATTGTATTGTTCTTTTTTTTCCTCCCTGATATACAAATGATTTGATACAAAAGGTAATTTCATTGGTCCGTATTGATGTTCTGATTCACCAGCAAGCAAAAAATAACTAAATAAATAAATGAATACAAAATAGTAATAAACTTGTCACATTTTTAGAGCATAAACTATAGTCTGTGACAGTCTGACAGGCAAAAAAAAAAAAGATTTGTGAAAAAAATGGCTGGATAGGGGAAGTAAAGCACTTACCCCCTGCATCCACACCATAGCAACCACCATAGCAACAAACAAAAAATGAATAAAAAGGGGATGAATTAATGTTTGATATCATTGCTCCATTAGAGCAAATATGGGATGAGACCCGTACAGTACATGTAACCCATTTTAGATGTGTGCAGCGGAGCAGGCACAATTGATCACGAAGCCACGTATTGATTAGAGGCACATTGTAGCATGACCCATATTACCTAGGTAACCAGACAGACATAGTAACACTCTCCAAATATCACCAAATTAAATGGTAAATAATGCAAAGTAAAAGTATTGATAGCATGCAGTGCATCCATGTCAATGTCATTAACGGATCTTTCCTGTTGTGAGGTTTAATTTTGCGGCAGTCAGTTGTGAGTAAAGCAATTTGCGATTGCTTTACATGTACTTGATATTTTCAAACAAAAAGAATTTCAAGTGGTCATATGCAGAGGAAAGGGAAATTTACATTATCGTTTACATGAGTGTTTATCATTCAGCTATTTCAATTGGTTGTAGTTTCATCTGAAAAGGTCTGGCAGATCAAAAAGTTGCCACTTTATATTAAAAGAGCCCTCTACACCCTTAAAAGCCATTGTGCCATTGAATAAATTGGAAAAGTCTAGATAGATTTAAAAGTTTAGCTGTGAGAAAGAAACTACTTTTTTCCCCAAACTTTTTTGCAAGATGCTCTTGGATGAGGACATATCTTTGTGATGATTGAGACGATGAATGACATCATTTATATGGTGCAATGTTCAACTTCATGTTATAAACACTAAAAGACACAGATAGTCAAAGAGGCATTGTGTGGAATTAAGGTGTTCAGGTCGGTGTGGAAATTCAAGACTATAATTCTGTTTTATCCGTTGCTGTTTGTAAATTAATATCTTAATTAATGCCTTGTCAGAACTCCCAAGGTTAGGTCAATCGGCCGCATCACTCAGTCTTTGTTGCGAGTAATGAATTCTCGATGATTGTCCAACCTTGCATGTGGGCAGAGCTACACCAATAACGGTTATTCACACCAGAAGTTGTAAACTGCCAATAAAGACACTACAAAAAATAGAAAAGTGTTTTCAGGTAAATAGAGATGGCAGGAGGGGGCTAAAAGGTAGCTGTGTGCAACGAAGATCCATATTAAAGCAGACTTCCATGTGTACTGACTGCCAATAAAGACACTACAAAAAATAGAAAAGTGTTTTCAGGTAAATAGAGATGGCAGGAGGGGGCTAATAAAGGTAGCTGTGTGCAACGAAGATCCATATTAAAGCAGACTTCCATGTGTACTGATTGAATGAGATACCCGTACATCATTTTCATGTGCACGATGCTTGTGACTTGTCATTTTTAAGACATTTTCTGTGATGTATTTTTTAAAAGATGGCTTTAAGCCTCAGGTGTGAATGAGGATTAAGGAAATGAAATATGAAAATACATTACATTGTTGATCTGTTGCTTGGAGATTGTAGTCTTGGTGCTTATATTTTGTGTGTTTTTTGTCAGTTGGGTATTGGAGATTGATAAACTGCTACTGCTATTAAAATATGACAGCAAGGTACAGTATTACATGATTAAATCATGCTTTTATAATTATATTTTCTATTTTGACTTAAAATATTTAGTATTTTAGTTGAGAACTAAATGACGCACAGATGCTGACATCTTGCTAAATGAATTAATTCATGTTAGCATTTTTAAGGGACATTACCCATTGAAAGGAATTTGGAGTTAATATTATTTTGATTGTATACAATAATAATGTAACATAGATATTAATAGTATTGCCCTATTTACCCAGATAGCCGCATCAGTAAACTGGTATAAATACTGTTTTTCTGAGTGCCCTGCTATCTTAATTTAGTATACAATGTACAATTAAAAGTATAAAATACCAAATACGAAATAGTATAACAATATTAAATTGGTATATAATTTTACCCTTATTGTGAACCTTTGTTCAAAAACAAAAACATACTGAATCCAAGTAAATCGACCTTTATGAACATGAGCTTACATTATTCCCATAAATTGAATCTGCGTGAAGCAAGAGAAATCTGTGAATGAATCTTTTACAATGAACTTATATTGATGTAATCTGCATTCGACATACATGTACTGCGTTTAAATGATTATTGGTGTCATTTTTGTTGGCGTTCATTCTAAACTGAAGTACAGTATTTTCTTTGTATTGGAACCACAAAAAAAAATGATTAAAGGTAAAGACCAGTTTTGGAAACGCCCCTCTCTCAAAAAAATGAAATGGAAGCTGTCGTTACCAATCATCTGAAAGAATATGTTTTGACTGATACGTGATGATACAAATTTTGCCGCGAAAATCGGGAAACCGCCTACTAATTGATATATTTGGTAAATTATTATATCTATTGGGACCAAATAGATATCTTGCACGTGGTCGCGTGGTCCCATATACATCTTTCTGTGTACAGTGCTTGTAACTTTACCAAGACTGGGCCAAATTTCTTATCATTTTGATGATTCCAGAACCTTGCAGTACACACCAATACCTATATGCTAGATGATCAACCTTTTCTGATCGATTCCACAACGTTTCTTTCACAATGCAATCGCATGACCAGAACTGGTGTTTATCTTTAAGGTAGTCTCCAATTTAGATATAAGTTTATTTTCACATAGCTATGAAAAAGACAAGAAGTTCCTTTTAATAGGCACATGTTGGTTTATTCGGGTACACTAGATAATGAGGCATCTCCTTTTTTTAAAACCTTCCTCAGACTAGTACTTTACACTTTCATTTTGTTACTTAAAATATTTATTCAGTTGAAGATGCATTCTGTTATCCAGTTTCCCCCTTTTTAAAAACTTTTTTGAGGCACTTCTTGGTCATTTTGAAGTGAAATTTTTTTTTGGCTTCAATATTACACCATTTCATAGACACTGATTACACGTAGGGCCATGCATCTCAGATTTAACATTGTTAAACGATGCCTTTAAGAAAATTCTAGTAATCTTTGTTTCTTGTATATTGCATTACTGTAGAATACCGGTAGTGAGAGATTCAGTTTGTTGTTAATACTTTACAGATAACTTTAGGCTTTGCAGATAAATGGCAGATTGATTAAAAAAAAAGAAAGGAATGACATGGAGAAATAAAGATTATGTAAAGAGGAAAAATATATTTAGAAAATAGAGAAGGAGGAAGACAACAACAATAACAGGAATTCGACAATATTAAAGGGAGTGTAGCATGGCAAATACTGGTTAACGTCATCTGCACGTAAACGAATGGACTTGATCTGTAAATGGTCAGAGCACGCTAGCGTTCGCGAAACAGACCGAAGCTCTCCTCACGCTTCGGTTTTGCGTATGTTGCACGCATGCGAATGCTGCGGTCGCGTCGTCCGTAGTCGTATTATACCCGATTGGCCTCGAGTAGGGCCACGGGATAGACACATACATGTAGTCTCGTCATGCTACACTCCCTTTAAAGTACAAGTCCACTCCAAAAATAACTTACTTTCAATAGAAGCAGACAAATCAGACAAACCGATCAAAAAAGTTTGAGCAAAATCGGATAACTAATAAGAAAGTTATGAATTTTTGAAAAAGTATGTAAAACTATTTGTCTAGAAGTTTTTCATGTCATTAAAAATTCATAACTTTCTTATTAGTTATCCGATTTTGCTTGGTTTTTTGATTGGTTTGTCTGATTTTTCTGCTTCTATTGAAAGTAAGTTATTTTTGGAGTGGACTTGCCCTGTAAAGTTTCAATCAAGTTCAATAAAATTTGTAATTTTTTTAAAAATCAAACATGGCAAATTTAAGAGCACATTTCTGATGTAGTATTTCTATTAAAGATACCTGTGACATATTTCAAGGGGTTTTCAGTTTTGAACATTCAAACTGTGCACAACAGTGCCAGAGAGCTCAACATTCAGACGATCATGTGTCTGGAAGATTTCTTAGAATTTAAGATATTTTGAAGGAGAGATCATGTGACATCTTTTGTGTTCTGTTCAGGTCAAAGGTCATGCAAGCAAAGTTCACCATCTCAAAGGAAACGTGTCAGTCAGCTCGTCCTTGTTAAAAGATTTCTTACTGTAGATGTAATACAGGTAGCTATAGGCATGGAACAATATAGTTTAGAAAAGTTTAAAATAAAAAATTAAAAAATCTTTTTGTTTATTCTTTTTCTTTTCTCATTTCCTCTTTTTGTTGTTGAGACTTTTGCTTTGAACATAAACTTGTTTATTCATCTTTACTTTAAAATAAAATCAATTCAGAGGTATTTTGTAGATTATGCATTGTACATAATAAATAGAAACCAAAATTCATCTCCGAATTCATGCAAAGTTTTGGGAAATTTTGAAATTGGATGGATAGTAATTCTTTAAATTTTCGATATAATTGGATGCCCCTGTGGATGTATTATAAGCACTAAAAAAATTAACCCCTAAAACACTTCTGCTTTCGAGCAAATTGAATAATAAAAATTTACCAGTATTCCCTGTAAATTACATAAATTTTTTAAATAGCGCCTAAGGCCATTCCATGGTAGATGCGACCATGAAAATCTCAGAACATGCAGTTCCGATATATAATTTCCAAAAGGGAAAAGCAAAATAGTCGATTGTAGTCAAGAAACATTGTTTTAAAGCTAAAGTAATATCAGTCTTGAGAGGGTGCAATACAACATAAAGAGTTTATTATTTACAATTTCATCACTTGAGACTCGATTTCAACCGCGACAACGATCATTGAATATTGTAAAATCGCATATGCTTCCAATATGTTCATTTGAACCAAATTCATGACCTCATACCAAAACTTTGGAATACCTTTAAGCAAAATTTTGCAGAAAATGTAATGTAATTATAAAACAGTTTAAAAGCATGGAGAGCAAAGAAATATGAAGGAATTGCAGGTATCGGGCAATTTATTAAAAACTGAATGTCTAGTCCCCTATATTGCTACTGGCATGAGACTATTCAATGTCTGTTCCTTCAGACAAGTTTAAAATGACGATGTCAAGCCAGATTTTTTGAAAAAGTAGCTCCATAATCACACTACCATAATTAAAGTTTACCTTTGATTCTGTAAATTGATTGGTATCTGTTAGTTTCATTGATTTATTTGTATATTATCACAGTATGCTACCAGTATTACAGACAGTTGCCTTGAATGCAAACCCAGCAGTGCTTATGTGTTTGGGTAGCGCTGGAATATATTGATTGAAAAATGAAATATTTACACAGCCGAGGAATTAATTTTCAAAATTTGGCACTGAAATGTGTCATAAATGTGAAAAGCCATGTCCGTTCTGAGCCTGTATTCAGACTTCAAGGGAAAATCCAATCGATGAATTCCTTTTTTACAGACTGACTTTGAGAAATTGAAGTTATTGAATTTTTTAATCTTCAAAAGTGATTTAACACTTGTTGTTAATAGTAAGTTGCTTAAATTCAGTCTAAATTTACACAATTTTGTGATTAATTTGTCATGTATGGAGGGCAAAGATTTTAACACTGTTATTTCTGTGATCTGTCCAATTTATCACATTTACATTTAAAATCAAAAGCAAAGACAAAAGTTACACCTGTTTTCTTTTTTTTTGGGGGGGGGTGGGGGTGGGGGAAGGGGGATAGATTTTTGCTTTATATTTCATCCAAATTATACAACACGCTATTCTTTCAATAGAAAACAAATATATATAATTTTTCTTCTTTTTTGCTTCCAGTACATTATTTTATATATCTAAATTTATTCCTGCTTCTGTGTTTTTGTTGTTGCTAGTTGTGATAACCATTGTATCCTCAAGCAGTGGAACAATGGGCAATTTCCTTGAAATAGAATTTTATCAATGAGAACAGGAAGCCCAAGAAGTAGACACTGATGTAAAGCAGTTTATAAAATTCTCATGTTTTAGCCAGCCCGTTTTTTAAATTTAAAAGTAAAATGCTTGTATTCATATTCCAAACTGTTTTTGGTTATACGAGATAAAAATAAACACATCGAGGTATTTATACGGATAGCTGTCACAGAAATAAAGCCTGTATTCTTAGACTAAGGTGAGTCAAAGGAAAGGAAGACAGATTCTCATCATCATTTATTAAATTGGTTCTTTGTCAAATCTGACAGTCCCATCCGCACAAATTGCAAATATGCATTGCTGGTGATGTGCTCTTTGGGGTGGGAGTGAGGGGAGGGAGGGGGAATCTATAGGCTTGTACATATAATTAGAGATTATATGCAGTAAATGCACTAGGCCCGGGGGTGGGGTTGGACATGGGATGAGGCATCATGCGCCAGGCCCTAGGGTTCAGAATTTACACCAATGTAATGAGGTGCATTCAACATAAATGTATCATGAATGTATTTCTAAAGGATATTTGATCTGATGATTCAGTCTCATTTAGGGGATGCGATACAAGCCGTGCTATGCCTTACATATTGCATTACTACTTCTTTAAAAAAAAAATAATTTTTCCTATTGAAAAAATATATTGATATTTAATATATTTTGCCTTTAAAAAAAATTGTTAACCAGTGATCAGGCATTATTGTTTCTTCTTATTTAACAACCACAAACAAAACATGAACATTTTACAGACCAAATGGCTTGAAGTATAACATTTTTAGTGTTTTTTTATTATTTTTTTTTTATACATTTAATTAATACCATGTTGCATACGTTGGATAGTCTTTAAAAAAGAAAGTTATTGATTTTTGAATTTGGCATTGATTTATTGATGATGATTTTTAAGAATTCACATATTTTGATATTTGGTGATTAAAATTCTGTACCCTTATCTTTTTCTTTCACTCAACTCATATGTTGTTTGAACATGGTAAACGATAAAAAAAGGTTAGCCTCATTTTTGCTTGGAAGCTGCTATTTTAGAATTAAGGAAAATGGGGAGTTAGATGTGAAATTTGAAATAAGAAAAACTTAAACCTTGAATAGAAACCTGTGTACATTTAATATATCTGAGCTATATTTCTCCAGACATGTTTTAACCACATTTCCCTGATGGTTTATAAATGCATGATCAATCAAATTCAAATCAAGCTGCTTCACTGGTTTAATACACTGTGAGTTCACTGGATCAGGTATGCAATCTATATAAACACTGGAAGAACAGCAAAAATTACTGATATCACTTAAAGGGAGAGTCCACCCATATATCAAGTAGGATTTGGTAAAAAAAAAAAAAAACCCAGAAAAACAAGAGAAATAGAAACTTGAAATTGTTGAAATATCCAAGAGAGGGTGAAAAGTTAGAAAAAAATAAAGTCAAAATCAATCAAATGCATATTGGCAATTATTGTGGCAACTATTATCACCTCTCCCCATTTGATTTATAATTATAATATTTTATGGTTTGATGAATGAAAAATCCATTTCATAGGGGGTCATTTTGAAATATATGTGCAATGATGACATCTATAGGGGCTTGCATAGTGAATTACTTTATTTGGAGAAAATTGAACTTTAAAAGTTATTGTATGATGAAGAACTTAAGAATTATTATTTTAATTCAAAAATTATTTTGTTTTCTCTTGAAATGCAATTAAAAATCACCAGAACTCAACGGTTAATATTTCGAAACACCATTTGGGCTTGCCTACCATGAAGATTTTGATGGTTATTTTATCATCTTAAGATAAAGAACAAGGAATGAATGAAGACTGCATTAAAACAAGAAAAGGATTGATTGTGAATTTTCCCCAGTCATATTTGACCAGTTTACCAATTAATTCATTTCCATGCAACACCTGGTAAAGAACATACAGTTTAATTAACATGTACATGTATGACAGCTAGGATCTCAATACATGGAATCCAATCAATCCTTTCTTCCCACACCAATTGTTGCTATAGCAGCAAACTCGAGAAAGCTTTAGAATAGTCAAAGAGTAATTCATCCCAGATTAGAACTCCTCATTGATCTGTTTGAATGAGGTTTCTATGATTAATCCATAATTCCCAATTATTCATTGTGAAACACATTCCCTGAAGACTGCATGTAAATTATTCTTAGTAAAATTTATATAATAATAATAATAACTAGAAATGTAATTCGTCATGAGGACGAATTAGGTGGTCTGTTATGTAATCTGAATAACTGATCTTGTAGAAAATTGTCTTAGCTACAACATATCAAAATTTGGAAGAAAATCGATCCATATTTACAGATACAATCAATTTTCCATAAATATGCTGACGTCATAATATGCAAATTCGTATTTTGAGTTCCAAGGCCAAAGGGCAAAGGGCAGAGCTGTAGAAAATTAAGGAACATTACAAGACATAATAGAAGGAGAACGAGAACCAGAGCAGGCGGGAGAGGTAGAGGGTGAGAGAGAAGAAAAAGAGAAGGGCAGAGGCAGAGGGAGACAGAGCAAGAGAATAAGAGGGAGGCAAGGCAAGAGGTCGAGGTAGAGGGAGGCAGAGAGAGAGGGAGAGGGTAAAGAGTAGAGAGAGATATATATGCAGAGACAGAGAGGAGAAGGGAAACAGAGCAAGAGAGAGGAGAAAGAGAGAGATGCAATGGAGAACGATGCATTCAATATATCCAGCATAAATAGAATTTAATATAGAGAAAGAGAGAAGTATAGACAAGTAAACAATTCTATGTCCACGGGAGAGACGTAAACATGCATATACCTTGGGCTGAATAACTGAAAAAGTAAAAACGTCTGGGAAGGAGACTAGCAAGGTGATTTGATATTGTAGCAGAGTTGGGAGATACACCCTATATTAGGTTTAATACCAGATTTCCCATAGGGTTGTACTCAAACGATTGACATTCTTCTCCCATAGATATAACACGCAAAATTAGGCATTTTATTACATTGTTTGTGATTGTATATGATAATATGTTATAATAGTCGAAGAAGATCATAAAATCAAATTTAAAACGACGGCAAAAAAAAAAAAAAAAATGACCCACCAGGAATCGAACTTGGGTCGCCGGAATGGGAGGCAAGTGCTATGACCACTATACCAAAATAATCCACATAGACATTACACGTGAACGGAAAATGGAATTCTCAAATCCCACTTTGCAAGTGAAATATGAGCATGATCCCGGCATCTGATCGAAAAATAAAGGGCACACTTGTGATAGCTTATTGTCTCAGCTACAACATACTCAAAGCTCAGCGAAAACAAAACTAAAACGACGGAGATATTGCTCGCGAAAGACGGAATGTAGAATCCAGTTTTGAGAAAAAGTCATGTCCCATAGAGAATACACGCAAAATGTGAAAAATTGACATGCCTCCTTTAATCGCAAAAATACGCCATGATGCCTTTGTCAAAATGAAAATCGTGATGACTGCATTTGTAGAAAATTGTCTCAGCTAGAACATATCAAAATTTGGAAGAAAATCGATCAATATTTACAGAGATACAATCAATTTTCCAAAAATATGCTGACGTCATAATATGCAAATTGAAATTTTGAGTTCGGAGGCCATTATGATGACGTCATGAGTTAATTGAGGGTCAAATGAGACATGAAATCATATCTCCGACTCATAATCTATCCAAATATGAAAAAAATTGGGAGTTCCCATCCATTCTGAAGAGTTACAATGAATTTTGTATAGGCATGTTTTTGCCCATATATGCTATGTATTACAAGAGCTCGCGCACGGACATTTATATTGAATGGACGCTCATCTTGTTATTAATGGTCAATAAGAGATAAACATGGTATCAAATTGTTTGAAAAAATATGGGAAATATCATGAAAGAAAAAAATGGCGATTTTATGTTGTGTAATGGTGTTACGCGCGAAAACGCGCGCATGTGCGTGTGCGCGTTTTTTTGAAATGCTTAAAATGGCCTGAAACGTATCCAAAATGAATTTGAGACGATTTGGAGCATTTTGAAATTTTGCGCGCGCTGACGCGCGGACGACGCGCGCTTTTGACCTGAAATTGACCGGACGGATATTGACCTTGATCATGATAAATATGAATGAGAAATGACTTTCCGTTATGAAGATATGATCATGAGTTGAAAGTACCAAAAAACACAAAATGGCGCCTGGATGACGTCATGAAGACTTGATGACCTTGAAAATGTTCCTGTCACGTCTCATGACTATGACCCATGACTGTGCCAAAATTGAAAGAAATTGACAAACCGATCTTGAGTTATCCTCGGAACAAAAAAGGGGGTAGAAATAAATAAAAATAAAGAATAAATAAATAAAGAAAGAAAATTCTGACAAAAACAATAGGTGATCTGTCGATGCCGACAGACCACCTAATAATGAACGTTACTTGTATATAGCGCATATCACTAACACAAAGAAAGTCTCTATGCGCTTTATAGGAAAGAAGGAAATAGAGATAGGGATAAAGAGAAGGAAGCATTTCTTGATGCCTGCCATATACATGTATATGGCAGGCATCTATTTTAAGTTCTCCGAGTTTGTGAGCTGAACAGTGATGCTTGCATGCTTAACAAATACTATCACATTTGTTTCTTGGTACCAAGGATACAACTGTTGTTTAAATTTGCATCCACTTTGGTGCTCTATTGTGTGGTATGTTTGCAGATGTTGTAGGCTTTCCCCTCATGACATGGTTACTGTGTTTTCTATGTGCTTAACACTTCTTCTAGAATGAAAACTGACTCAGCCAAAGTTAGTATTGATCACACAATAAAATTCCTTGCATTATAGATGTGCTTTATTTTCAGCTCCTGTATAAAATGGCTATTGTCAAGGGGATGTCAAGATGCAGGCAAACTATGAATCAGCAAGTCTACTCTTGGCCTGAACGGCCAGTAGCTAACGGCCAGTGATGGCAAGTTTCATTATCTGTATACATGTACATGCGCAAATCCCAAGATTGGGGGTCTGGAGATGAAATATGGGGCCCCATGTGCCTTAGACATCGGTGTAGTGTTGAACATTGGCATGACACATATTTTAATACTATCATGATGTATGCTTGTATGCTCTTAAAGGTAAAGACCAGTTTTGGAAACGCCCCTCTCTCAAAAAATGAAATGGAAGCTCTTATTAACAATCATATGAAAGAATATGTTTTGACTAATACATGACGATACAAATTTTGCCGGGAAACCGCCTACTAATTGTTATATTGGGTAAATTATTATATCTATTTGGACCAAATAGATATCGCGCACGTGGTCGCGTAGTCCCATATACATCTTTCTGTGCACAGTGCTTGTAACTTTACCAAGACTGGGCGAAATTTCTTATCATTTTGATGATTCCAGAACCTTGCAGTACACACCAATACTTATATGCTAGATGATCAACCTTTTCTGATCGATTCCACAATGTTTCTTTCACAATGCAATCGCATGACTAGAATTATTGGTACTATAGTCACTCTGTATTTTGACAATAAATGACAACATTTCCATATATCAACCATAAATTAAAGAAAATAATTGATCACTTTATTTTTTAAATTAATAATAGATGTATGAACAACGTCAATAAATCAGACAATCGCAATCTAGCTGCAAAGGGATATATTTGAATGTTGTTTCGGAAGCACTCAGGTGTACATGGTACTTCAATGTCTCGAGCTTTACCATTGAAATGCGTGCTCCTTTTTAAAGTATTCAAGGTATACTTATCACCTCCTAGAAGTGCAATCCATTGTTGCATAATTAATGAAGCTGTTCTCGATGACGTCAAAGGTTCTTATATAGGAAGAATGAAAGGTAGATTTGGCATGGCCATACATTTCAGGGCTGAACGTTGAAGAGAAACAAATCAAATATTGACTCGTTATTTTGTTTCCCCTCCAGCTCAAATAATCATGATAAATGGCAATGTTTAAGCTCTTGGTTGTTGCTGTGCATAGCATAAGTGTTTTGTGTAATTTGTTGCTAAGGCCAAGATACCTGACAGAGGAACTAATCACATTGATGCCCAGTGGTCAGCCCCTCAGCGGTCAGTTTTACCTTATATAGATTTCTTTATATAGATTTGTGCAAGCTTGCATCGAGCTTACAGTGAGCTTGCGGCAAACTTGCAACGAGCTTACAGCAATCTTGCAAGGTTCCAAAAATGCAAATGAAATCATTCATATCAGCCTATCAGAATGAAGCATAATTATACTAGCTTGTGATAAGGTTGTGACAAGCTTGCAGTGAGCCTGCAGGGTTCCTAGAATGCAAATGAGATCATGCTATAAGGTTGCAGCAAGCTTCAATGGATTAAATAACTTTTTTTCAAATCTCTAATTCTCTAGGACTCTTTAGATTGATCAATACACTTCTGAGAAGATAACAAAAGTTATCTACATGTATCAAGGATAAATCGCATTCTCTCAATCACTTCGTGAAAAGTGGTGAGAAAAGAAATTAGTCCAACTTTATGGGCTACAGTGTACATAGCTCACATGTAAGAGTGTATTTCATGATACAGTCAAACCTGTCTATAGCGACCGCCCAAGGGAAACACAAAAAGTGGTCTTTGTAGACAGGTGGTCTTTGTAGACAGGTTCCTTCAGTACATGTTTTAATGAGAAACCGTTTTCAAGGGAAACAAAAAATGTGGTCTTTGTAGACAGGTGGTCTTTGTAAACAGGTGGTCACTAAAGCAGGTTTGACTGTACCATCTTTTGAGAGCCAGAAGGGTGTTTAATCATACTTGTAGATAGAGTGAACACCATTCTGGTTCTCAACAAACAACATGTGAGCTACCCATGAGGCAAAAATTGATAATACAGTCAAATCTGCTTTAGCGACCACCTGTACCTTGTGAGTCAAAAAAAAGTTTACACCTAGAAAATTGCTAATTATTTTAAAAATCATCTATGAACAGTAAATTATTATATACAGTATCTGAGCGTTATCTGAGCGTTTTATCCCAAATAATTTGGTATCATTTTTGTGTTGTATGTGTTCACGCTTGGATGAACAGGAGGCATTGTTTGCGAGAGTGCAAAAATCGACTTGCGCCAAAGTGATGCCTACAGTATGTGATATGTTGGGATTAAAGTGAGAGAATGAATTGAATGTATCAAATGAGGTATCAAATGAGATGCATTGCATATGCTTTTTGTAGAAGCAAAGTCACACACACACACACACGCATGCACAAATGTTCGTTGATATTTGATATTCGATATTTGATATGTGTGGCATGATTAATTTTGTTAGTGATGTTATTTGGATCTGCAATGACCAAATTAATACCCAAATCCCAATTGTTTTATTCAAACATCACATAAGCAACTTTGGCGCAAGTCGATTGTTGCACTCTCGCAAACAATGCCTCCTGTTCATCCAAGCGTGAACATATACCACACAAAAATGATACTAAATGATTCGGAATAAAACACTCTTTCATAAGATGTATAATACATTACTGTTCATAGATGATTTATAAAATAATTAGCAATTTTCTAAGTGTAAACTTTTTTTGGACTCACGCTATATATAGAAAGACCACCTGTCTACAAAGACCACATATTTTGTTTCCCTTGAAAATGGTTTCTCATTGAAACATGTACCGTACGAAAGGAACCTGTACATAAAGACCACTTTTCTTGTCTCCCTTGGGTGGTCTTTATAGACAGGTTTCACTGTAATGTGATTGGTAAAGTTGTATGTTAGGAGCCAGAAGGGCATTAACTTCCTGTGACTTAATTCCCTTCTGGCTCCAAACTATGTTATTGATAGTGATGATAAGGAGTATAATAATAACTGTATCACAAGGGTAAACAGTCCCCCATTTATTATTAGGGACTTTTAGATTTACACGACGAGAGCGTGGACTGCCGCGTGTGACATCGTGTTAAGGCACTGGGCCGTGCCCGGCAGTGCCTTAAAAGGACATTACAGTGCCTTATGAGGACGTCACACGTTGCAGTCCACTATGTCGACGTGTAAATCTAAAAGTCCCTACTGACAGATAGATGTACCTTGTTTAGGTCTAAAGGAGATTGAAAGGGTCAGAAATAAAAGCAATACACAATGTAAGCTTGCCTGTTAATGTGGTATACACAGGGTCTTTTTAAATAGTGATCGACATGTATTTCATCTAGGCTTATTTGCTTTATAGGGCCCTGAAAGGTTCTGAATTATTTGACTGTACTCCAGATAAGTATGCAGTAGCATGGACAGCTAATGGTGAAAGTTGTATTGTATTTGCATTATGTTTGGTTTGGGTTGCTCAGAAAGGCTGTAAAGCAACACAGTGTGTCCTCTCTATAGGTGTGCTTGCTTCTGGAGTACAAACAGGGCCTCATGAACTAATGACAATTGTGTTTTATTTGCATATTCTGGTTGCTCAGTAAGGTTTTGAAAGGTTCTTTATAGGTCTAATGCAAACCATTGTCTGTTGCTGTTGTATAATCCTTGCATTATAATGTTGGTTGCCTGCAAGAAAGACGTAAGAGCTTTGTATTGTCAAAGGCAGCAGTGGTCTTCTAGCAGGCAGCGGACGATGTAAAGACTGCCTCATTGAGTAGTGAAAGTTGTTACCAGTTGCGTCTGTTTTGTTTCCAGTTGCTACACAGAGGTTTGAAAGGATCTAATGAAAACCAGAAAGATCAAATGCTTGTGTGGTTGTTTCCACATCATCCGGGAGATAAAAATATTGAGTCAGAGTGATAACATTTAAATTGTGTTTTAATTGGATTTTGGTTGCCCAGGCAAGGATCTTATTATAATGACACAAGCTGAGCGCTGGTCTAATAACAATCCTTGAATTTCACGCCATTGTGAGCATTCCTTGCCTATGCTGACAAAAAATGTAACCCATTAATTTATCATGCAGACAACCTTGAGGACCCCTACCCTTCATGATTAGCCCGCCCTCGTTTGCAGTGGTATATAATTAGAGATATGACCTCTCATATACCACATGAAGCCCAACTTTAACCAAAAAAAAGAAGAAAAATAAACGAGAGAGATGTGCCGATCCATACAGTCCTTGGTATCCACTGGGCTTGCATCCAGAATAGGGGATGTATGCTTGTGTTGCTATGATGCAATTCCATAGCAACAGTGTTACTATTGCACATCGAACCAAGGTTAATGGGAGTTTATATCAATAGCGGAAATGAGCTGCTAGAAGAAGACAGGGGAGGGTAGAACGGACGGACGGACGGATGGGGAAAAAATATCGACAAATGCCTTGCTAGAGCCTGCAGGCTGTACTAATTAGAGAGGTTGCTCATCGATCATGGTATAAGCTATAAGCGGATAGCCAGGGGAATGAGCAGCATTATTAGAGATTCCAACACATCTTTACATGGATATAGTGATGTTATTTTAATTTCAGGTGTAATTTGTCATTAAGTCAATCATCGCATTAACTTTATATTCATTGTTTTAGCCTACCTTATAAAGTAGGGACCATTATTTTTTATTGTAGTGTACAGAGGTGGATAATGAATTTCATGGACAGAATTTCTTTGCGAACGTACAGCACATGATTGCATAGCAATAATCTGGACGTACATGCCTAATTTAGTGCAAATAATGTTGACTAATGATCAATTACCGATGATTAATGGAATTTTATAAGGTCCTCTTTATGTTCATTTACTGGGGTATGCAAATGATTGCATATGATTATCACATACAGCGAAACCTGTAGGTAGAGACCACTTTATGGTAGTTTTGTACAAACATCGTTGGAGTCATTATAGGCAAGTGGTCATGTTATTGCATGTTATTAAAGGCAACCAACAAATATGTGGTCTTAATAGACAGGTGGTCTTCCTTTTTATGTGGTTTTCAAAACTTTCCAAGTACTTTTTTTTATAAATTATGATTGAAAGTAGTGCAGATCATTATTGCTTTAAGCCTCAGTATAAATGAAATCTACATTAATAGCTGCTCTAGCTGAATGTGATCGGAATCAACGACTTGAAGTGATAATAGTCGTCATATATATGTTTACAATGTACATGTATGTGAGGTATTACTAATACATATTTATTACAGCTTATAGAACTTTATTGAATTTTTAAAATATTTGTCATATTTCAATATTTCTTGTTACATAATGCATACTTGTACTAGTTTGATATTATGCATTTAATATATCACACATACGTTTGGACCTACTTTCATTTTGATACATGACTATTTCTGATACAATATACATGTAATACAATATAATACAATACAATACAATACAATACAATACAATACAATACAATGCCATACAGTACAATACACCACTTGACATGAAATGTAGAAGACAAATATATAAGTCATCATAATTGAACACACTTCCCCAACTGCATACTCATATAGCATCTTCATGGCACATGCTTGTTAGAAGAAGAAGACAAAATCTAACTTGATTTAAAATGTACAATGAGGTCACAAGGGGGCTTAAGAGCTCTCCTTAGTCCATATAGCGCTTATATTCCCCCAAGCTGGATGAGTCATCATCTTCAGAAGATCATATTCTCAGTTTGGAGCCAGAAGGGCATTAACTCATATACTTCAACACAGAGTTAATGCCCTTCTGGTTGTGAATAGAATCTCCTTGAAGATGAAGTTTTGTAGAAAATTCATGCATTTTGAAAAAAGGTAGAGATTGAGGAAGAAACAGTTTCAAGTATCATGTTGCTCAAATCTTGGGAAGCATTAAAGAAGTCTGCCCTGATATCAAGTTGGTAGCAATAAAATTATTAAAAAAGACAAAAAAAAGACAAAAAAAGGAAAACAGATCAATGAAAATCTAAATTAGAAATTGATAAATGATAAAAATCATTATTTCTGAAAGTTTGGATCAATTACCAATAAACATTGATTGGCAACTCTTATGATTTCCCTTATGACCAGCTGTGTATTTGATTTGTACTGAGAATCATCAAAATACATATTTTTAGTTGTTGAAAAATTAGATCTTTTTCTCAATCAGTAAGCTTTCACTTGCAAAAAACAGGTAATTTTCTACTGTTTTTGAAAAAAGAATTACTTTTTGAGTAACATCACCAATCAGATGAACGTCTTTTAAAGTGATTAAAGAATACATTTATCTAGGGCACAGGCAGGAGAAAATGTTATACTTAGAGAAAAATAAGAACTTATAATTTCTAGTCCAAAAATAACATAGAAAGCTAATCGCAATGGTAATCTGAGTTGCCAATTTGTGTTTGATCATTCACATTTAGACTTCATAAGATCCTTTTTCTTTTTTTCAAATTTCCTCAATATTTTACTGATCTATTTGTTTCATTTTTCTGTTTTTTTAATCAAACCAGCCTAACACCAGGGTAGTGTGCCCCTTTAAGAGGGACCTGGAAGGCTGTATAGTTGGCCATTTATCTCATACAGTAATGTAGAGAACTGGGTTGTTGACACGCAACGCTGAGTCAGGACCCTGTGGATTTTCCCCTTTTTTCTTCAAATGTGCATTCTGATGAACTACTGGTGTTGTAGATGGTTGTTAAGGAGCATTTGGCTGGCTGCCAACATTGAGGATCGTGGACACCCCCCTGCCACTGACCCCTGACCCTCTGTATGCTATCTTCTGTAGATGGTGAATCACTGTACACAAGTTGGTAGCTACTAAGGATTGGCATTGGGTAGGCAACCCATAAACTGACAAAATTAAATTGGGATGGGTGGAGGGGGCAGAGATGGTGTACATGTTTGGAAAATGATTTGTGAATTAAGGTTGGTAACTATTTTAGAAATTTGTTGGAAGTTGTCCTTGATATATTTTCTTATACTGCTCTAAATTGTACTACATGTACATTAGTGCTGTCTCTCTTTCTCTCTCTCTCTCTCTCTCTCTCTCTCTTTCACTCTCTCTCCCTCCCCCACTCTCTGGGAACACATACACTAAACAACATGGGATACACTAATTCCTTGGTATTTAAAAAAATGATTTTTTTTTTTTAGAGGGTGTGACTGTCACATTCATATATTATTGTCCCTGTTATTTATTTCCAAATGCTTTTCAAGATAATTCAAGGTTTGTAAGAAGTATAATTATTTTTCATGTTGCAAAATTACGCTAAAATATATCATGATTGGTCCATTATACCCGATGAATTTATGCATCTGAGTTATTCATGGTTGATGCCACCTCTGGTAGGTTTTTGTATAATTAGTTTTTTTAATAATTGATGTTCCACTCTCAACACATGCAGGTAACTAATTAGTGACTTTTGCTTCAGTACCTCACATTAAAAACCAAGGTCCTCATTTCAGGGAAATTGTCATCAATAAGTAGTGTTAACAGGAATTCTATTATAACAAAGTTGCTCACAGCCAATCAAACGTGATGAATTGAGTAATTGTATCATTTTATAACGAGCTCAATGAAACGGCCCTGGTCCAATGTTTTTATGATGATTAAAAAAAAGAAGAAAGGTAGGCCCGTAAATTTGATCGGTGTATGTTGTAAATATGCATTCATATATGCACAGAGAACAAAGAAACTTTCACTACTTATGCAGTTAATGATGATCTTTAATTTGGCCAGTATTTTTTTTTAAAGTAGGTTGGAATAGACTGTACTATATATATTCTCTTCCAAAATTGTTTAGCAGGTAACATACAATTTTTGTTAACAGATTAGGTGTGATATGTGCTTTTTTGGAAAAGGAAAACTTCTATCATTATTTTATACCTTTACACAGCCTGTAAAATACTGTCTGCTGTTAGCCAGAAAGGCAGTAACTCAAAATACAAAGTTTACACCCTTCTGACTGTCATCATGTCTTCCTTTTGGAGCCAGAAGGGTGTCAACTCCTTTGCTTTAACACATAGTTAATGCCCTTCTGACTGTCATCATGTCATCCTTTTGGAGCCAGAAGGGCGTCAACTCCTTTGCTTTAACACATAGTTAATGCCCTTCTGACTGTCATCATGTCGTCCTTTTGGAGCCAGAAGGGCATCAACTCCTTTGCTTTAAAGCCTGTCTGCACTAGTTTGGCCAGGAGGGATTAGACCTCCCAGCGTGGTCACTGACAGGTGGTTATCTCATCAACTCAGCTCTCAATTAACATAAGAAAAAGAGGATCATGGGGGACCAACAGGCACCGCTTAGGCATTGTTTGCTATATAGAGGGAGCAAGTAGCTACAAGTAGTGAAGTGGGGCTTTAACACAGAGTTAATGCCCTTCTGGCTCTGAGCAGACTATAAGATATATTCCTACCTTCCCTGAGGCGATATACATCACAAGTTCACTAGTGAATATGGACTGTAGGTTTATTAAACATAAACAGTCAGAAGAACTTTGTACATGTAGATGCAAATAAGAGAAGAATTATTAAAAAAATAAAAATGATAATAATAATAATAATAAATAAATAAATAGAAAAAAAAATAAGAGAAGAATGACAGCATAATAACTATAAACAAACAGATATTAAATCGTTATTGCAAAGACTTTCACAATAATCAACCTAAGGCAATTTCAGTAGCGTAGCCTTGAGCATCACTTATTAAAATGTGGGAACATGACAACGATATGCTAAATATTCTGAACATGATTTATACATGCAATCAAATATGGTATCGCAATTTTCCCTTGTGATAGTGAAAGGTGAAATAAAAGAAAAGAAATTTGAGGACACAGCTTGGTAATGCAATTTGGAAGCTAAAGGTACAAGAAGTGAAGATCACGTGGAGACAGGAGAGCAAATATGAAGGACAAATAAAATGCAGATGAAAACAAAATTCAAGCTGCTAACTTTATTAAATCATGTGAAAGAGGAAGAATGTAAAAAAAAAAATTAAAGCCTCATAGCCTGTTCACACTGCGAGAAATTTATATAAAACTCCTATTAAAGAAACATAGTATAGAAAGGAGCATAGAGACTAGAAAACGACTTTGTAGAAATAAACTAATTTTGAATAGGCCAATTGACATGGCAGTTACGCAAATATCAGTGCGTGCTCAAAATAAGCCCCCGCCAGTTATACGATTTTTATACGATACACCGCTCAGACCAGAGTGGGAATCTGATTCTTCATTGACTTTTCATTTGAAATGATGATCAGACATGCATTTTGCTCTACAAAGTTTCTTTAAACGACGTTCAGATTAGGAAATTAAAAGGTAATTACTTTAATATCGCATAGCTATACGATTCTCGTGTCGCTATACAATGAATTCCGGTTGTCTGAATGTGATTTAAGTTCCTTCCTTCATAGCAATCAATGTTACATTGAGTGTGTTCAGATTAGGTTAGTCGTCTTGACAAATAGCCCCGGGCATTGCTAGATGTAATTACATTTTCTGATCATGTACTGGGGCCGTATTCTGAACCCTGTGTTATCTCTAATATTGTTGTATCTTTGAAGATAAGATAAAGTTGGTATTCTGAACATTGTTGTAACTTTTGTTGTATCTTTTGTTGTATCTTTTCTCTCATCTCTTTGGCCGCGCCTGCGCTCAAACTTTTGTGCACTTTTAATTGTGCGTATTATTAATAAAATGGTGCTTAATCCTCATTTGCATATGCACACGAGAGATAATATGACAAGATAATTGGTATTCTGAAAATTGTTGTATCTTTTATCTTATCTTATCTTGCATGGTATTTACAACAATATTTACAACAGGTAGGGGGTTGTTGTATCTTTCGTGGTGATAAAATGGTGGCAATCTTCCTTGCCCAGAACCAACTTCGTGCCAATAGACGAGTTAGAAGAAGACTGTGTGTAATTGACCGGAGACATCACATATGAGAACTTTTAAAGAAATTACATGCTAGGATATGACGATTTTAATGCTCTCATCTAGCTCTGTGATGTTTCTCAAAGCGTGACTTGTCTTCATGATCCACGTGCCACAGCGCATATGATGACGCGTAATAAGCGCTCAATACTAATTACGCCCAAGATTAGTGTGCGCTGGGTGCATCTTCAGACATGGCATAAAGTATTCCTATTGGTTAACCTACTTATCATGCTTATATAAAATAGATTTTGATTGGTAGGGTCCAAACTATGGTGGCCCTGAAGGGACATCGCAAATAGACGAAATCGCCAATTATTCGCGACGAAATTGGCGATAAAATACACGACGTCGTCAATTTTATCGTGAATAATTGGCGATAAAATACACGACGTCGTATATTTTATCGTGAAAAATTGGCGATAAAATTGACGACGAAATTCACGCCTGGCTGCTTCCGTCGCGAAATTATTTTACTTGCTTAGGCGGTACCAAAACCAGCCCCATGAAGACGATTATTACGAGACGTTTTCACCATGATTTCTGTGCAAATGGTAGGTTAACTTCAAATTATACTCTATTTGTATTTTATCTTTGACAAGATAGGAATAAGGGTAATTTTACAACGGAAAATTACCCGATATGCATTTATAATGGTCTAAATCTAGATCATGTAGATGCACTTAATGCATTGTCCCATACATTCATTTCCATGTTGTAATTTCTATTGTAATACTATAGCACACACAATTTCTCAAACTGAGCTGAGTCAACAAAGAATGAAAGATTCGATGTAAAACTAGCAGAATAGTAGCATTCTAGTGCATGAGCTGTAGTCTATAGAATATTGATTGTACCGAAGAGGACATAGTCTACTCAAACGTCATACATACCTTCCTCTACGACTAGTATACGGCTCGAGTGATTATTGCATAAGCCATTGGCCGTCATTTTATTTTAATTTTAATTTTTAATAATATTTATTTGATATTTCAATACTTGCAACAACGTGAGTTATTAGTAATTAAGCTAGGGCCTAGCCTAGATCGGATGTTGTTTTCAGAGTGATATGGTACTGCAGGTTTTGAAAGATATTTATTTTCAAAAATAAATAAAAAAATTTACGTGGCCAGGACCAGACACGGACTGGTAACACTAACACTAACATGTGTAATTTAACTGTATCAGAGCTTGGAGATAGACTAATTGATAATTTGTGATGGATATAAACTTCTAAAGCAAAATCAAATTCATATTCAATCCTGACAATCTCTCCACCGAATATCTCAATTCTGTTTCTCTGTGTAATCAAAGTTTATTCTTTATGTTATTATTGCAGGAGCTACTGGCACTGCATCATCTCTTTTGTGCTGAAAACCTTATCTTGGTTGTTTGATGGTTGCCATTTTTCTTTCATATTAACAACATTGACCTTCCGTGTCTTTGTTCATCGTTGGAACTCTACCTTTGACATCGACCTATTGTTTCTTCGTTCACGATCATCATGAGAACTTTACTTTCGCCATCATCAACATCGCTGAAAACCGTTTCTTCGTATGAAGACCACGCCATCTTTCAGTTAGACAGTACGAACCCCAGTTTGTATATTAACATCGTCTATTTCTGTTCTTCCACATCGTCAGAAACTTCGCTATGCTTTACCACATCGTCAGAAACTTTGCTATTCTGTACACATCGTGTACTTTTGTTCTTCGACATCGTCAGAAACTTGGCTTTTCTTTTCCACATCGTTGAATCTTGTTTCTTCGAGATCGTAAGAAACTTTACCATCGTCGTCATCGACATAATTGACCCTCATTTCTTCAACATCGTCAGTTCATCATCATTGACAATATCATCAACATCGCGCATTTGACAAGTTTGATAATATTTAATAATGTAATTTGTAAAGCGGCAGTCTTTCGCTATATAAATAGACTACCTTTTGATATTGTTAACATGCGACTGTTATTGAAATATTTCGGCTAGATTTTAGCACGGATTTAAATAAACGCTCATGGTTTAAATTATATATCTTGTTTCCACTGTTTTTTATTATAGCTGTCTGGTCTCTCGTGAATCACAGTAGAAAGAAAAGGATGAATTAAATTAGGAATTAATTGGGATGTTGACCGAGTTATGATCATCGATCATGATCGTTCAACTTCTAATCGGGCTCCTAATCCAGTTCTTGCCAAAACTCTATATGCAGCAACATCATTTAGAAAAGCCACAAACATGCTATGAAGCACTCATTTTGTATGGTAATTTGATTCAAATATTTGATCAAGACTTGGGGTAATTCTTTGTGTCACATCTTGTTTGATTGTGTTTGTTACAAGGACACATCTGTATAATTTATTTTACACCGTATCAAAGATTGCAGTAACTTCTTCCTTTTCAATTTACTGCTCTAAGGATGAGCCATTTTGGGAGGGCCACAGCCTTCTGAAGTCTTAAATGCATATTCCACATTCTTACTCTTTCTCAGCAGCTTCTTTCCTTGCTCTCTTCTTCCTTTGTTTCTTGAACCCTTTGTGTTTCTTCTCCTTCCTCCTTTTCTTTTCTGCTCTGTTCCCCCTTCTTTTTATTCTCTCTCTCTTCTTCTTTCTTCTTCTGCCCCTCATATTCTCTCCTACTCCTTTTCATCCCAATGCTCCTCTCTCCTTCTGCTTCCTTTCATTCCTCTCGTTCCCGTTTCTTTTTATGTTTAATTCATCATTCATACTTGTTCAACAGCTTTTGTATGAATGTATATAGAGTTCAGGTAAAATTAGTTTGTTTTCCATATGTTACTTACACATCAGTCACAAATATTGTTTCTAAATTCTATTTATTCATTTCGAATTCATGTAACATCGTCTGTTTGGAGCCACAATGGCATTGATCTATATTACTTTGACATGGAGTTAGCGCCCTTGTGACCCCAAACAGATGATATGTTAAACGTGTCCGTTAATAATTTTCTACTTTATGAATAATATGAAGTATTAGCCCTGCATTGTTAATAATAAAACATGACCTGGGCTTTCTTTTCTACTTCTATATACTTTTTTATTTTGTAGTATCTATACAAGTATATGTACTATTTCTTCCTTTGTTAATAAAGTGATATTGGAACAAAAACTGCTGAAAATTTTAAGAAACTGAAATTGAGGTTTTCTGTGTACAACAGGCTAGTAAACCCAAATAGGGCATTCTGTCATCAAAACATTTGTTTTGAAAATCCTTGCAGAACTGTGTTTAAAATGACATCCTCTTTCATGCATATCATTATACAATTTAAGTTAATTTTGCCACAAAATTTTGGGCTGCCAACACTGTAGATTTCTTGAAACCTCTCAAAACTGATTACACTTAAAACGTGTGTGTGTTTGTTGACACATGAAGTAATAACCAACACCAAACATGGTCATGGTAAAATGTGTTAGGTTATTTTAATATAAAATGTATAAACAAGTATGAACATAGGAAAATAGATCTCTAAATGCACCGTTTTCATGATAATACAACTGAATAGTTGTTACACTCAGCTTTTGTAATAGACTTTCAAGAACATTAAAATGTACCGGTACTTAAAACGCCCATACATTCAGTGTGAAAGACAAAACAGCAGAACAATTACATATTAATAACATAATTAACGGTAATGCTTCTTTGGGAATGGAAAATTCCAAACATACGAGTATCTTATATGGCATCAAATGACAGTTGGTAAGACATTTGCTTTTTGTGTGATTTTTTTCTCTTGATCCATAATCGCGTATCAATATAGTTTCAATACCTTCATTATAACATAGATGAACATGTATAACAAGAGGCCAATGGACCTTGTGTTTAAAGGTACTATGTCCCATTTGCAGGTCAAAAAATGAAAATGTTAAATTCCAACAATTTTTGTGGGAAAATAATGAGAGGGCAGGTACTGCAACAACGTATCATTTCTAATGAATGATCCCTGCCAAATTTGATTGAATTTTGTCGTGTATATTTTCAAAGAAAGAACAATTAACCTTAATGCTTCCTGCTGTACTATGTGGCAGAGGTATAAAAGTAAAGTTTATCTTTAGTACAGACCCCTCAAAAAAAAACAACAAAAAAAATCCTCTGAATGTACA
Organism: Mesocentrotus franciscanus; assembly: GCA_037976565.1. Lineage (NCBI taxonomy): Eukaryota > Metazoa > Echinodermata > Echinoidea > Camarodonta > Strongylocentrotidae > Mesocentrotus > Mesocentrotus franciscanus. The sequence continues at coordinate 11,980,043 of CP137676.1, forward strand.
CTATTTAATTATTTATTGAACTGTTATACAGTTTTAATAAATGAGGGCAGTTTTGGTATGGCAAATGGCAAATTTGCATTCCTAAAATTGAATTGATAGCACAAATTGCATATTACAAAATCTAAGAAGTGAACCATCAGATTTGATTTGATTTGATCGATTTGAAAAGGTAATTATTAAAACCAGATGGCAGCTCAAGAGTGGAATTGAGTGGAATTTACATCATAAAAATTTCAAATAAATGCAATACAAAGTAAATATGATACAATTTGACATTAAAGTACAAGTCCACTCCACTGAAAAGTTGAGCTGATTAGATAGACAAAAATCTAAAAAGCCCAAATATAACTTGGTTTTGGAAAATGGTGCTCAGATTTATTTTTAATAATTTTTTTTAATGAGTAAAAACAAGTTAATGAGCGAGTCGGTTGTGACGTAGGGTCCTCACAACACAGATTCGTAATGTAAAAATTTAATGCATACGTTTGTGTAAGCCTCGATACAACTATTTCATTCACCTGATAAGAATAATGAAACACTATTATTCTTATCAGGTGAATGAAATAGTTTGTATAGAGGCACTTCACAAAGACGTATGCATTCAATTTGGTTACATTACGAAAATAGCCTATTGTCAGAATGTATACCGCTGGCACTTTCGTTGTGAGGAGCATACGTCACATCCGTACAGCAATATAAATGTTTTCTCGAAATACCCGAAACAAAAATCGCTCTTAAAAATCACCTGATTGAAGTACGCCCGTGATATTTGGCAGTTTTAACCTTTGATTTATTTACAACATGTTATAATTTTTAAAAATCGGAGTGGACTTGGGCTTTAAGACCTATACATAATCAAAGGGAAATACATTGTAGCCATAGCATGTATATCAAAATAAAATAGGGTAAAATTAAACTTCATACAAATCAAGCGAAGAGCTGCTGTTTCAAGTAATTAGAAAATTAGGTATATAGTACTACTTAGTATAAAGTGGGAGTTGGGTCCGTGAAATATAATTATATGATAAGTTTATTTAAAAGCATAGGATTTGTATCTTAAGTCTTTAAAACTAGTTAATAACATGATTTTATTGTGGGTTAACTGTAGTATCCAATATACATCGTGATATCAGGTATACATTATTAAACTTGTATGTACTGTCCAATATGCAATGTCCAAAATAGGGTAAAGTGTTCATGAATAAACCAGTATTTTAGTTCACAAGAGACTAGTAAGGAAGGGGGTTGGACTATTTCTGTGTCTTTCAGTCCTTCACAAGTTCACAAATTTGTCAGTGTTCCTGGTGTTGTACCCATGTTTATTACGCGGGGCAAAGGGTGATGGAGCTTTGAAGAAGGGTCCATCATTGATTCAGCTAACGTGACACAAAGACTGTACCTTCTGTCTCTGAGGGTTGGTAGCTTTAGCTGATCTATAGCATCAGAGTAGCGTATATCACGACCCAGGATGATCTGGCAAGCATGCTTTTGGATTCTCCTTGTTTCTCGCGATGTCGCCCGACCAGACTGGGACAGCGTATTCCAAGACGGGTTGAACGATGCTCAGGTATATGGTCACTAGTCCATGAGGGGGTAGGCCATGGTGTTTCAATCTGCAGAGTAAGTAGAGGGGACTGTTGCTTCTACGGATCATTGATTTTACACGCGTGTCCCATTTGAGATTGGACTGAATAAACACTCCAAGCAGCTTGATGACATTGCAGTGTTGGACAGTGTGATCAGCAAGGCTAAGGCGAGAGGCAATGTCCTGCTCAGATGATTCTTGGCAATGGTGGCGAAGTCTGAGGCTTCCACAAATGCACTTCACCTGCCAAACACTATAGAGGGAAAGATAATATATCACAGTTTAAACCCAAAATACAAAAATGCCCCCTTAGTTACCGACATTCAAGCTAATGGATATTCTGTGGTGTATCTTCCTTTGGAAATCAGCTCTACAGACAAACCAAAATTCCTCTTCGCATTTCAAGGATGTAAGGATAACCAGTCCAATATTTTCTTTCTAAAGCTTGCCTCTTTTCATTGCCTGGCACATTAACCCAAATGAGATCGACTCTCATAATACTCATTATGTATGCTTCCTATTGATTCAGTTGATATATTAAATGAATTTTCAATATTTAGCTCCTTTTATTTCATCTATAGCTAGGAATATCCAAAACTCCTCAGTCCTCACTATGTTGTAAAATTAGTTTATTTTTTGTTTATATAAAATTATATGTACTTTTAATGCCCTGCATTTTCCAGTAAAATTGAAATGTCCTGGGCTATTGTATCTTCTCCTTTGTTGTGCAAGTTTGAACAATAAAGTGATGTTTAAAAAAATTAAAAATAAAAATAAATACTTCAAATTCCAACATTGAACCCAGCAACGCATCCATGTGCAAAACAATCATATTATGATACATCAGATACATAAACAGGGGCCCCAACAGTTTGATCTAAAATTATGCAGTAGCATTATCAGTTATTTTATGAACATGCCATTCAAAGCAATGGTACATGTAGTTGGTTTTTATGTTATTAAAAAATGCTCCAGGTTTTGAAAGATTTATCTTTCGGGTTAGGTACATCCATAAATTAAAATTAACAAATATAAAAACATCATGTATAAAAAAATTGTTTTATAGTTCATACCTCTTCCTGATGCCATGTCGATAATGCTCAATGAATAGCCTGTTACAAAATAAGAGGCAATCCAGTAACGTACTGTGCGTTTATATAGAATTTGTGAAATTAAGGAGCAAAACAAATTTTGAAAAACTTTAAAAAGCATCCACGTATACAATAAATAACTGTTTTCACATCTATTATATCAAGTTAATTGTTAGCTTGAAATACTAGGTACTCATGTGTTTAGATCCTACCAATGGTATACACATAAAGTAAAGTATTGCAGAACACTTTTGGGGTTGAAATCAAATGAATTGCACATTTACAATGACTTGAAAATATGTTCGGGGCAAATTTCAAAGAACATCAAATATTCAAAGGTCATACATGTATATAGTTCTGTGACATTGTTCCCGATTAAAAGAACGTTAAGACTCATAAGCATACCAGTACAGTTCTCTTGTAGTCAAGTGGCTTAGTCAAATTTATCGACTATCGTTACTTGCCGGATAAAAGCACCATTTTTGGTACATTGCTACTGAACGATATTAGGGTAGGAGCCCCTGGCAAGAATATCATATAAGGGTCTGGGACAGGGGCGTCGCCTCGTAGTCCACAACTGATATATATAACATTGAGTTTTTTTTGTACAATGGCATGGGGTCCCCAATCACACATATTTATGCCAGGGGCTCCTACCCTACCCAGCAAACACAAAACGTTTTCAGAACGTTTACAGAACGTTCTTACCAGGTTCCGTACGTCTTCGTCCTTTTCAGAACGTTTACAGAACGTTTTTATCAGGTACCGTACGTCTTCGTCCTTATTAAACGCTTAAAAACGCTTATATAACGCCTACGTTGGGACCTTACATTTGCTGCAGAGCTAAGTCTTTTGAAGACGTTCAGAAAACGTTTTTGGACGTTACAAATTAAACGTCCATATATAGGTCCTGTAAACGTTTTATTCAGACATATTTTTATTATGTCCAAGATAATATTTCTTTAAAAATACCAGCTGGCGAAATTAATTGGGCCACATGCATACGCAGAGAGGGGAGGTACGTCAAACTGATGCACATGCTCCTGTGGTGTAGCGATGGGGGGCACGTGCCCCAATAATTTTTTTTAAAAATAATAGAAAACATAAGGTGACATTATTTGAAGAAAAAAAAAGAATACATAAGGAGTGCCCCCCTCAAATAATGTTTGTGCCCCCTCCCACCCCCTCCCGCCCAATCAGTCCGACCGCTACGCCATGCACTGATATGCTCCATTCAACCACGTGTATAAAAAGTGCGTACGTACATGGTGGGGATGGGGCTCAACTAGATCTCTATGACTCAACTGCGCACGCACCGTATATAATCGTACCCGGCCCCGGCGCGCGCGCCGCTCCAGAGCGTTTCTGTTATTACGATTGCCGCGTGTTTTGAACTGACGAATTGACTGCATGCTGACTTCGAGATTTCAAATAATCTGCTTGATCTGTTAGACTGCGACACCGAGGTAAGCGTTATTTTATCATTTTGATATCTGTTAGAATTTAAGCTTTGTGAGAGTGATTTTGAGGCATGTAAAATGAAGTAAAATATTGATTATTTGCAGGCGCGTGGTCGGCCGTTGACATTGTCATTGACTGGTAATTGGGTATGTGCACACATAGCTAGCTGCATTACTTTCCTGGCTGTGTAAAAGCTGTGCTATTGATACTCAACATTTCAAACACCACTGTACAAAACTCAACCGATTTCACTAAAAATCGGTACTTCAGTGACAATTGATGACACCTAAATAGCAGTAAAATACAATTTTTTCAACTTACCGATGTTAGAAAGAATAATTTAAATTTTAAAGATTCAAATTGTAAGTCTACTGTCAAACTTTGCTTACAGTTACAGCCGCATCGGCATGATTGTGTGCATTTGTGTATTGTGAGTGTATTGACGGCATGTGAGCGAAGGCTGCCTATTAACAAGTAGTGCAGTGCTAGAGGTCAATACGCATTAGCATTGACTCTCTATGCTTTACTGGAGTGGGTATGTGGCATGGCTCAGTCAGAACGGTATATCACTGTTAGCAATTACTGCATATTATCCCACCCCTTATTACAACAGGTAAGGTTTTTCATGACATTTGTTACAAAACTTTTTTTTTAGGCAATTGGCATAGCTCCCTAAGTCCTAACCACCTTTTTTGTATGGATATGTTTTTATATATCTTGTTCTCAATTTCGTCCCTTTAATTTTTTTTTTTTAAGTTCAGGTGACACATTATTGGAATAATAACGTAGATTAATTTAAGGATTTATTTGTTTTATTTTTACATACAGGCAACTATGTGGAAGCGCAAAACATCGCCAGGAAGGCAGAGGACACGTCAAACCTGGAACCGGAAGATGATGCTGTGCAGAAGCGAAAGAGACGTCTTCCCAGAGATTTAGCAAATCTTCATCAAGTGATTCAGGAAGTGACGCTGGTAAGTATTTGTCTCTTGATGGTTAGTAGTGCTTGGTTCGGCCAGAGACGTATAATTTACATCTTATTTCTCGTTCTCACTAAATAGTCTCAAGCTTTTCTGTTTATCCCACGAATAGACCTGGGCCCATATTCATGAAACTCTATCTTAGCACACTTCAGTGGGTTTTCCTATGGGCATCCATTAGCGTAAACATTTATGTTTTTTCCTAAATTTATGCATGATTTATGTTCTATGCACAGTGGTTATAGTTTGTTTTCATAATTTATCAATTGTTTATTTCATTGATTACTTTGTCTCTTTATTAATTTTTAAAAGCATTAATTTTGAGTTGATGCTTATTGCCATGCACCCGTAGGAAAACCCCTGATTTTTGAAGCGTGCTGAATATGGGCCCTGTTGACTGTATTCTAATTATATGCATATTTGTTGAACATAAGTTTCTCTTGACAACTAAGAAGCTTGCCCAAGGATTGCCTGACAAAGCAACAACTAATGTATGCAAAATGAATTCCATCTATTGAAATGCCATTATGCACAACGGGTGAACTGAATAGCTACTTTCCAAGGGTTCTGGAGAGAAACATCCATACATTTTTCAGCTCCAAATCATAATTTATTGCATTTCCTTATAATTTACACCTACTATCACAGATTAATGCAGCACAATAAATAATAGTGCATTCTTCCTCTTCAAAATCCAACAGGTGATGAAAACCTAAGATAATTTATTTGGGATTGCTAGACCTGCTTTGTGTCCCAGCCATGCAAAATGATGATTGATAGATGTGGCACCATTCGGCAAAACTGAAAATTAATATGTTATCTAGGCATAAATTTCGGACAAGAAGTTTGCATTATCCAAAAGCTTGTTCAGTTTTTGAGAATTCTTGTCGTGTCTTGATATCCCTTTTAACATCTGCAATGTGTCTCTGTTTTACAGATCTTGAATCGGACCCAGGAGAACTACATGTACGCGGAGGAACGACTAAGGCTGTGGCAGCAGAGATACCAATGCCGAAACTGAATGCGAAGTCCAAGTCCACATCGCATTTTTCAGTTCCATCCACCAGCCGACCATCCACCAGCTCCGGTAATCAGGGCAGCAGGCCATCCACCAGCTTCACCTTGCCCTTGTCATCCTCGTCCCGTCCCAACCCACAACTCCAGCAAGGGCTCGGGCTTCGAAAGTAAGTTTTTTCAGATAGCATTTCACAAGCGAATGTTTCTGAGGGTTTTTATCATCAGAAGTTACTGTAGAGCGTATAACCTACAAACAACATTTGCCATTTTTACTATGTTGCTACACTAAAATACTGTTGGATTGGATAAGAGAGACGGATTATTTCGGCATACATGTAATTTATTTTATCAACAAGGCATGGGTATAGTTTTCTTACAGAAGAGGTGCTTTTAAATCCTTACAGTATGTGATGCTTTGTTGGAAGCGCTGCGCAGGTGCTGTCTTTGAAGCTGGGTGATATATTCCTGAAGTGACAAAATTGGACAGCTATCAAACATATCTCGCCAAAATATCCTATTCATTTGCTGTCAGAGTTTTTAATGACTTCAACTGTTATTATAATGCATTTTTTGTGTCTGTTTTTTCTCTGGCAATTTCCTGTGTACGCTGCAGAGGCTGGAGGAAGGGCAGCAGCAGCTGATGCAGTTGGTACAAAAATTGATTTTGTCCAAATCGGGAGTGGCCGTTGATGTGGAAGACCTTAGGGAGCCGTTTACCGAACCAGTGCTTGCTCTAAATTGCAGAAACAAGACGCTGTCATTGAGGAAGCTGTCGCCAACGCTGTCACCGAGGAAGCTGTCGCCGAGCAAGCTTTGGATGATGGAGAGGATTCTGCCATGGAGAATTCAGTGGTGTTTTCTTCATCATTTGTGATCTTACAAAACGACCATTAAGTCTGGGAAATGACTATGCTGATTTTTAAATCGCATGACATATTTATGTAAGGCAAATATTTTGAAAATGACTTTAGCACTTTTAAAAGAAGGGAGAAACGGTCCACTTCGAATATCAGCGTCCCTTCACGTGCTGTAATCTGATAATTAGCATTTGATGAAAAAACATACGTAAGCATGATTTCTGATCAAAATTTCATTACATTACATAACAGTTTTGTTGGTGCATCTTTTGGATTGAATTGCCAATATCTTGTTGAGAATTCAAGACAAAGTTGTATAGGTCTGTAAATATATTACTTTTTGTAAGGATGCTGAAACCAATGTATGTGCTGCCAAACCCTCAACACTGTTTATATAACCTTGTATTCTATATTCATAGACCCTTAAATTTGAGTATTCATATTTGCCTGTTAATAATTCATATCTTCAACTCGTTTCTATCAGTTTATTGTAAATATCTTTTTGTAGATTGTTCATGTGTTTTGTGTTGATTTTATAGTTCAAGTAAGGAGATGCAAGGTCCAATGCAAGGCTTCTGGGAAAACTTAGAGCACAAATCTCACCCTGCCCACTAAATCTTTGGTCGATCAAAAGGACAATTTTTACTCGGATTTAAAGGGGAAATCTACCCTAGAAATTTCACTTATTCAAGGGCAAAATTGGTAAGGAAAAAAAAATAAGGAAACTACTCTTTTTTACATTTTCTAGTAAATTACTCTCGGCTATTCAAATTGGCAATGTTAGTTGAGTGGCTCTCAATTCACTTTGTACACACAATTTCACATTTTTTAACCCCGTAGTCAAAGTATGTTGTGTAGAAAGCTATTCGTCATCTGAACATACTCTGATTAATAATTGTGGAAATGTGTAACTTTAAGGAAAATTTAGAAAATATGAAATTTTGTGTACAAAGTTGATGGATAGCTACTCACAGTTGATGTCATCAGTGTTGCCAATTTGTAGAGCTGAAACGAGTGTAGTTTTCTTGTTTTTGTTTTTGGCCGTACTTTCAATTGAAATGTGACTTCTTAAAATGAGGCACATTTTTATCACATGTAGAAGTTGATCTATGCTGGTGAGAAAGTAAATACATGTACTCGTTTGAATACCGGAGTAGTTATAATTTGCACCGGATGATGAAGCTAATCCTGGGTGGAGGCACATAGCTAAATCAGTATTCACATGTATTTAATGATAATTTGTTACATTTTTTTAAAAGGTTCTGTTGAATTAGTACACAAAATAATTCTATGCACTATTTGGTTTTACCAAAGATCAAGACTTATTTTTTGGCATGAATTGCCAACATTTTTGGAGAATGCAAGACAAGTTATAGGTTCTGTAAATAACTCAAATTGCTTTTAGTAAGTGTGTTACCAAAGTTTTATCTTGCCTTGTATATTCATAGAGACATAGACCCGTAAATATATGAGTATTCATATTTGCCAGTTAATGACATCTTCAACTCATCTATCAGATTATTGTGTATTATTTGTAGATTGTTCATGTGTTAGGTATCTATAGTTTTAAAGGTTCTATGACATCCAAGTATTCATGCTTCCCATCGTGTAGAAAATACCAATATAATCAATCTCTCGTTTTTTGAATTTTTTCTAAAGAAGGGTTAATGAGTTATAGTGTTTTTCCTTCATTAATTACATGATTTCCCACGCTCCTAAGCCCCGCCTCCCAAAATTCCCAAACTCAGCGATCACGTGACAGTACGTCATCGGAGAATCTTCCGAGCTTCTGCTGCAGTGCGCGAAAGTTTTTCTCTATTGTGTTTACGTGCTTTAGCGTGGCAAGTTTTTTTGTACGAAAAGTTCGATTCCTCCGGCAATTTTTTTGATATTTTCCTTTGAATTTCACAATGCCGTCGAGGTGTATCGTGGGAGGCTGCTGTAATACGAATCAGGACGGGGTAAGCCTACATCTTTTCCCCAAAGACCCGAATTTGAGTTAAATTTGGACAGCTAAAGTGAAGCTGACTCGGGCAAGTTGGAGCAGCCCCATGCATAGACTCCTGTGTAGTGTGCAGTGCACATTTCGACGATTGTGATTTTGATGATGGGGTGCATGCCATCTTCAACATTCAATTCATTTATTTTTCCTCTTTCAATTTTTCAAAATTTACAATGATGTTACATTTTTTATTTTCCCTCAACCACTTGGAAAAAAATAAAACTCCCTTCAGCGGTCCAAAGAATATTATTACCCCCTGCCAGTCAGGGCCTTGGTTTGAAAATTTAGGGGGAATTTCACAAATTTTTTTTTCTCTGGAAATTACTCTGTCCCTATCTCTTGCAATGTCTCTCTCTCTATCACAATTTTTCTCTTGCAATATTTTTTCCTATCTCTATCATTTGCAACGTACCTCTCTCTCTCTCACACACACACACACACACAATATCTCTTTGCATCTCGTTCTATACCTCTCTGCTCTTCCATCCTGAATTCAATGCACTCCTTGCTGTTTACTAATCATGTGAAAAGTAAAGTAAGCAAGATTGCAAGAGGACCAATCACTTGAATGAAATAATATGTGTTACATTTAGTTTGAATAAAATAAACTACGAACTACTATGAAGCATTGTTAGGATTAACATTTTAGGAGTATGGTCCACTTTAATATATCACATTAACTAAAACTGTGAGCATGTGTAAGATGTTGCTTTGGATGAAAGACATGGTAGAAAAATACAAAAAAAATATATAAACCATTTGGAAGGTTGATTTGTCCTACAATAGCTACACCATGAAATGGTGCATGCAGTGGCGGATCCAGGGGGGGGGGGGCCTGGAAAAAACAGGTAAAAACACCTTTTTTTATAAAAAAAAAGAAGATGGGCCCCCTCCCCTGGCGCTCAAGGGGGGGGGGTGGTGGTTAAAAAAATGTCGGAGGCCAAAAAAAAAAAAATTGTGCTCACTACCCCCCTTTTTCGGCCCCCTCCTTTGGCGCCGGTTGGATCCGCCCCTGGGTGCCTGTACTTTACATTTCTAATTCCCATATTAGCTAATAAAGTTTCAAATTTCCATTTAGTTTCTCTGTCTTGTCTTGGCCCTAAACAGTATAAATCGATGGGGTAATCACTGACTAAATAAATACATCAATTTGAATATGTAGTATCTTCAATACTTCAATACGATTTTCAAAAGAACTGATTTAATTATACTGAATTTACTGATGCATTTTAAGGTATAAAACACAAGAAAACACATGCTGAAATATTTATCCCAAATTAAGTGCATCAGAAAACAAGAGGCACGGAAGTAATGATTGCCTTGCAGTTTCATCCATTATTTCTCTAAAAATGACAACTATTGAAAACTTTCACCCAAAATATTCACCCATGTAGTATCTTTAACATCTGGTGGAAAATTGTTCTACAAGAAAGACTGCTGAAATGTACACTATGCAGGTTAGGACAAGTGTGGTCTACCTCCTTCATAGTACAATAATAATCAACTCATTGATTGTGGGCATCAACTGAGAGATGAGGCAAATGAGATATTCTTTAGTACAATATGTAGCTGCAATATCATACGAAAATAAGTAGTCATTATAAGAGAACACATTTACTTTCCAGTATTTTATAGCTCTAAACAGAAAACATTGGCTGACAGCAAATAACTGCTCTAGGATGAATTAACCCTTTTGAGAGTTCATATGTTAATCTACTTTAAACCTACAGACAGTAGGTCACAAGTTTAGTTTGAAAGAATCCCCCAAGAAAATAATAATAATAATAATAATAATAAATAAATAAATACATAACCTTGAGGAGATAAGAATCGGAATGTTATAAATTCTGATACTCTTATGAGAGAAATTACATTTACCAATGAAGATAACCTATAGCTCTAGATTTAAGGTATTTATATCATGTGAAAATTAAAAAACTTACCGGTATCCCTTTTTAGTAAGCTTTGTAACCCATTAAACTAAGGTAAATTACTTTAGCCACAATGTTTGAAAAGTAAGTAACATATCAATGTCACCTTCAAAACAAATTTAAAAAATGAAAAGCAAACATATCTTGAATGAATCACACTACACCCCCATGCCCAACAAAATATCTGTATATTCCTCTTCAAATCCTCTGTATTCTGAGGAAGGGAAAGTTGTCCGGATCTGAATTACAGCGCAGGACGGCAGTGAAACTCGCACTGATCTTCCCAGGTATCCCCAGCACATTCTAGCTAGCTGACGATAGGCAACGTGGGTATTTTTCCTGCAATGAACAAAAAAAACACAAAAAACACAAAAAACACAAACCATTACGAGATCTATAAGAGTTTTGACAAGACAAATATATACATGTACAGAAATAAAAGGGAAAGTGCACAATTCCCATTTTTCTCCACTCAATATCATTCAATAATAATTTTCTTTTAAATTGCATCTACTATTAGGAACGTCACTACAATTTGACGCATAAGCAGTGATGGCATGTGACCATGGAATGCAACAACCACCACTTCTATCAATCATATCTGTTTTAATACATCGCACCATTTATATTTTACACTATGTACGTACATGAATAATGAAGTCTGTGAGGTAGCGATGGGGGGGGGGCGGACACGAACAGTGGGGTTCGAACTTTGTAACAGAGAATCACCAATATCGTTTAATGTCTCATCTAAGACATCTTGATGACATAGTTATGATATATACTGAATTCAATAATTTGGCACCCTCAGCACACCCCAAAAAAAAAAAATTGTGCCTGTACAGTGAACCTTAATGAGATACATGTAACAAACTATTGTTAATTTTCTGGTCCAACTTCTTTGTATTCTATTGTATTTTAGCCCTGATATAACATGGTTTCGATAAAACAGGTAGTTTTCTGGTCCAAGGAGTTTATTATAACCAAATTCCACCGTGGAACTACGATGTATGTATTGTACGGACTAAAAATTGTGAATACTCACTCATTTTCAGTGGTATCTTGTCATGCTTGTTGGCAGTATACTTCTGGCGGTACTGGTAGAAGGCGGTCTCAAGTACCCACCTGTCTAGACAAACACTCCTGAAACCAGGACGGTCTGTGATGCAGTCCAACTCCTCTGGCTCATAACATTGTCTGCGTGAACTGGGAAGTTCTTTAAAGCAGATGGTCATCACGACCTCCATGATCCACTGCATGAACACCTGAATGAATGTATAAAAAAAATTGTTTATTATGTAGACCTATATCTCATCTTATCATTCATTGCGCTATAATCGTGTGAAAAAATAGGACATGTATGATGTATCCAGTAAATGTTTGAAGATTTTATTAGTTTCACAATTAACATTACATTGCAGACTAGATCTAGACCCTATGTGTGATTTGTTTCTGAAAATAGATTTCAATAATCTAGATCGAAAGTAAATAGAACTTAGAAGCCAATCGTACAATACTAAAGCTCGAGTATTGTTTTGTTTGGTGTCGCAAATCCTGGCTCGAGCTCGGTCAGCTCAGCTCAGTCAGTGACAGTTTCATTACGTAAGCCACGCACTCCGGCCTCCACCAAAGCATTCACTGCCCCGCAGCTGGGCGGTGTAGGCCTACGGCTGCAGTATATTATGTGCACATCACCGGGTACATCGCATCGCATGTGAATAGTGCCGATTGTCTCAACCCAAATATAAATTTAATAACTATAAATGCTCCTATATATAGCTATTTACATCATTCTCACCAATGATTGTGGCCAAGTCTTTCTTCGATGTCTTCCTGATTATCACGAACGCCGACAAAATCAATTGTCTCAACTTCTATCAGTCTCACTGGATCTGGAAAGGCAGGCTGAAACAGTCAGTTTCCAGGAGCAGCGTAGCAGCAGGAACTTCATCTTTTCCTCAAGTTCCTCTTGAAACTCAGGCAGATTTTCTTCTCCGTCAGACAAAGAATGTTCAAAGAATCCATCCTCGTTGTCACTCCCACGCAAATGATCCATTTTTCCAGAAAAAAATAACTTCCAAAGCAGCAAAGTTCACTCAGTGGTTTTACAAATCAACGCACAAAGCCAATACAATCACGCATTTCACTCTCGCTCAAGCCAGCTTTGTGTTCTCCCACTGACGTCACAGGGATTACGTAATCGCGTAAACATTGTCAACAATTTCAGGGGGCGTTCCGAAACCTATTTTTTTTCTCATTTTGCAGCTAAGTGATTGAAAATGACTGGAAATTGTTTTCATCATCAGATTCACGATGAATAATTACTGTACAATAGGTTAAAAGTTGAATTTGAGGTCGTCTGATGTCATAGAACCTTTAAAGGGATAGTTTAGTATTGGTCAAACTTAACTTTAAAACCAAAACCTGCACTATCACGGTGCAAAGTAATAATTACAAACGACTAAGTAAAACCCCTGTTATTATTCAAAATGACCTGTTACTTTGTGCATTTAATGTTAAAATAATAATTAAATATAGATATCAAATAACAATTTATTCTGAATATTAGAATTGTATGTTCTTTCAGGGGCACTTCAGGAAATACCAATACTCATACTCAACGCTACCTTTAAGTATAGCGGGTATTCTATAAAAAAATGTTGTCAATAATAGCATAAACCCTAGTTTCCTAAAAGCTTTTTTCAAATATACATGATGTACTGTATTGCTAAGCCTTTGTACATATTTTGTAAATATGTTTGATAATAAATTCATAAAAATAAACCAAATACATGTGTGACCTAGCGTTTATTGAAAATTCACTATATGTTGCACGTTCTTAAAATGTTTTCTGAACGTTCTTAAAATGTTTTCTGAACGTTCTTAAAAGGTTTTCTGAACGTTCTTAGAACGTTTCCAGGACATTCTAGGCGTTCTTAAAAGGTTTTCTGAACGTTCTTTAAAAGGTTTTCTGAACGTTCTCAGAACGTTTCCAAGACGTTCTAGACGTTCTTAAAAGGTTTTCTGGATGTTTTTAAGGTTCTTAAAACGTTCTTAAACGTTCTTAAAACGTCCCAAACGTCCGACAGGTTTTCTGCAGGTCCTTGCTCTTAAAAGCAAATTTATAAAAGGTTTTTATTGGTTCTAAAACGTTTAGAAAACGTTCAAAAACGTCCATTTGGAACGTTCTTAAAACGTTTTCAACCTTCCACAAATAATCGTTATTAAAACGTTTTCATAAAACGTTTAAAAAACCAAATTGGAACCTTTTTAGAACGTTCAGAAAACGTCCAATTGTTAGTTGGGTAGCTACCATCATTCAGCAGGTCTTAATGAAGCCCTGTATCAAAAATGGCGTTTGTACAACAACTCAGTTATATTACCATATAAATTATTTGTGGGCTACGAGGCGACGACCCTGCCTCACACCCTTATACGATACTCTTGCCGGGGGCTCCTACCCTTATATCGTTCAGTAGGTCCTAAGGAAGCCCTGTACCCAAAATGGCGTTTGTACAACTACAAATAAATGTTACATGTTATATTACCTTCTAAATTATTTGGGGCTACGAGGCGAAGCCCCGCCCACACCCTTATATGATATTCTTGCCGGGGGCTCCTACCCTTATATCGTTCAGTAGGTCCTAAGGAAGCCCTGTACCCAAAATGGCGTTTGTACAACTACAAATAAATGTTACATGTTATATTACCTTCTAAATTATTTGGGGGCTACGAGGCGATGCCCCGCCCCACACCCTTATATGATATTCTTGCCGGGGGCTCCTACCCTAATATCGTTCAGTAGGTCCTAAGGAAGCCCTGTACCAAAAATGGCATTTGTATAACAATAAATCAATGTTATAAAATCATTTGGGGGCTCCAAAGACGCCCACCCCACACCCTTAAATTGAAATTTTGCCAGGGGCTCCTAGCCTACCGGTAATATCGTTTAGTAGGTCCTAAGGAAGCCTTGTACCAAAAATGGTGCTTTTATCCGGCAAGTAACGATAATTTCAGTAAGCCACCTGACTATTGATACCAATATTATAGAAATGTAACGTATATTCTAATGGGGTAACCTCGCTAGATTCATAATGCGGAACGAGGGTTGCTATTCATAATACTGAATGAGGGTCGCTATTCATAAAAATTAAATAAGCAAACAAAATGATAATAAGGGAAATATTGAAAGGGGACACCCCATGGCTGTGGCGTAACCATGGTGGGGGGATACATGGCCTTGAATATTTGTCGAAAACATTTATTACAAACATACATTTCTGAACAAATAAATAAAAAAGGTGTGACACAATTATGTACATGACCCATCACCCCTCCCCCAATCAGTCCGACCACGCTGCACCGTTCGGCCCACCCTCCCTGCAGCATTCCCTTGGTACAAGTACATATTACCAACAATTTTCGTCAAGGTGTTGCCATCAAGGGGCTTATCTATCATGTCCCTAACCCTCAGCAAAGTTAAGGAAGAAAGCGATGGAGAGGAGGTTGTAGGGACTTAGGTTTTATACCATGATTTTGTGACCGTTAGGCGTTACGCGAATGGTGGCATTCCCTGCATTACCGGTATGTCTTTTTAAAAAGTATATTGTACCTGTTATCTTTGATGATTATATAGAGACATCCCCATTACCTACATATAGCTAATATATTTGCCCGCTCCTGTGGTGACAACAAAATTAAGTAAAACCCAACACACAAATAATCCTATCTGACTGATCTTATCCTGGCGACGCCACTGCATGAGAAAATAAGTAGAACAAGTAGGCCCATGCTATTTTAGGAACTAGTAACTGTTTATACAACAATAATGTTTTGTGGAAATTAGCTTTTAAAAGGACCTATGGACCTACAAATTATATAGCCTTAGCCATAATCCAGTCCCAGAAGTCAAGGACCAGGCCCCCAGAAGCTCAATTTTAGCCAATGAAGAGTTTCAAGATTTTCGTTTTCCCAGGAATTATCCAACCTCAGGATACTAGTAATCACATCAATTAACCTATCTTCATTTATCACAATCTTGATTTCCTGAAACTTTCCTAACACCGAAAACAAAAGGAGATGGACCGGACCATAAGCCTAGTTACTGCCCAGGGAGGGGTGGGGAGGGGGCACTTCAAAATTGTGTTTTTTTGGGGGATAGGGGGCTTGAACATTTTCGGACCTTGAAGGTTTTCGCGTCATGTAGCGTACAAAGAGGTAATGTGATCCAAATATGAATCATATCAAAATCACAATTTTATTGGGGGTGGTGGTGGTGACGGGTAAGGAGGTCTGATAATTAAGGTCTAGAGCAACAAAATACAAATAAAAAATAATATGAGAAATTTGATTTTGTATTTATTATAGGGGTGGGATATATCTAGCAACAAGGGGGCAGGATATAATGATAAATACAGAACGAACGCCAGGAAAATTATGGAATGTAAATACAAATATGCATGCAGGTTCAGAATTTTTAAAGAAAACATTACCGTAGTTGATTCCAGACATGATAAATTCCAACCAAACACAGAAAATACACGTAATAATTGTTCAAATCCATGTTTACATTACTTTAAACAGCCAAAGCAAAATATAAAATTACAATAAAGGGAACAAAACAAATGAGTAAGGCTGACGTGAATTGTCATGAAACAAGATCTATTACAGAACGAACACATCATTACATATGAAATATCCCCAGCCCCCCCCCCCCTTTCTTAAAGGCAATACAAAGTTTTGGGAAATTTTGAAAATGGCCGGATAGCGATTCTCAAAAATTTTGATATATGATTTCCAAACGGGAATAGCCAAACGGTTGATTTTAGTCAAGAAACATTGTTTTAAAGCTAAATTAATATTTTGACCTTGAGAGGGAGCTATACAACATAAAGAGTTTATTATTTACGATTTCATCTTTAGACTTGATTTCAACTGCGACAACGATCACTGAAAATTGTAGGATCGCATATGCTTCCAATATGTTCATTTTAACCAAATTCATGACCCCATACCAAAACTTTGTATTACCTTTAATATCATTTTATTTGCCTATTTAATTCTATGAATAGCGACCCTTTCCGTATTATGAATAGCGACCTTTTCCGTATTATGAAAAGCGACCCTCTTCTCGTATTATGAATAGCGACCCCTTCGATTATGAATAGCGGTCTTTATGAATAAAGACCCTCTCCTCATATTTTGAATAACGACCCTCATTCCGCATTATGAATGGCGACCCTCTTCTCGCATTATGAATAGCGACCCTCTTCTCGTATTATGAATAGCGACCCTTTGTCGTATAATGAAGAGGAACCCTTATGAGTAATGACCCGATTTTGTATTATGAATAGCGATCCTCTTCTCGTATATTATGAATAGCAACCCTCTTATTCAATTATAAATAGCGGTCCTTATGAATAATGACCCTTTTCTCAAATTATGAATAGTGGTCCTCTTGAATAGCGGTCCTTATGAATAGTGATCCTTATGAATAGCTGTCCTCATAAATAGCGGTCCTTATGAATTGAGAGCAGACCACATTCTAACAGACCTTTAGATGATCATACATTTGGTGTATACACTATTTCAGCTTTTAAAAAATAAATATGTAACACTGGCCATTTCTCCTTTGACAAATCTAACAGGTCTTAAAAATAAAGTTGTCCTTTATATTTAAACTGATCTCTCTTGGACATTACTAGTTCATACCTTTACAAATAAAATTATTTGTTGTGCAAGCTTCATTAAAGGGACTTGTTAACATTGTTCAGATGAGAGAAAATGGTGATAAGGTAGTGACTTCAATGCTAGATGTACATTTAAAGATAATCTGAAAGTTTGAGTGAAAACAGGCCAGTATTAATGATAACAATTGGAAAAAATGATATGCTTGATTCTTGAATTCTCCCAACTATATTATTATATGTATCAACTAGGTTTTAGCAAGGACAATTAAAAACAAAAAGTATTACAAGTCGTTTGACTGTAGTAACATTCCTTCATAAAGAAAACAACTTCTGAGGCCAGCTCCCAGGGGTTGTTAAAGAGAAGGGATTGCAAGGGATATGAAGAAAAACATCAGTATCTGTAACAGGAGCTTAGCAATGTATAACCCATCATTAACTAAGATAATTTTATTTTGTTTTCATTTGAACGCATACACCCAATAAGGATACATTCAGCTTAGTTTCCATCACAATCCTGGGCTGGTTTGTATGGAGTGTTGACAAATGACACTTGTACTACAAGTTGTAGGGCTTGCTTGCATGAATGCCAACCAGGTAATCTGTTCAATGAATAATAAAAGAAACATATGCAAACAAAATCTAGTGATAAACTTTGCACGTTATAAAACAAAAACAAAAACACCCAAACACTAAAGTCCTACTGTATAACCCTACAAGCGTCTATCAGTGGACATGGATGCATCATTAGAGACACAGCAGAATGTTGGTTTTGTTTTTCAAATTTAAAATGCCACGACTAAGATACCTCTAGGACTAATCTGATTTTGAGGTGTTTTGTCATATTTTTGAACTTATTTGTTCATCCATTTTTATCCCCTCACCGACAAAGTCGGAGGGATATAGAAACGCCGCCGTCCGTCCCTCCGTGCATCCGTGCGTGCGTCTGTGCGTGCATCCTTCCGTGCGTGCGCGTCCTTCCGTGCGTGCGTCCGTCCGTTCGTAACAAATTTGGTTTCCGATCGATAACTTCAGTAATGTTTGACGGATTTTAATGAAATTTGATATGAAGGTACATGGTATCAAAATACAGGCTAATTTCGATTCCAGAGTATGTAGGTCAAAGGTCAAAGGTCATAGCTCATTAAATATGCGAAAAATACACATCTGGTTTCCAATCGATAACTTTAGTAATGTTTGACTGACGGATTTTCATCAAATTTGATATGAAGGTACATGGTATCAAAACACAGCCTAAGTTCGATTTCGAGTATGTAGGTCAAAGGTTAAAGGTCATATCTCATAAAATATGCAAAAACACCTAATTATATATGTGAAAATGTGGTTAACTTCCTTGCCTGGTAATATGATAGTATAGTCTAATGAAAGTAACTTGTTCTGACATATATAGGCCATAATTTGTACCCTGCGAGGATGCTACGCTTTGCGTTGACTTGTTTAAATAGTGGCAAGATATAAGGTTTTTAAAAGTTACTCACACTGTGGGTTACCTTTTCACATTTAATATTTTATTAGGCCTACAGTATTTGACATTGCTCTACATTTGTATCTGTTCATACCAATCTGAAAATTTAATTGATTTATCCCGAGTAATTTAGCAATACATTGAACTGTCTCATACATATAGGGCTTGCTTCGCACATCCATTCAACCTACCTGTTCAAAGTGTAGAAACTAGAATTATCCATTTACATTTTCATGTTAAAGTTAAACATATCATATCATTATATTCTTGAAAATCTGGGAGCAGCCCCAGCCCCCCTCATCCATCTGTGTGTTATAGAATTAACACACGTTTCTATGGGATATGTCAACAAACTTAGACTTATGACGGTTTCGAGAAACCGCCCACAGGTTTCATATACATACACTGTAGTTCACCCCTCCTTTGTCGACAACCTGAACACTATGACATGCGCCAAGAGATACATATTTACATTTTACACTGACATATATTTTTACTGAGCAAAAATTCATAAGCTTTGTGGACAATATAGGAAAATGGCTAAACAAATATGTAGATCTAGACCCTAGCTATAGGTCTAGTCTAGATCCAACTATGTAAGCAGGGTAATTTACGCTTTAGCGACTTGCCTTATTTTTGGAGGATCATTATAGCAACGGCCAATAAGAGAGCAGAAAAAAAACTTTGATACAAGAAAAGTTAAATCATAATATCTAACAATGTTATCCAGTCATAATTGAGAGTTGCACAAATCAATCAATTTGGGTGACAATTTGTATTCTTTTGTATGTGCAACCACTAGACTTCCAATAAAATTTGTAGCAAATTTCAATGTTGATGCGCCAAGAAAAAATAGTTCGGTAGATTTCAAAAAAAAAAAAAATTTAAACTTTAAAATCCTAATTTTTTTTTACTTATGTCCCATTTGCAGGCCAAAAAACATGAAAAGGTTAAATTCCAACGGCATTGAAAGATAATAATATATTTAAAAGTTCCCTTAAAACGAAAGGGCTTGAAAATGTCTTTTAGTGGGAAAATAATGAGCATTAGTTGTCAAATCGACTTAAATGATTGCAATCATTTTAGTAATAGTCTGATTTTCAGACCCTTGTACGTTGTACCGAATGGTCGTTTTGTGCTGCGCAAAGATTCAATCAGTTTAATTTTGGCCATTACAAGAACTGGGTGATTGATGCATGTAGACAAATGCTCATGTACCTTTAAAGCTCATTTAATGTATGTTATTTTACCAAAGAAAAAAAAGAAGTCAGTCAGTCAATCAATAGTGTGTGACAATGAAATCTAGAAAGTAAACACGTTTCCTTGCATAATTTAAATAATAGGACACTGCTAACGTTTAAATTTCATAGATAGGACAAACGTGACATATTCATAATTCCTGCACAGACGATTTCTTGTTTCATAAATTTCTGTGTTTGCGTGGCGAGCTTGATTTCGGTCATTTTCTTTGTGTACGCTAGAAATACAGCTCCGTTATTCATGGATGAGCTATCAAAATGACCGGTATCAATGTAGGAATACCTGTAAGAAACGTCAATGAAATATCTTAACCGGTTCAATTTAAAAAATTTTTGTTTTAACTTCAGCTAAGAAAATACAGCGTCTGCTGCAACGGCCGGTTTTTAGCCCCTGAGTTCTGGGGAAGAAAAGGGCTAGAAATAGCTATGATTACTGATTAATTTGTTCCATTAAACATCACATCCTATTTCTTCGAATATTTCTAAAGCCTTCAAACTTCATGCATACCTTCGATTTAAATTAAACATGAGGATCTGCACAGACGATTTCTTGTTTAATAAATTTCTGTGTTTGCGTGGCGAGCTTGATTTCGGTCATTTTCTTTGCGTACGCAAGAAATACAGCTCCGTTATTCATGGATGAGCTATCAAAATGATCGGTATCAATGTAGGAATACCTGTAAGAAACGTCAATGAAATATCTTAACCGGTTCAATTTAAAAAAAATGTTTAACTTCAGCTGAGAAAATACAGCGTCTGCTGCAACGGCCAGTCTTTAGCCCCTGAGTTCTGGAGAAGAAACGGGCTAGAAATAGCTATGATTACTGATTAATTTGTTCCATTAAACATCACATCCTATTTCTTCGAATATTTCTAAAGCCTTCAAACTTCATGCATACCTTCGATTTAAATTAAACATGATGGATCTGCACAGACGATTTCTTGTTTCATAAATTTCTGTCTTTGCGTGGCGAGCTTGATTTCGGTCATTTTCTTTGCGTACGCAAGAAATACAGCTCCGTTATTCATGGATGAGCTATCAAAATGACCGGTATCAATGTCGGAATACCTGTAAGAAACGTCAATGAAAAATCTCAACATCTTGGCTGAAAATGGGGCATAGATCTAGTACCTTAATTATTAAGCGATAAATCTAGATCTATTTCTATTTGTAGTGTAATTGTATAAAATAAAAAGTGGTCTTTTTATTTGCTTATTCCAACAAAATATTTCTCATTTAAGCCCGAAAAAGACACACACTGAATGAATTTCATATAATCACAAATTCACAGATGCACATAGCTCATAGATTGTCGATCTAGGCCTATCGTATCCTGATCCGTATGAAGAAAAAGAAATTGCGACAGGGGGAGGGGTACTGGGGCCTGGGGGTTCCCCCTGATGTTACTGCGCATATGGGCTGCAAAAATTTCAACACGGAGCAGAGTTAAATTTTGACGAAGAAAACAGGGAAAAAAAGACCTGACCCTTAAACGCATCATACAGTCAATCTGGTAAGTGGAACCGATGTATATTAGCCTAGACTCTAGAATCCTAGACCTAATTTTCAAAAATAAATGCATCGGTGCATCGGATATGAATCCGCTAAAGTGACATTTTAGTCCAAAAGTTTGGCCGAATTTGTTGTTGAGATAGTCTATATCCTAATACCAGTTTGCAATGCAGTCCCTATCCCTATGGGTATGGCTATGGTCGGCTTCTGTCTCTAAAGAGAGGAGCCGACCCTACCCAAATTAAAAATCAGAGGCTAACGAATGGAAGAGAAATTTTCGGTCTAGATCTAGGTAGATTCTATTTCTAGACTAGACTCTATATAGATATTATAGATCTAGACTTCTATAATAATATATTATAGTCTTACTCTTAGCTTAGACTACATGATCATGATTTAGTGTCACTAGATCTAGACCTAGAGTAGCCAAGACCTATTAAGATTTATTAGGCCCAATATTCCAATAATTATTGTAAATACTAATAGGCCTATAAATGTAATAAGCCAGGTCGTAAATTACCCTGTGAATTGTAACTGTAAGCTTATTTAGTAAACAAGTCACCCCTGATTCGTAGATGCTACTTCTGCTAGCTGCTGCTAGTAAGTATTACTAGTTTTTAGTGTTACATCAACCTTGTTTAATTTGCTATTGCATTTGCAATGCCAATGGATATTACAACATGTAAGTAAACGTATGGGACCATGCATTAAGTGCAACTGGACAATTTAATGTTAAATAGTCTAGATCTAGATCTAGATCAACTATCTTTATCCCTATCTTGTCAAAGATAAAATACAAATAGAGCATAATGTGAAGTTAAAACCTACCATTTTTACAGAAATCATGGTGAAAACGTCTCGTAATAATCGTCTTCAGGGGGCTGGTTTTGGGTACCGCCTAAGCAAGTAAAATAATTTCGCGACGAAGCAAGTCAGGCGTGAATTTCGTCGTCAATTTTATCGCCAATTTTACACGATAAAATATACGACGTCGTGTTTTATCGCCAATTATTGGCGACGAAATTGGCGACGAAATTGACGATATCGCAAATTTCGTCGTGAATAATTTGCGATTTCGTCTATTCGCGACTGTCGTGAATTTTTATCGCCAATTATATACGACGAAACTGACGATATCGTGAATTTCGTCGCCAATCTCGTCGCCAATAATTGGCGATTTCGTCTATTTGCGATGTCCCTTCAGGGCCACCATACCAAACAAATGGGCGTGTCAAAGATAAGATAGAGGCGGTCCTTCAAGAGATAACACAGGGATAAAATGATTTTCAGAATACCAACTTACAACAATATTAGCGCTGTGTTATCTCTGGAAGATACAACAAAAGATAACACAAAAGATACAACGATGTTCAGAATACCGCCCCTGGACTGTAGCTCGATCAAGAGGAGAAGGAAAAAGCCCAAAATGAGCTGTTTAAAGTCAGATGTGAACATACAAACATCATATTTTGATGATATACCGATTTAATAAGGACAACAGGGTTTTTTAGGGTGGGTGTGGGGAAGCATAATTCTGAATGACACTTACAGTAACTTCTGTTGCAGAATATACATGTAGGTAAAGAAATGAATACTATTTATGGCCATCGCTCTTTTTCAAAAGCTTCTACTGAACTTTGGAAGAAACTACATTTAAATGTAAAAAAACTGTCAAACTGTTAACCAATTCAAAACTTTTCTTAAGACACATTTATTCAAAATTGCTTTTAATGATTAACTTACTCTGTTCACATTGATGTGTATTTCATATGTATTGTAATTTGTAGGTTTATTTGCACTTTTTTGTTTTGTTTAATATGTAATTGTTTTCAATCTGTTCTGTTTGTTATAGCGCTTAGAGACTTCGGTGGTAAGCGCTAGATAAGAAACGTTGTTATTATTATTATTATTATTTTTCGGGGAGCGTTATACTTTGTAGTGTTCAGTAATTGCATGCAATAGAAAATTATTATCCCTTGACAGAAATCTTTTATCCTTGTAATTCTTTTTTCCTCTTCCACCTTTTTTTTTTTTGGGAGGGGAGGTAAAGAAACCAAAGACATGATTCAGATTTGATTAAGTCATTTTTATCCCATGTTTTGATGCCTTAATTTAGCCTGCAAGGATACCACAGCAGGGATAAATATTTGATCGAGTCGGTAATTAACCCAACATTTTTCAGCGCAGAAATTTTCTAAAGGTATATCTAATAATCTATAGTGGTATACTCCGATGCAGAAGACAATTTGTGCATTGCCTCTGAACCAAGGTACTATGTCCCATTTGTAGGTCAAAAAAATGAAAACGTTAAATTCCAACGGCATTTGAAAGACAATACTTATTTAGAACTTCCCTCAAAATGAAGGGTTTGAAAATGGCTTTTTGTGGGAGAATAACGACCATTAGTTGTCGAATCGACATAAGTGATTGCAATCACCTAAGTAATAGTGCAATTTCAGACCCTTGTACTGAATGGTCATAAGTTTTGTGCTGCACAAAGATTCAATCAGTTTAATTTTGGCCATTACAAGTAGTGGATTATTGATGTAGACAAAAAAGTTCATGTACCTGTTACAGCTCATTTTATCTATGTTATTACCAAAGAAAAAAAAGATGTCAGTCAGTTTCTTAATAGTGTCTTACAGGGAAGTCTAGAAAGTAAACTGGTTTCCTTGCAAAATGTGAATACTAGGACACTGCTAACGTTTGAATTTCACAGGTAGGACATACATGACATATTCATAATTCCTGCAAAGTTCTACAGAATTTGATGTTGGCTGCAAAAGGGACATACAGTACCTGTAGTATCTTTAAGTGCTTATTTTTTTGTTATACTCTTTGATAAGTGCATAGAAAGACTCTTTAAACAATTTATTATACACTGTATAATTCATCATCATCACCATCATCATCATCACCATCATCATCACATCATCATCATCATCATTCATCACCATCATCATCATCATCGCTGTTGTTGTTTTTGTTAATTTTTTTTCATGATGATTTTATAGTAGCTCCCAGTTACATTTCACGGAGGCAGATATGAGTATTACTGTATTCCTATGAGCAATTCAATCAGTTTTGGTGTTTCTTTATGCTTTTATGCTTTGATATCGTGTAGGTATATTTAAACATTGAGATAAAAATTGAACGTCTTCTTGTAGCTAGGGAGCTGCTATACTCCGCTACACACCTTACACCGGCCTTTCACACACCTTTTACCCATGCAGGGAAACGTGTGCTCGCAAACAGCCACGGCTGTGAATTTCTGGATCAAGTTACACCTCATCAAAATTTTGCAAAATGGAGAACAGGACGAGGGTTGGAGTGCGGGAGGGGGGGGGGGGTGTAAGTGTGAAATCCCTCTGGGTGCCATAATGGATACATGAGCAACAAGCTGCTCTGTGAACGAATCTTATGACAACAGAAAGAGACCTGGATGGTCGGTCGCTACTGAAATCAAATTACAGCTCCGTGTTTGCTTTATTTTGTATGATTTTATAGACTTTTTCTGTGTATTTTAGGCTGTGTGTTTGCTTCCATTTTTACGAAGACGAAGCGTGTTTGCATGACATTTATGACATGATACTTTATAGTAGAGGCTGTCAATTTACACTTGAATTCAAATATAGAATTTAGTAGTATTGAAGATGATTTTATCAACATACTGATCCTACAGTGAAGTCTATTCAATTTACTGTACAATTTTTCTATTAATTACAACTTTGTAAAATTGGTGCAAACTTTTACATTTTTATTTTCGTTGTAATTCATAATTAGAAGGTAGAAGAGAAAATGAGGATTAGAAGAGGGAGGGTACGAAGAAGAAAGAATGACAATCAAGATGAAGAAGGAGAAAAGGAGGAGAAGAAATAAATCTCTGTTCTTTTTTATGCAATCACTCTGCTAGTCAATATTCATCCCTGAATTGCATGCCAAGTACTTGGAAGGGAAGGAAAGACATTTGTTACTTGACATCACGGGTGCAAGAAAACAATTTCCTCCAAGTCACCCAGACATTTTGGTTTCCATTAGCATGTACCCTGTATACAGCCTTTTTGAGATAACAGCTACTAGAGTTTGAGATGTGCATTTGGCCGACTTGTTTTACCTCTCTAATCAGTCACTTGTGGGATACCTTCGAGTGTCCTCGGTAGTGTTCCATTTGCAAAATGGGACGTGTGATTTGAGAAGTGTCGGTGGTGAATATCCATGGGCTGATTTGAGAAAGTTGTATTTATTTTTCTTGCTCAAGTTCGGCTTGTACCTCGATGGCTACACGCTGCTGAATTTCTTTTTTTGGAATTGGATGTCAGAATTGTATTTGGATTGATTAGATTGTGAAAGTGTTTTTTTTTTGTGGTGTGCATTTAAAAATGGTTGTCACTGCATGCATTTATTGATCAAACCACAGAGGTGTCGTAGGTCATGAGAATGTTAAAGAAGAAGAATATTGATAGGATAAGTATTTATAAGAAACCATGTGAGGTGTCATAAACTTAAAAAGCATTCAAAGGATTTTGTGAAGCTAAAAATTATGAACTTGTAAAACTGATCAAATTTGCCAATATGGAATGCACTTCACTTTCAGTACATATTTTGCCTGATTTCAGGCCCTGTTGGGTCTCTTTCTTTCAGGATTTTTCAAGCTTCATAGTGTACAGAACGTATCAGGCTCCAACAGATTGTTGTCTCTGTCAGGCTAATACTGACTGGTATCCCTGATGTAAACGTTTATCTTTATCATACGTATAATGTACTCTGCTTTTATCTGAGCAAAGGTTTACAGAATTTCATAATGTTCATCCATCGTAAACATTGCATAAAAATCTTTCATTCAGAGCCCTAGCTGTAACTCTTACCCCCTGTCCACACACAACATTTTCCGTGATTAGGCGTGATTAGTTATACCGTTTCGCGATAGTTATACCGTTTCGCGATAGTTATATGATGAAATTGTGTGTGTGGACGCTACTAACGATACGTCGTATAACGAACGTCGATAACGAAACGCAGGTTTGGGCATCGTTTGAACTAGAACTCAATAACTAATCACGCCTAATCACGCTTAATCACGGAAATTTTGTGTGTGGACGGAACTAGTCTAACTGGGCCGGGCTTAACGTCGGATCGCGCGCGAAAGGAGACCTGACCTCTCATTTCCACTTCCATTTCATGACCGCAGTAGCAAACTGCGCACCTATACGACATTTCGCTGTAGAGTTTGGGGATTACTTTCTTGTGTGTGTGGACACCCTGGAATTTATACAATGATTCTTTATACGACGTATCGTTATAGAGTTTCGGGATAAATTGTTTTGTGTGTGGACACGCTGTTAGTCAGCTGCAGAAATAGTTCAGACCATGCATGCACCCTATTCCGAGTGACGTAAGTGGCTTTTAAATGCCCGATTATTGGCCCCTAAAGAGTTTTGTACGCAGCTTTTCGTAAGGACATGTAAAAAAAGAACAAGGATATTGCACTTTTTTGAAAACATGGAAAATAAAATGTTCGAGAAAATGTTCAGTATCCAACCCCCATGGGCACCAGGGGAAGATGAAAGCTCAATGTTAATGCGTCTAATGATAGCATAGTTAAGGAGCTCTGGGTGTATTTTTTGAGTTCACAGAACATATAAGCTGAGAGTCAGAATGAAATAATAAGGGGTACACATATAAGGGATAAAGTCACACACTTTAGAAGAGTATAGTGCCCTTCCGGTTCTGAACAGACATATTAAAGAAATGTGAAAAGGAACTTGTTTGGGAGGGAATTAAATGCATTATTGGTTGCAAATCTCATACTATGCAACCTTTTCATGGAGTGAGTTGATGTAATTCTTCATAATAATAATAATAATCTGGATTTATATAGCGCTTAATACGAAATAACGTCTCTAAGCGCTTTACAGATATTATTACCCCGGTCATCGAATTCATTCACGCACAATGTGCACCACCTCCACTCCCTGGGGAGTATTCCTACCATATGGTCACCGTGAGGGCATATGGCAATTACTATTAAACACAAAGGCTTTCGTCATCTTACCGGGTCCCCATTTCTCTCATGGGTATGGAGTGGCAAATGTAGATTAATGCCATGCCAAAGGACATTATCAATTATCATTTATCAATTTCTAGTACGAAATGATGCCAAACCTGTTTTGCTATACAATGCTTCAATATAATTATGTTATATCACTATGGGTCTTTCTCTTAAGCAATTAATCACTTAAAATGTTGCAAATGAATGTGCAATTTTATATGTCTAAAGAGAGAGTTAATAGCATAGCAACCATAAATTGTTTGCTCTGTTTTGACGAGACACATACTCCACATAATTAATTCATGAAGCCAAATGTGAAGCCAAATGTGAAGCAAAAGTGATCATGCTAATGGCTAGTCAATTTTATCAGAGGCTGGAACCCAATCATGCATTATGCCTTAAAATTCATGGAATAGTATGTCAATGCACTTAATTTTTGTTGCCATGTTCACCAAATTTTGTGTGGTATTTCTGTTCTTTATACTTTATTGATTTGAATTTTCTTATTAATATTTTTTATATAAAAGAGATAGAAGTAGAGGCGTAAGGAAGAGACTAGAGAGAGAGGCAGACAGGTAGAGAGAGGGAGAGAGAGAGAGAGAGAGAGAGAGGGGGAGGGAGAGAGAGAGAGAAAGGCAGACTTCACAGGCAAAATGAAAGACAGAGAGGGAGGGGGGGAGAGACAGAGAGACAGAGAGACAGAGAGACAGACATCACAGGGATGATGAAAGACAGAGAGGGAGGGAGGGATAGAGAGAGAGAGAGAGAGAGAGGAGAGAGAGAGAGAGAGAGAAAGAGAGAGAGAAAGCGAAAGAGAGAGACAGAGAGATAGAAAGAGAGCGAGAAAGAGAGATAATTATTTATTTTTTTAAAGGAGAGCATTTTACAGCAGTGAGAAATAATACAACATAAAAGTAGACATTATCTTATCTATTAAAACTCACTTTCATTCCGGCCTGATGCAGTCACACTATTTCCGCCAGTAAAAGAAAGAGGTGACAAGTTCAGTAACCAAAAGTTAGCTGTAGAACGAGGGTTGACTGGTGCCCTTATGAGTTTTCATGTAATAATGTCAACCTGACATAGGAGATATATATATCAATGTTTGAGATGTCTTCTATCATCAAAAGCTGCTCACGCTATGTTTGTTTGTTTTTGCCAGTACCTGGTGGATGATAACAATTGAGGAAATGAACTTCTTCTTTACATGGAGCCCTTCATTTAGATCTACACCCTTTGATGGTATTCATTCTTTGCACATTTTCACCCTAGAGAAATAAAATCATAAAGATATTGTAATATTGAAAACTTTTGTTCGCTTGAAACTTTCGTAGATTTTTGAATGATCCAGACCTGTTAAAATTTCATGCTGCAGAATGAGTGATATGCAACCCTGAACATACTGATTTTTTTTGCAATATGTGAAGTTTCTTGCACTGGAAATGACCGTTGTTAATAACCCTAAAAGTGTCAGGTCACGAAAGTTTTGATTTTGTAGTACATAAATGGAAAAAACAACAACACAACTCCTACTTCATTCAAATAATTTGTAAGATATTGCCATTCTCATGAATGAATTTTTGTGTAGTTTTAATGTATTTGAGCAATATGGGATGGTTTAAGTCATTAATTATAATGATTGATTGATTAAAATGATTTGTCATCAAGGTGTTGTATTTAAGTGGTTTAATCACTTGACTGGAGATGTAAAGGTCGTGGGTTCGAGCCCTAGCATAGCACCTGTTTCCTTGGGCAAGGCATCTAGTACATTGCTCCACTCCACCCCAGTGTTAAACGGGTACCAGGTAGGATGTGTAGGTCAGTGTGATTGGATTAGCATGTGAGCACAGAGCACCCTGAAAAGGTGACCAGCTGGAATGCTCCTCAGAGAGTGGAGAATGTGCACTGTTATGTGCAGAATACTAATTGAATCCAGTGACCAGGGTAAAGCGCTTTATAAGAAAGAGTTTTTATTGTTCTTCATCCATCTGGAGTATAGAAATGACAGCCTAGTTCTCAATCATGCTTTTCCGTGCCCAAAATTAAAACAATGAAGCGGCTCAGTACGCCATTTACACATGTCTTACCTTTATCTTATCTCATAGCTCTGGAAAGCTACTGTAAGCATCATATCCTCGCATGTCTTCTTATCGCAGGGGTACTGTATAGGTGTTCACACAAATGAAATTCTAGAGCATTCAGATATTAGTACTATGTTCTGTGCTAAGGAGTCTACATGTATTGCTGCAAAAATTGTTTTATTATAGGATATAGATTGCTCAGTAATTTCTAATGTGTATATACTCTCTATCTCTCTCTCTACCTCTCCCTCCCTCCCCCTCTCTCCCCTCTCTCCCCTCTCTCCCCTCTTTCTCTCTCTCTTTCTTTTCCTTTTTATTTTGCACATACTCTCTTTCTTATCTCATAAAATGTGCTTGTTATTCTGTTGAATTAATCTCTTGCATCTTATCTTACATTCTATCCCTTTGAAACTGCTCCCTCCCCTATCTCTCTCCTCTATCTCCCTCCTCTTAACTCTCTCAAGAACATTTGATGTAATATGTTGAAGGTTTAATCCTTGCACGTGATATTTTCTGTTATGAACATAGAACCAGTGTCCAATATTTCCCCTGATCACATAATGGTTTTACTCCATTTTCAAGTCATGCTCATGTCACTCACGATGTTTGCAGATATACGACTCTTTAACAAACAACTAAGGAACGCATTTATCATTACCTTTACTTCGAACTAAATGAATCCATACTGCGTTTGAAAGGGGAGATGGTTCAGAAAGAAGGAAAAAAAATGGGAAAAGAAAGGCTGTGGATGTCAAGCCATCACTGTAACCACGGCAACTAATTCATTGACGTCACGTTGAGCTCTGCTGCTTTCTGCAGCGATAGCTCTGGGCCGTATTATGTTTTCTCTCAGCTACGCTTGTCACAGTGCCCTGTGATTATTATTGAGCAATGACAGAGTGAATGTATCTAGGAGGAATTAAAAATGGAGTTAGCTGGAAGAAAAGGGTATTTGGTATAAGGAGGAGGGGAAGGGGAGGATAGGGGTAACTACAAAGGGTAGTGGGTTAAGGGAGGGGATAGGGAAAAGAAGGATGAGAAGAAGGAGGAGAAGTAGGAGAAGGAGGACCTTGGGGATATGTAGGCTCTGGGATAAGATGATTGGGAAGTTGGAGGAGGAAGGGTAGGATGGGGTGAGTAAATATGATAGGGGTGTGAGGGGGAGGGGTGGAGGATGAGGAGGTGGAGGATGAGGAGGAGAAGAAGGAAAACCTTGGAGTATGAGTAGCTCAGGGATAAAGGAATTTGGGAGTAGGAAGAGAGGGAGCTTAGAGAACTCACCTTGGGTAGCAGTTGGATGCAGAGATGGAGGAGGAGAAGGAGAAGGAGGAGGTATTGGAGGAAGGGGAATGGAGGTAATTACAAATAATAGAGTTTTGAGGAAGAAGTGATTAAGGAATAGAATAGGAGCAAGGTGTTAGAGATTGTGCCTGAGGTAACCGTTGGATGAGGGTATAAGGAGGACGAAGAGGGTGAAGCTTGGAGATATAGTTGCATCGGATAAAGAGACTTACTCAAGCTGTCCACCTGCCAGCAATATACACCTGGACAGGTGCAAGAGAAAATGGGTTCAAGAAATTGGTGTCATTGAAGACATGTTAGTATTCCTTGGCCTTACATCATGGTTAAACCAATGATTTAGTATTGCTGGTAGTATTAAAGAGCTTTGTGATATAACTCCTTGGTTTAACTTACCTGTGACATGATTGCATCTCTTTGTTTTTTTCATTTTTTTCAAATGTTATGGGGTAGAGATGGGATAACAGTATTTTTAAGTAACATTTTCACTTGTATGTCTACAGTATGTGAAACATAAACAATAATAACAATGAAACATAAAAATCTAGTGCTCTATTTTTTTAATAAAAAAAAATAAAAAAGTTTGTAACAATTTTCCAGTTTACTCCATATGTCCATATTGAGATTCATCATGGGCAGTTTTTAGCTGTATTATGGATGATTGAAATCACTCTTTGTATGGGGGTTGAGGGAGACACAATACTTGTATAAATGAAAATGATTAATGCAATATAGATAAAATATGATGGATAATGATGAAAAAGAACATGTAGACCAGGGTCAAATCAGCCTACTTTGGCCCCCTTCTTCATTAGCATGGCAATCATGGGATTCTAACACACTCTACAGACGCATATGATTTATTACAACCGTGCCATGACAAATCTGCAAGTAGAAAGTTGATGGGATAACAAAAATCAATGATGCTAATATTTGACTTTACCATGATTCCCAGGGGTGTGTTTATCAGCTGGAATGTTGGTCCAGACGTCTGTCTAAGTTTCACAGAATTGTTGCAATTTTACAATTGGTTAGGCAAAAGCAATAATGTAAGTTATTTTAAATTTGGTTGTATAGTCAATTATAGAGGGTTCTGTGAGATCGTTTTAGTAGCCATCTGCATGCAGGTTTCTCCAAAGGAGTTGTATTGGCCAGCTATATGCAACTACTAATTCGACTCATGAGTAATTTCTTTAATGGTATTTGTATTTGTCCCTATAGGCACCATTAGGCACTTATCATATTATGTACAATTACTTGAGTAAAAAGGTTGTAGCTATTCATTGTATGTACTATTCATAAAGATGTGTCCACATACACATGCAGGTTTGTGCACACTGTGCAGGGATATATACAAATAACAATTTTAACCTTTTAAACTTATTAGTACAACTATAACGAGAGAAAAAGGATTTGGTAGTTTAATTGGTTTTCCTGATAACTGGTTCAAATTTGATCATTTCATAAGCATCAGGTTAATTATACAAAAAATATTATAATAAAAATGCAAACAAAATAAAAAAATTGCTAGCTGATGAAGCTGTCCATATTTTACAGCAACGTCAGTGACTGAAAGGTAGGCTACTGAGATCCATTAGCTGAGTGGTTAATGTTTACATACAACCCTATATGTAGCAGGCTGCCCCGATGATGATATGAACCCTAATCGAACTGCCTTCTATAATTAGTAAATCAATCAAAAATGTATAACTTTAGATGAATGCTGGACTGAGCTGGGAGTTTTGAAGCCAAGAAGGACTTTATCTTTAACCATTTTTGACAGACTGAATACTTAGCTAGATTAATTATGGGGTTCTTTACAGATAAGTGACATCTTTTGACTTGGTTATGCCTTGATAAAAGAAATGTTTGAATTAAATATGTGTTGCTTAAAGCCTGTCTGCACTAGTTTGGCCAGGAGGGATTAGACCTCCCTGCATGGTCACTGACAGGTGGTTATCTCATCAACTCAGCTCTCAATTAACTTAAGAAAAAGGGGATCATGGGGGACCAACGGGCACCGCTTAAGCATTGTTTGCTATGTAGAGGGAGCAAGTAGCTACAAGTAGTGCAGTGGGGCTTTAATGTCTTTATTAATTATGTGGTAGTTGATCAGTAATGCAATATACTGACAAGGAAATATGTGTCTGTAGTTGTGATCAGGATTTAAATTCCACATACTCAAGAATTGAATTAAATTGAATTAATTTGAGTTGTATCCAACAATATTAAGAATTGCAGCCATAGTCTGCTCTACATTTTAAATTACAGATTAAAAATACATTACACATCTTCAATATAAATTGACTCCAAAATCATTAGAAGATCATATTTTCATATTTGATGGAGCAGCAAAATTTCAATTTGGGAGACTATATATTGTGGTATTGCATTTGGCATTAATTGAATATAGACAAAATGTTGATGAAATGTATTTCCAGTGAACTCATGCTGTATATTTATTTGGATGATGAAAATGAACAATAATTGCCTTTTTGAGGAGAAATTTTTGAATATTTTCATATAAGGACATTCTGTATCTTGCTTTTCTTTTCTGAAAATTATGAAACAGGGATTTCAAAGTGTAATTTTTTCAGGATACAGTAATATACTAATGACCTTCTGCTGATTGCCTATTTAAATTCAAATTGATCAGTCATTTAAAGAGAATGATAGAAGAAATATCAGAGAAACAAATTAGTGAAAGTTTGAGATGAATTGATCAAGAATGAAGTGATGACATTTTTAGGTTGGATATTACTGAAGACTATATGAAGAACCTGCCATTAGTAATTCGGTTATAATATATGATGGACTTTGCATTTATTGTTTGTGATATCAGTTTAAGAATTTTTAAAGAATTTATCAGCATCATCATCATCATTTATTAAAGTCAGCATTTTCCCTCTTACGAGAGCTTACTGATTTTTGCGCCATGATGGCACTCCCTCCTTCCACTTTTTCTTGTGTCAAGCATGCTCTTCATTTAGAGGATGCTCGAACTGCTTTCTTTCTTCACCTTATCTTTCCATGAAATCTTTAGTTTCCTTCCCTCTTACAGAGATGCCAACCAGTACGATTAAATCGTATTTAGTACGATATTAAGAGTGAAATACGATAATACGATATCTCCTCTCAAAATACCATTTTTTATTTTTTTATTTTTTATTTTTTTAATCTTAAAAAAAAAAAGAAGATAACAAACCTATAAAACCCCATAAAGACCCATAAAGACCCATAAAGACCCATAAAGACCCATAAAGACCCATAAAGACCCATAAAGACCGCCGAATCTCATAGAAAAATGTACAAGTAAACCATTGCAACCCCAACAAAAACTTTGCTTTACAATTTTCTCATTAAATTTTAATGAAAGAGCAAACATTTTACTTGACCGTTCTTACCAGTAAAAAAAATTTTTTTCTGAAATTTTACTGGCCCGGGGCTAACGGGCCTGTGGTAGTGTCGAGTTTTCGTGAAAATCTGATTTTTCTCTCCAAAATCTGATTTTTTAGGATATCCAGTCTGCTTTTTTGTGTCAAGAGGTTGGCATCTCTGCTCTTATGCGGAATATTATTATGCCATCCACTTCCAGATCTATGCTCTTGTTTTCAATCAAAATGGTAGCACAGACATATTTTAAGTATAATTCATTTTTATAGGGGGGGGGGCAATGCATGTATAGAAAAGGGACACTCTCTCTCTTCTGTGCAGTTGTTATGCAGCACATACGCAGAAAAAAATAAAGAATTCAAAATGTATGAAACTACCATGGGGAGTGTCAGTCAATCCAGAATGAATAGAAAATATGTTTGCTGCCCTCTGTAAAATTCTTTTTTCACTAGCCTGCATCTTGCTCTCTCTGTGTGTGTGCCTTTATTTTTGTGTGCGCTCTGTGTGAATGTGTGTTTGTGTGTATGGTAGCCAGGCAGTGCTTTGTAGTTAATTGAATTGACCCTCTCTCTCTGTGTGTGTGCGTAGTGTGTGTTTATGCGGGGCAGCTCTCTGTTCTGCTGAATGGGAGCCCTGTGTATGTATGGCTTCAGCAGTAAACCAGTTGGGAAAGTATAGGCTAATTTTTCAGACCCTTTTCGACAAGTTTTCAGCATCGTAATAAATGAGCGAGTTTATGTCAGTCCTTTATCTTTGTGACATAGTACTAGGTCATGGTGTCGTAAGGACATTATCATACAAACTTGAGTGTGGTTAGTGCAAGTGGGGCTGTATGCTGCCTCATGGCTAAAATACTGAAAATTGTGACTTCATGTATGATGTTAGAGAGTATGTGTATTTTGTTCATGAAATTATCATGATTAGTGTCCATATTTAATTTAAAGAAATATCATTCATAACAGCATGGTTTTATGTAATGATGATTTTGATGTAGCTAGATAGTAGATACCCTTTACTTAATTAAGAAAAAAGCAATTTACTTGATATGAATTATGCAATGAAGTGGCACTGGTAGATCCAGGGGTTCAGGGCATGTGCCCCTCCCCCTCCCCCCTTCACCCTGCCCACAAAACCCAATCTGGCATACCCTTCATATGCATCAAACTCAAAAGAATAATAATACCCTTCATGAATTCATGCATGATTGATTATCAAAACTTCTGTATATTTGAAAATAAAATCCTTTTAAAATTAAAATAATGGTATACTCTGCTCCCTTTCAGAGCCAGAAAGGTGTTTATACCTTATTATAAGACGGGTTTTAGAATCAAAGCAATCCGATTGGTCAATTGACATCACATGGGAGTGCATTTATTGTTCCTTCCCGCAAAACATCTCCCATCAAAAATTGATAACCGATGCTCGATATCTGCCGATTTCGCTTTCGCGTAATTCAGCCAAATTTAATTTGTGCATAATTTTAATAATAATAATAACGTTCAAATATTTTATAAGACCGGTTCTAGAATCTAAGCAATCCACTTGGTCAATTGACATCACGTGGGCGTGCTTTTATTTTTCCCACCGTGCAAAACATCTTCCATCAAAATTTGATAACACATGCTCGATATCTGCTGATTTCGCTTTCGCGTTATTCAGCCAAATTTAATTTGGGCATAATTTTAATAATAATAATAATAATAACGTTCGAATATTTTATAAGACCGGTTCTAGAATCTAAGCAATCAGATTGGTCAATTGACATCACGTGGGCGTGCTTTTATTTTTCCCACCGTGCAAAACATCTTCCAT
The DNA here is from genome assembly GCA_037976565.1 of Mesocentrotus franciscanus. Lineage (NCBI taxonomy): Eukaryota > Metazoa > Echinodermata > Echinoidea > Camarodonta > Strongylocentrotidae > Mesocentrotus > Mesocentrotus franciscanus. The sequence continues at coordinate 12,016,545 of CP137676.1, forward strand.
CAAAAATTGATAACACATGCTCGATATCTGCCGATTTCGCTTTCGCGTAATTCAGCCAAATTTAATTTGGGCATAATTTCAAGCGCTGATCTAAAGTTAGAATATTCTAGGCCTAGATCTAGTTAGATCTAACTTAGATCTAGAGCTAATATCTTTCTATACTCTAGATCTAGAATATATTGTAAGAATGTATTGCCGGCCTGTCTTATAAAACAAATAACGTACTGTTTCGCTCGTGTGTTTAGGGCAGTTCCAGTGCACTCGGGTTAGCCAGTGCGATTATCGATAATTAATGAACTTACCCTGCGGGCGCGTGCATTATCACTATGGGCACTGACTAAACTTTGTGCACTGGCCCTGCCCTAACACGCTCACAACAGTGCATTGTTTGTATACTCTATACTAACATATATGGGTTAATGCCCTTCTTGCTTCAAACGAACAGTTTGTTGGGTTGTTTTACTGTTTTTACATATCGGTAGGTTTTAACAGCTATTTTCATAATTTAACCACATTTTAATGCCTGCGTCTTTGTGAAGTGCCTTGATACAAATTATTTCATTCACCTGTTACTTATAATCGTGTCTCAATAGTCAGAATGCACATTGCATACAGTATTTGTTGCTAGGTAGGGCAAACATTATGGCTTGCCCTACCTAGCAACATGTAATACATACAGTTTGCATTCTGACTATTGAAATACAAATATTCTTATCAGGTGAATGACATAATTTGTATTGAGGCAGTTAACAAAAATGTGTATAATGCATTAAATTTGGTTACATTGTACGATAGGGGTTCGACCTCGAAAGGCCAATGGCCTACGTGGTTCCCTTCACATTTTCATTTTCATCTCTAGCCTTTTATTTGAGTATAATTATTCTTTAATGTACTTACTTGCACTTTTATTCCAGTTTTTCTTATGTTTTGCTGTTATTTGTGATTTTTTAATGGAATGTGGAAAATAAAGTTCAAGTTCAAGTACAAGAATATTGTTTGCCTATCTATGCTGGCTTTGATGGTGTCAGAGTTCTTGAGGTGCCTGAACTCATGAAAATGGCTGATTTAATGTTGTCTTTACTGTTTCATGTGACATGTACCTAAATGCTTCGATTTATTTTGGCCACAGAAAGTATGGTTTATGGCTGCGTGGTGGAGCAACAATTAAGAAAGAAGAAAAAAAATTAATATATTTGCAATAGCCTAATTTGCAACCTCAAGAGGAAATATTCTCAGCAGTTTCTATATGTGTACAAATCTTGCACATAGCGAAACACTTGTCCCACAAGTAAGGAAAGTGTTTGGTCATTGAACATTCTGATGGGAATTTACGATGAGTTTTTATTTAAATACAGGTCAGTTTTTTTCTGAGTTGGTGGATAGTGGATAGCATGCATTTACATACATGTAAGACCAGAATAGTCAAATTCCCATGAGGACCCATGATTATATGTCCTTAAAAGTGTAGACTATTCTGTGCAGTGGATGTTATATGTGGGCCAAGAGAGGTCTGAATTACAAAGACTACACAGAGACTGGGAATGCATTAGTACTTAGCATTTGCAGGTGCATATCCTGACAGTGGATAGCCATGCTAGTCAATGCATTGTATAGTGTGTGTGTGAGTGTGTATGGATTGTGTGTGTATATGTGCACACTCTCAATACCCTCTCCACTTGTTCGTGGATCCCATGAAGGAAAAGAGCCTAGCACTGCATTGGCATAGGGAGGCCATACAACTGTGTGTTGTATGCTTGCGATCGACGATCCCGAGCCACAGCATTGATTCGCTTCTTCGGTAAAAAAAAAACTACATACTGGCAGCAGTATCGCACTGCACTGTACATTACTGTGTTGCATGCATGCTCCCATGTTGTAGACTACTGGAACTAGGCGATGGCCAACGCCAGGCATTTATATGCCCTCTTCATAGACTGTTGAAACACACAGTCAAGGGGTAGATTTCCAAAGCTTGTTTTCTGGAACAACAAAGTTGTAGACGATACCGATGGAAAAATGAGATTGCTCCAGATCGTCTGACAAGCTAGGAACCTGGTGTGGCGTTCGAGTCCATCCCCGTAGCTGAAATTGTGGTATTTTCTTGTGGATATATCATTTTTCGTTGCTTGGACCATTATATTATCGGATGATGAGGTTGGGGAATTGCCTGGATACACGATTTTAGGCTCTTGGAGATGTAAAGGGGATGATAACTTTATTGCGGTGAAAGTCAGAGAAAACATTCACGACCACTCTCTGTAGATAGTGCCATCAGAAGCTGTGCATTATGGGAAATTGGTGAGTTACACTTTCACATACCAATTAATTATGCATGTACATGTACATGTATGTAGTTCGATACATGTAGTCATGTACACATGTATGTTCATTGGTATGTGATATATATAGCATTATAATGTTAAATGTCTTGAATATCTGACTATATGTTGGGGAGAGCAGGCATATTTATTTACTATTTACTGCATCGCACTGAATGCTGAACCATTACCATGTAAACTGAAATCATGAATAGACCTATAGACTATATAGAAACTTTGAACTTTGACCTTGACAAATATCATTGAATACAATCAAATGTTATTCTCCACATTTATATAGACACCTACATGTACATGTACATCAAGTGAGCACATTTATATATTTCCATGTGTCATCAACATATACCCATATACATTTACAGACATACATCTAGGTTATATGTTATATAATTGTTATCATGAATTTTGAAAATTGTGTGTCATTATTTACCATTACACTTTAAAATTCCGGGCAAACTATAGTCCGTAGATGGATTGAGCTGCATGACCAAAATTAGACTGAATTCAGTACAAGATATTCTTTTTTGCAAAGGTTTTATATTCTTTAATTGATAGAGGGTTGCAATTTTAACAACATGCATAAATAAGCTTGAAAATACATGCATGTGCAAACGTGTACCGGAAATGTAAGTAACTTCACTTATAACAGGTACGCTGACATTAGCTTACGGATAGACAACATTATGTTTGTCATGCTCAGTAGCACATTGTATCTTTACTTGGACAATGTATTCATCATAATCTATAGGGATTTAAGGTAAACAGATTAAATAACATGACCCTATTCATGAACCCCTCAGTATGTCCTGTATTACATGAGCCTCAGGAATACAAATGTTAATTGTGCTGTACACACTACACAGCAGATCTACATGAACAATGTATGTATGTACATGTAGCTTCTAAGTTATCAGTTATACCAGGGAATTCCCTGGTTTTTACTATACTATCTTTAGCTTTGTGCTTTTGATATTGGTAATGCTGAGATGATATCCCCCGTCATGTATGTACTCCTAGATGTAGATGTATAGGGGATTTCACACTTGCTCTTTTGAATGTACATGTCCATGTACCTACACTTACTGTGTTTGTAATGCATTAAATATACATGAACATCTGTCATACATATACATATATGACGTGTATAATATTACAAGCCCTGTTACAAGGTACAGCAGTCAAAACCCCCAAAATGCAAATACCTTGTTGCTAGGTCAAACAATCTTTTTGGTTGGCTGATACACAATAACACATAATTTATGCAATCCCTATTCACATATTGAAGCCAACTCCCAAATAAAAGAAGACCCAAAATCTAGCGTTGGGGCCAGTGAAAAAAATACACGGGGGCTCAGGGCAAATTCGCCCCCGAAATGCTCAAAAGAGCCCCCGAAAATCAGAAAAGAGCCCCCGTAAGTTGCATAGAGTATTAGAGTTTAATGCAAAACAAATTTTAGAGTGTTATTTTTATGCAGGCAAGCTTGAAAAGTAGCCCCCGAAAAATAGATATTAATTTTTTCCCTGTTGGGGCACTCCAAGATAGGATTTGATTTTGGTGTATGTAACATGGGTCTATTAAAGCTCAGTGACATAAGACAAACTTTTGTTATGATCAAGAAGTGATAAAAATGGAAGTCTAACGGAGGTAAACATTGAACAAGGCCAGGATGTCATTTTTAGCAGCTGAGCTATTGCTATTGGGATTGTTGCCAAATCAAATGTGGGTCAGTTTAGAGGAGGATTCTCACACACCTGTAGCATGTTCAGGTCTCTGATGCAAGTTGGAAGAGGGCATTTCGTGGGGGAGTGGTTTACCAGTCATAGAACCCCCTTATTTTTAAATATTTTTTTAACAATAACCCCCTCCTTTGCATCATTGATATTTTTAAATGAAAACTCCATGAGCTAATAAATGTTTTTTTGCTCGTTTGTTGTTGATGCCCAGGTTCAGTGTTGTAATATGTACATTGTTGATCTACAATGTATGCAAAACAGGCGTGAAGTCTTGTTGTATATTTTGTAGAAATATAAACAGGTCTTTGCCTCTCAATTGATAAGTGCATGGTTGGCATGTACCAGCAGTCCAGGCCTAGAAACTAGCAGGTGTACGGGACACATGGGGTCCACAAAATCTAGGTCTGGACCCAACAAATTTCAGAATGTCTATATACAGTACATGTAGGCCCAAAAATTCCAGTCCGGACCCCCAACGAAAAAAGTTAATGCAGAACCCTGCATGAACTGTTAAAGCCATCTTATTGATAATTCATTTCATTTTTCATTTCATTTATTTTCATATTTCTCATGTTGCATGTACATGTACATTTCAAAATAAAGTACAATTTTTTTTTGTTGGTGATGAAATTACAATCAATGATACATAATAAATAACATAAAGATAAATAGTCAGTATAGAGTACTGATTTAACTGAGAGAATTATTATGATGGGACCTACATGAAGCAAGCTTGTAAAGCTGTAGGCCTTGGTGAAATAATTTGTGGTAATGAATGGAGGACGGATACGAATAGTGACCAATCCAAATAAATAAAAGAATAAAAAGGGAAAGAAAAAAGAAACATGTGGTGGTGTTGTTTATATTTTCCTTCCTTTTCTTACAATGTAGACAAAATTTGTACATGTACTTAAATTATTGTATAATGGGTGCTTACATGTATATCACATTTGATTAAGGGAATCCTACATCCATCTCTCTATACAATGTAGCTATTGCTATTAACTTGGTGTACAGAGAACCTACAAAGCTCTAGTCACTAGTGTGCATAATGCATGGTCTGCAAAGAATGCATTTTGACTCGTAGACCATAAGATGATTGGTTTTTGCTTTCATAGGGAAAAGTGTGTTCTGTCTTTCATAGTTCATGGATGTTGCATTTTCTTTTCTTTTTAGCTGATGGTGCATCTAGCTCATTATAGACTAAAAACTGTCAAATGATTTCAACTCTGTGATTGTCTATATATAGGGCATTCAATTTGTGCAAAGACCATGACTCCCATGCCTTGTAACGTCTCAAGCAGCAGTGCATGACTCCAAAATGCTTTCAAATTATGATACTTGTAGACACTTAGTTATTGAGTATTGAAACATTTCATTGTTTGTACTGTAATATAAATTAGATTCTTTTGTTAAGCATTTTACTGGAGACTTGGTATATATGTTTACAAATTTTATTATGGCAGAGAGCCACTGTGGTCCCAGAATAATAAGAAAAAAGGAGTTAATTAAAAATGTGTTCAGACTTCAGAAAATACGTTGAGATTTAAATCAGATTCATGAATTTGGGCTGCAGTATCAAAGAACCATTACATAGTACATGTACACATACTGCATGTATATGAATAATGTACAACGATGATGAACCATGTTAAACGAGTCAATTTAACGACTAAGTATTATTGATTAATCATTGATTAGCCAAGTGCTTTGTAGGAATGTACACAGCAAACCTGGGCAATGATGATTAGGTATGCAGGCCAGTACCCATCCATCTAGGGTAGTTTTCTAGTTTTGTTGTTGTTCGGTAAAAGGAAATAGAGTCATCCCTTCTGTCAGAATATACATGTACATGTAGAATGAACTACATGTAGGTGTACACTGACTGGTTGCGTGTGGACTACACTCTGTTGTAGGTCTGTACAGTGAAGAGAATACATGGGAAGGGAGAGGTGTATGAAGTAATTGATAGGAAAGAAGAAGAAAAAAAAGAGCTCTCAAAATATAAGGAAAGAAAATGCTGTGTTGGAGTCCATGTTTTTTTTTTTAATATAGAAAATGCAAAAAGAGCACTATATTTTTGTAAAAAGAAAATTATTTTACTCTGTACTGTCGTCAATGCACAAACCATACATCTATATACCCTGTAGATAGATATATAGAGACTTTAGAGAGAGACAGAGAGAGCGACAGAGAGACAGAGATACAGAGAGAGAGAGAGAGAGAGAAATAGAGACAAGAGAGACAGAGCTACAGAGAGAGAGAGACAGAGTGAGAGAGTGAGAGTGAGAGTGAGAGTGAGAGAGCGTGAGAAAGTACAGATCATGTGACCAAATGTCCAAAAGAAAATTTAAAAACAATGATATCAGGCTTTATTTTAAAGAGCTGCTTTCTGTGATGTCAGTCAGGCTGATAGATACGGTAATCAGACACCATTCTCTGTATTTAAAGATAAAGTTGAGTTCTGGTCATGCGATTGCATTTTGAAAGAAACTGTGTGGAATCGATCAGAAAAGGTTGATCATCTAGCATACAAGTATTGGTGTGTACTGCAAGGTTCTGGAATCATCAAAATGATAAAAAATTTGGCCCAGTCTTGGTAAAGTTACAAGCACTGTACACAGAAAGATGTATATGGGGCTACACGAACATGTGGCATAAAAATCCGTCCCGATTTTTATGTTGTTACATGCCATATTTAGAATATGAACGCATTTGAAGAGCCATACCTTTCAGGGAACATTTTTTATCTGATGTTCTTCCACACTTGCATAGTAACAATGATAACGCTCACAAATTATTTTTCACCTCTTCCCAGAACTCAACCTTCTCTTTAAAGAAATCACTCATAATCAGTGGTTGATGAGATGGGTTGGTAGTTCAGATTTCAGTCCAGATTTCAGTCCAGATTTCAGTCCAGATTAATGAAAATTCAAGAAAATGATTCTTGACTATATTATTAGGTTTTCAGGCACGAGTGGACATCCAAAATGCTCCATTTGACTTCATGAATGTTTTGTCAAAAATCGTTACGATACTGTTGTCCTACAAAGAAGAGAAAGATACACTTTGTAATATGAGGGCTGGGGTTTGGGGGCCTTAAAGGTACTTTTCAATCAGAAAAGAGCCACTATAAAAATGAAATTTGTCAATCAAGGTTGTACATGTAGTTCCTAAACATACATTTATGTATTCTAGACCATGCCACATGCAGTAGAGCCACAGAGAAGATTCAGCGTCTAACTGCACAATGTGGCGAAAATGTTAAACACATATTGCAATTTGAATTTGCCCATTGAAACTGCAATTTTGAATGTAATTAAAAGTGCCCCAAATGCAATATGATGCTGCACCGCCACCTGATAGAAAAAAAAAGAGGAGCTTTCACATTTAGTATTGAATGCATCTACATGCATAAATCACAGGGGAGGTAGTCCCTGTCCCACCCACTTGTTTCTGTGCTGTCTGTCCTAGCCTAGGCAAAACTAGGGCAATTGTGGTTAATTCAATAATTGCCTTTTAGTGGAGGTATCTAGGGACTCTTTAAAATTGTATTGAAGTTCCAGCGCCACTGAATCATGAATGCATGCCACGCCGTACCAAGGACAGTGTACACAATTGTGCCTTTTTGTAGTTGATAAGTTTAGTTCTGCTTGGATATGGTCGTGATTCCCTAGTTGCCAATTTAGGAAACAAGGAGAACTGTATTTTGTGTCGTGTTGTACACACAAATATCTGTACAGGAGCATGCTCTCTATTGAGAGAAAAGCAGAGAGAACTTCTTGTGTGTTTATATGTGTGAGACACAGATTCAATATTTCTGTTACACTCCTCCTTTTCTATCTTACAATAATTGAAAGGTCGTCTGTCTGACAGTATACCGTTTCAAGTGACTGCACATGACTGATTCTAAGCATACAAATGCTAACTGATGAAATCTATTGCATTGCATTGTCTGCTATTTAGATTAGTGTTTTAGATCAACAGGCAATTTATTTCACTACAACTGTACATGTATATTTCTGAATTCCGACGGAAGTAGTCTTGATTGCAGACACAATCTGTAGTTTTCTGTTTGTTTTTTCGGATAGGGGGTAATTTGCATTCCTTTTCTATCATGTTTCAATTTGGCGCTATTAAATGAAGGAACCCTGTAGAGACCATTCTCGGAAATGTTTCCAAGTCTTCACAAAGTCGTCAAGTGTTCTGAAGGATTATCTAACGGGAGCCAGACCACTTGAGGCTGGGGGATAGACTGATGGCGAACCCCTTTTTTTTTGGTACCGGTATTGATAATTGCTCATGTCGGTGAGATTGAAGTGTCTATTGTTGGTTTGTATTGTGCTTGGTGCAAGCCTACTCTCTAGCTTTGTCTGCTATGTGCGTCAGAGGCTATTGTCCTTCTCATTGAAGGCCTTGTCCTGATGATGATGCTGTCTGTGAGCACACACAACACGACACACAGAGAGTACCTTCAGTACGTATAGGTGTTCAGTTAGTTTTCTCAGTGCATGTTGGTATCTGAAGGTGGTGTCAAACTGTCAATTCGTATTCAAAGGGGTAACGCACGATCGCTAGTGGAGTCGAAAATGACCTCTTATTTGCACATTTTCAAGAACATTTCCAGAAATCATGACCCCTTTTTGCCTAAAAACAAATACCAAATGGGCTCTTCCGTCTGAATGTAGCCTACCTATTTCTGCTTATCGAGTACAAATTCACAAAGGGTACCCTGTTTTCGCGGAATTTGCCATATGATACTCAAGTCCTAGGCTCCTCTTTTACATTCATGCCCATTTTTTCATTCATGACCCTTTTATGTCAAATGTCTTGTCCTTTTCAAAATAACATTCATGTACCTTTTTTTTCAAGGTCAGCGAACACTAACATTTTCGCAAACCTCCCTGAAAATCACCCCTATTTTTCACAATGTTTCTTATCTTTACTATGGTTTCAACCAGTTTATTGATAACCATAGGATTATAAATATGCATGATGTATAACAGAGATTGTTCAAGGTAAAATGAATTAGCACACATGCAACATTTTATTAAAAACATCAGTCTTTGTTATCTAAACTCTGTTTATAAGATGTAAATATGTTTATGATCAAGTCCTCTCATTTTAAGAAATCATGTAGATTTTAAGAAAATATTTCTTTGGCAGTGTGAATGGATTTAACATGTTAACCAGTAAAGAAGGTTAGACGACCACCTAAGAATTTTTTTCAGCTTTCTAAATAGTTAAAGGGAAATCCAACCTTGATAGCAAACTTGTCTGGAATAAAGCAGAAAAATCAAAGAAAGTATACTGATGAAAGTTTGAATGAAATCGGACAAAAATTAGAAAGTTACAAATTTTTGAAAGTTGCAATCACTATAGATATGGGCTCTTTAAATTGACTGAATTGATAATGTCTATGTGATGTAGTGGCGTACAACTTTCCCATTTGCTCCAATACACAAAAGGACTAAAATTTCAACTTTTCATAAATGTATGACTCGGGATGGTCTGTTCTTTTTAGAGGACCTGTAATAATGTACTATCCATGATATATTTTGAGCAGTGCGCCGAAGGTGAAGGCACTTGGAAGAAAAACAGAAATAAGTGATATATTTGTACGCGACAAACGGGAGAGCAATCCGTCACTACCGGTACGTCACAATCCACTGACAAACTTGCCGAATTGAGATTCGCACAGCTGTAGTGATCTCATATTTCAAACACTCATTACTTTCTTAATATTGGTCCGATTTATTTCAAACTTTCGCCATTCTGTTTCTCTGATTTTTATGCTTTCATTCAAATGAATTTATTAGAAGGTTTGGACTTTGGATTGCCCTTTAAGTATGAGAAAAATCCCATTGTGCCTGTAGTCCTAAACTCCTAATAAAAACATGGCAGTATGATAACTTTTTATCATAATGTTATACATTGGTGACTTGTCATTACAGCTACATGTACTAATGCGAGCATTCCCCCAAAGCTATGTTTTCATCCTTTTCAAAAATTGTCAATGTCTGAGGTGTTTTTATTAGATTTGTACTTTAATTACGTGATGTTTCAAATTATATTTCTTGGACTCTCCTTGAAGGAATGACGAAAATTTGATTATCAAAATGAATCTGCATTCAAACTTGGTTGCATACATGTATACAGTGAAGAATGCTAACTTAATGACCACCCTGAAATTAGAATTTTGTTTTGTAATTGCCACTTTGCAGAAGCAGGTTGATGAAGAAAGAGGCAGCGCTAGCTGAGGGTGCTTTTGTATTCAAAGTAATTATAAGAAGGACAGTATTTGCAAATTTTCATGTAGAATTATTTGTATTGGGGAATGAATTTATTTTATTTCAGGAAGATGAATTATTTGAAAACATTTTTTAAAAATAATTCTGATTGAACTTATTGATATAGTTGAGACTTGAGAACCATGTGATTAAACTGAAAGAATTGCCTGGGAGCAATAGGGAGAGGCAGTTATGTCTTAAATTGTATTATTGCATACTGCGAGGTTTTTCATGATAAGAAGTTTAGAAGTTGACTCAAACTTGCTGAAAATCACATGCACTGAATGCAGAATTGGGTAAATGGGACTACACACACAAATGTGGCATGAAAGTTTGTTCTAAACCAATTCTCCTAAATCACATATGTCTAATATGAGAAAAATCTACAATCCTTTACAGTTGACAATCTGTCAATTTTAAAATCTAAAATAATTGGTCTTTTATATTGCATCATAACGATGGTACATCCACCAATTGTCAGCCAAATATTTGAGTGATCTTTTACTTCTACTTTGTATAATGATTAATGTTTTGTTTCCAAAACTTTATACCTACCTGTATGAAAGTGTAATTTGATTTGTATAGATTATGTACTTTAACTTCTTATCGTATTTGCCGGCGTAAAGGCTGCAGTATTTTCGGATGAGAAAATATGAAAAAGTCTGGGTGCGGCCAATGCGCAACAACTAAAAATTCAGCGATCAGAACAGCACGTATTCGTACATATGGGACTACAATGACTATACCACTGTGGTACAGGACATTTCCACACAACTTGCTGACTATTTTATGTTGCATTTTTGACATGAAGACGAAAATAAACTTCATATAACAACATCTACCGATAGATCTAGATCTAAGTTCGTGCCAATGCATCGCTAAAAAGTAAAAGAAGGGACCGTTACGGAGCTGCCGCGAAACGCAACTGCGCATCCAGCAGCAACATCCATCTTTGTATCCATGTCATTTACACCGTACTTTGTGGTAGACGATACAGTACTAGCTTCAAAATCAATGAAGATTTGCTAAATAAATACGATTATTTCTGAGGTAAACTTAGTTTTTTCCTGTAAATTTTATAAGAATATTGATGAATTTGATGTCAGTTTGTAGAAAAAAAATAAGTGTTTTACAAGAAAATTACGAATATTTTGTTTGGTCCGTTTTTTATTTTTCTCCTTTCGTTTTTTTTTTAATTAATTTTTTTTAATGTCAAAGTTGGGGGTGCGGCCTATGCGGCGCTGCGGCCTTATCGCCGGCAAATACGGTATTACTTTTCTTTTTTTTATAATTAATTGATGATCCTATTTTGGGGGGTAAACATTGTGCATTAGTCCATGGACTACTACCGTACTTTGTATTTCTAATAAACCACATTGAATTGAATACTGATATATATATATATATGTAAAAGAATGAGAAAGCTCAAAACTGAATGAGAGTCGGTCTTGCCTACCGGTAGTGCCTTATATACAGTATGTGAAAGGTGTCTGCAGGTGTAACTCTGCAACCATTTGGTGGGAGCATCATAATTTGTCCCCTGTCATTGAAAGTGCACATGCATTTTTCCAAGGTCAGGGGAATCGAGCTTAAATTGAAACGTAATGATTTCAACTCCTGACATTTTGGGATTTCAAGCTATGTGTTGAATGCAAACCATCTTTCAATGTGTCTAATGGCAGTGGTGGCATAGCCAGCTAAATGGCATAGGGTGGGGTCATAGACTCGGTCATGCCAATGGGCATAGCCAGCTTCCTCTTTTTTTTGGGGTGGGAGAAGGCCGCCCATGCAGCATGAACATTGAAAATAATTGTCAATGTTATGACAAATGTATCCATGGACTAACTCTGGTAAACACATTTGCTGAAAATATATTAAAAAGAAATGCAAAAAAGGGCTGGGGGTATGGGAGGGGCGGGGCTTATTTACCATGCCCCCCTTTTTAGCTTTGCTGTGGAAATGATGATATTGGTGGAGAAGAAAATTCTGCAATGCATCAGTGAGCAATCCCTACCAGACGATGATGTGACGCGACACATGTCGCATGACCGGTATGACTGAATTACGGTAGTGTGACTTTTGTGTAAAGTTAAGTACATCAAACCACGATGTTGGATTGACATCAGAGGTTGGCTGGTAGATGTGACGTTATGAGTGTGACAGCAGATTATCACGGTCGTGCGACTCATCGCCATCTCACCATGCTCATATTATGAGGTATTGATGTGGCGCTCTCTGGGCAAGAGGGGCAGAGGGAGATTAAAGGGGGGGGGGATGAAGCTTCATGGTTTTCTCCATGTTCCTGTAGACTCATCACAATCTCAAGTTCTCTGTGGGACTAAGGTTGCGTTTATCGACCAAATTTTTGCCTAGAATCAGCGTTTTCAAACGTCTTTCAGGCAAATTTTTAAGGCGATAAACGCAAAGCCTTTTTCAAATGTCTTTAGATATGGGCATATTGTAACGCCGAAAAAAGTGCGTTTTGAATGTGACATACAGCCAGAATCACGTTTCTGAGACACGATAAACGCAAAGCTGTTTTGAACCCCACATACAAATCGGACCTTCCCATATAGCTCTATGGACCTTCACAGGCTAATCTGCTTCCCGGGTCAAACGGTGCAAAACAGCTGCGCAGAGACAAGGCCTTTATTTTGAATCGTGAAGAGACGATAAACGCGACATCCCGAAAATCACGTTCGTATAGTGGGGTTCGATATGTACACATCTGTGGCAAGACACGATAAACGCACCCTAAGAAGGAAAGAGGAGAAGGAAAGGAAAAGGAAACAGAAGGAAATAAGAGAAGGAAAGGGGAGAAGGAGGAAAGTGACAAGAGGTAGAAAGATAGGGGATGATGTCATGATGCTGAACAAGAAAGTTGGAGAGATAAAGAGGGAGAGAAGGATAGACAGAGGAGAAAGATAAAGGGGGAGGGGCAGGGAGTCCTGGGGAATGACTGGATGAAGCTTTGTTCAGAGAGGTGTAGAGAGAGAGAGAGAGAGAGAGAGAGAGAGAGAGAGAGAGAAATTGAAAAATGTGAGAAAAATGACTAAAATCTTTTAAAACAGAAATTGTAAGAGGATGCCTTCCACCCCTTTCTCCTTCTTTTTCATCTTTGATTGTGATCACTCTCAAATGCATCTCTCCAAGAGAAATGAACTCGTCATACAGCTCTACAAGATGTATTAAACAATGTTTGAAAACTACTGTTTGCATGAAGACCTTTTTGTAGTTCACACAAAGACATCCTCTCTCTCTCTCTCTCTCTATCTCTCCATCCCCTCTCTATCTCTCCATCCCCTTCAGTGGAGAGAGGCGCTTGCCTGTAAAAAGTCAATTAGCCTGCCCACTGGCCGATCATGCTGCCTCTGTTGATGATGTCATGAAGTGAATGTAATATATGCGGACACTCCCAGACTTCTCGCCATCAAGAGGACGGATGATGTTAATGAAGTCCTCCTCATGCATGGGAACCTCGCTGCCTGAATATCTAGATTATGTTACATGTTGCAGGCCTTAATATGCTAGCCTTTACAGTGTACATGTAGGCCCTACATTTGGCTTGGGAATAACATGTTGAAGATAAAGTTGAGAACTGGCTGGTTGTTGGGTTACATTGTGAAAGAAACTCCCTACAGTGTAGAAGCGATTGAAAAAAAAATGGATAATGCACTACATGAAAATGAGCTAGATACTACAAGGTTTTTGAAGCACGCAAATGGAAAGAAATTGACCCAGTGTAGCTGAAAATCTTATTCACCTCACGCGGAATATATGGGTATTTAAACTATTTATGGGACTTTTGTTTCGTTTTAAAACTTTTCAGCTTTTCCTTGTCATATTATGAATAATTAATATAAACCATTTCTTTTTGGGGGACATTTCTACAATTCTATGATATCCTTTGAAGAGCTCACAAATTATTTTTGGCTTCACCAGAACTCAAACTTTTTCTTTAAGTATTCTGTAGGACCGATCATGATAGATCGTCATGGAAGTCTTCGGGTTGAGAAGTTCAAGGTTTGAATGGAATAATGAGTGAATTATTTTGGCACGGCAGACTGACATTGTCATCACATACGCATGGGATAAAGTCATAGCCGGTCATTGTACAAACCCCCCATTCACACAATTCAAAAACAGTGCATTGAAACCCAGTGGTGGTTAGATACATTTTCCATATTCTTCTCGAACTTAAGCCCAATTCTTTTTTCCTGTTTCTTCCATGGTTTGATAATTCAAATTTACAACAGCTCTCTACAAACCTTTTGTACATCCTTAAAGATTTAAGGTTGTTTAATCTGTTGGATATGATTGATTTTAATTATACACCCATTTACCATGTACCGCAGCCCAAATTAATTTGGTCTTTACATTCAATGGTTTAATATCTTATAGTTACATGTACCACACATTCTTGTGAAAATAAATTTAATGCAATAGCACAAGGTCCGTTTACATTTCTCCCCCCAAAAAAGAGCAGTGTAAGCGTATCGCAACAAACCAACAGATATCTACTCTTATGCAGTTTAATATGATCCGAGCAAATTTAGGTTGAAATTAGAAAAAGTCATTTGCAAAATAAAATTACCTGAAATGAGATGAGACAAGACAGTTGGTCTTGTCTTTTTTAATCTGTGTGGCGCCAGCATGTAAGTCAGAATACTGTGAATCATGCCTGAGCTGTCGTCTGGAGGGCGTGTTCACATTGCAAGTGTGGACTCTGGATTGTGATATCTCATAGGTGTGAACGTGCTCATCGTGTTTTGAAGGAAGAAATATGTTCCACTCCAACATACCATTCTTACTTTATAATTTTGAGTTTTTTTGGATGCATCTTGGTTATGGCAGTGCATGAAGATGTCACATGATTGCATTCCTCTCCCAGGAATTCAATATTCCATCACAAGGATTATGAAAACAAGATAATGACCACATTTTGAAATTATAAATTGTACATTATATGACATAATTCATAATTATCAAAGGGAGATGTGAGAAACTGACTGGAGAATTTGGAAATTGAATGTCCAGGGAAACTTTATCATGATGCACAAGGTTTGATTGGAAAAAAACTCATATGTCATGATTATAAAAGATTCATCATCACATTTTTGTATTGATATTTATTTCTTGTAATGCAAGAGAAAATGTCATTTTCATGTAAAGCATGCAATATCTTGTCTATTCGGAGTCATACATTCTTCTGTCTCTCAGTCTCTGTATAGACAATATACATGTATGTACTTTGGGGTTATAAGTGAATTAAACATTTTTTTAGCAGTATTTTCGTCAGTCTGTATTCTGAACTTAAGAAATTAAGAAATTAATCACTGATTACAAATTGATTCATGTTAAATACCCACTACATTTTTTTCATGGTGCCTTTACATGATGTAGGAAGGTACATGTATTATAAGAATTTTCATTCAGGCACCTGTGATATCAAGATTTTTGTTCAACAACAGGGTGAGTCTGTATGAGCAGATTATAGATTATATCTTTTCTTTCTTGAGTAAAAGTTCTTTCCATTCTCGTTTCTTTGAACCTGAGATTTTCCCCACTATACAGTGTCACATGATCAGATAACTCCTGAAGTAACTTTATGCACCAAGTGATACATTAGTTGCCACGGCGACAGTCTGGAACGTTGATCGTAAAATCAATAAAATGATGTTGAGCTGAGATGCAGAGCCCGTAATTGCATGCTAGAGTTACCCAGTATTAGCTGTTATATCGGTAGTATACATTTCACCAAGCTTCAGTATCACGATCTATTGTGTGAACATGCATGGAGAAGATTTGAGGGTTTTTCTTCTGGTAAAGATAAGATGTTTACAGATTATTTGGCTTCCATGGTCTCATTTATTTAACTGGATGGAATTCTTATCCTTGAATTTAGAGGATTGTGAATAGTTTGTCATTTTTTGTTGCATTTTGTAAAGTAGCTTATCGTCTTGATCTCACTTTATCCTCCTCTTACTCTCTCTTACTATTCAAGAGTTAAACCTACAGTTTTGTACATGTATAATAGGCTTCAGCAAAGAGGCACTACTTTTCCAAACTGGCGTAATCGCAATGCTTTAATTATAAGCTATATGCATGTAGCTTCTTATAATCATTCACAAAACCATTGACAAACTTTGCATTATCCTTCTCTATCAGTATCACCTCCTCTTTGCATCCATCTTTCCCTTCTTGACTTGTCCAACACCAACATGAATGCAATCCATGACAGGTAGGGCAGTTGTGATGCCCCATGGTGAGAATATCACTGCCCAATACATGTACAGTGTAACTTCCCAGTTCCCATTCAGAATACCGAAATTCATTGTATGGCTATATGAAAACCGTATACATGTAGCTACTAAAAGTATACAATAAGGCCAAGTAAAAAAAATTATGTATTTTTCGTCCCCGCCTGCACTGATTTTTGGTGCCTCTTCAATATTTTTGTTTTTTGTTAATTTCAAAAATGCCTTAAAAAAATTTTTTTAAAGAAATAATAGTTATACTTGAAGTCAACATTACATCAGAGCATTCTAAAAACCTTGTAATTGTCAGGTATAGAAATGTGTGCTTGTAAAATGTAAGTGTGCTTGTCTGTGGTATATGAAAGAGAGAGAAAATCATTTAATTTCTGATTTTTGTTTCTGATATGACAAACCGAAGACAAACTTATGTGATAAAATATCATCCACTTTACATAGATACAATATATGATTAAAAAGCTTTGTCTCAGCAGTCATTTTATAAATGGCGGCCATCTTGAAAAAAAAAAAAAATGCAAAAATAACAAATAGTAAGGGCATCCCTCACTGATTTTTTAAAAAGTCCGGACGAGAAACACAGTTTTTTTCAAGTAAATCATTTTTATCTAGTCTGAATGTTGTATGAAACATTGTATTAATGAAACTTATCTTGAAACGCATGTTTAAGCATTTTTTTAAATTAAGAAAAATAGAGAATCAGGGTCCCATTCTTGTCTTAATTTTTTAAACGAAAAATGTAGAACGGGGCGGGGCTTATCATGAGTGTGCACTGACGATTGGCCAGCTGTGATGTCAACTCGCCTCTTCAAAACTACAGTACATTCTTTATTATATCTTGCGTATGCCCCTTTCACAATACAGTGATTCTTGATACAATGTTTCTGCATATGAGTCTTGTGTAGGCTTATCATGAGTATGGTCCCCATGGAAGACCAGCGGCATCATAATGATGCCGCTGAATATGGGCTATCCAGCCGTTTATTTTATCTTGTAATTCATAATTCTATTCGTTATTGTTTTTACTGAATGCATGTTGATTTTTATACAGAAATAAAACAAACAAACAAACAAACAATGCACTGACGATTGGCCAGCTGTGATGTCAACTCGCCTCTTTAAAACTAGTTTCTTTATTATATCTTCCGTATGCCCCTTTCACAATACAGTGATTCTTGATACAATGTTTCCGCATACGAGTCTTGTGTAAATTTCCTGTAATCAGAACAGGCTGTAACATACATGTACCATTACTAGTCTTGATTGGCCAATGTCAGGGCTTTGAAAGGCCATGTTTTCATGGCTGACTTTCCTTGCCTCTAACGTAAAATGTTAAGAGATCAAATTAAGCACCGGTCATGCAATCAATCAGTGAAAGAAATGGAGCATTTGGAAAAGATCGATAAAGTATAACCAGTAAATAAGAATCTATGTTTTCTGTGAGGGTTGGAGTGATCAACTTGACATTTTATAAATCAACCCAATCATGTGAAAAATCGCATGCACTGCACACAGAAATGGGTATGTGGGACTGCTTATAAAATTCATGTGGTTTCTGACTATGGATGTTTGCTAGATCCAGACTTCTCAGGTACTTGTACAGTACATGCATTTCTCATCATATTTCAAATGTGAGGGCAATCCTATCCTTTCTAGGGTCAATTTCTCCTATGATATTTTTCCAAAATGACATTATAGAGAGAAAGCAAAAAAGCATACAGATCATTTTTCATCTTGACCAGAACTTAACCTTTTCTTTAAAGTACAAGTCCAGTCCAAAAATAACTTACTTTTAATAGAAGCAGAAAAATCAGACAAACCAATTAAAAAAAAGTTTGAGCAAAATCGGATAACTAATAAGAAAGTTATGAATTTTTGAAAAAGTATGTAAAACTATGGAACAATGGAAATCACTACACAAATTGCCAATTTGGTTATCAGTTTGTGACGTCATGTCCTCACTATTTATCAATTGCTTTATATAGTTTAATCCCATTAATTTCCTTTTATCCCCAAAACTTGATTTCCCATGCCTTTGCCCAGGTTATATGATTTGTATCATATTGCGTGCATGACATTTCACAAAATCTTTTATGAAATTTGAAGAATTGATACTATTTTCTGAATATTGTATATTCATAATTATTGATTTTTATATAAATAGTTTATCAAAATTCACATTTTTCATGATTTAACTGGAAAAAAATTACTCTATATTAGTGCATCCACACAAAAACATATTACTATCAATCTAACTTGGATGCTGGTGTGAAGAAATAAGATTCTTAGGGGAAAATAGGAAATTTATATTATCAATATAAAGAAAATAATTAGTGGATAGTGAGGACATGACGTCACAGACTCATGAGTGAGTTGCCAATTTGTCTAGTGATTTTCAAAGTTTTTCATGTCATTAAAAATTCATAACTTTCTTATTAGTTATCCGATTTTGCTCAAACTTTTTTTGATTGGTTTGTCTGATTTTCTGCTTCTATTGAAAGTAAGTTATTTTTGGAGTAGACTTGCCCTTTAAGAGTCTGGCTCTTTCAAATTCAAGGACATTCTAGGAAATTGACATGCAGCTGAATCGCTGAAAGCTGGAGTGCATTACATGGGTTTCCTAGAAATATATTCAAATGTTTTAAATTTAGTACTGTAAGCAAGGTCACTATGAAGTGTATTAATAGCATTTAATGTATCTACATTCTACATGTCTACCTTACTTCCATTTGATATTTGATATTTTGATTAAGGGTCAGTACTTTCAAAATAACCAGTATACTCTCTCAAGGCTCGTTCAGATATATACTGGCGTTTTTTTTTTAATGACGTAAAGCGTAATATGCTTTACATTTCTGTATCTTATAACACAGAGCTCAGTGAATACGTGAAGGTCCTTTGTTGCGTGCAGATGTCATTCATTTACACTGCAGCGTTTTATTTTTGCGGCGGTTTACCATGCCATATCTGAACAAGCCTTAAAGGTACTATGTCCCATTTGCAGGCCCAAAAAATGAAAAGGTTAAATTCCAACGGCATTTGAAAGACAATACTAATTTAGAACTTCCCTAAAAAAGGGGGACTTGAAAATGTCTTTAAGTGGGAAAATAACGACTATTAGTTGTCAAATCGACTTAGGAGCTATAGAGCCAGTAAGTAATAGTCTGATTTTTCAGACCATTGTACCGAATGGTCGTACGTTTTATGCTGCGCAAAGATTCAATCAGTTTAATTTTGGCCATTACAAGAAGTGGGTTATTGATGTAGACAAATGCTCATGTACCCTTTACAGCTCATTTTATGTATGTTATTACCAAAGATGAAAAAGCCAGTCAGTCACTCAATAGTGTCTGACAGTGAAGTCTAGCAAGTAAACGGGTTTCCTTGCATAATTTGAATATTAGGACACTGCTAACATTTAAATTTCACAGATAGGACATACATGACATATTCATAATTCCTGCAAAGTTCTACAGAATTTGATGTTGGCTGCAAAAGGGACATAGTATCTTTAATGTGATAAAGTCTTTGAGAAAAGAATATCTAATTTTGTATAATTTA
This sequence comes from Mesocentrotus franciscanus, assembly GCA_037976565.1. Classification (NCBI taxonomy): domain Eukaryota; kingdom Metazoa; phylum Echinodermata; class Echinoidea; order Camarodonta; family Strongylocentrotidae; genus Mesocentrotus; species Mesocentrotus franciscanus. The sequence continues at coordinate 12,036,741 of CP137676.1, forward strand.
TAGTAAACTAATTAAATTTATATGATGAGATAGAAGGAAATACGTTTCACTGAGTGAGCTTTGACAAATGAACATCATTCAATTCCAGTGACAAAAACATTCACGAAAGTGTGATAAGTTATAGTCACTCTATTATTCAGCCTTAGTGGAAAGAGTTCTTGTTGACATTATTGGTCTAGACACCACAGGGTTTCAGACAATTTGGTGAACCAACTGTCAAAGTACATTTGTAGGCATCAAATTGGCACCCATGTGTACAATGCTGTTATACTTATTGCTAAGTACATGTTACCATGTACATGTAGTACCAGCAGCAAGTGAAGTCGCCATTTAGTATTTGATGACATTTCTTAGTATTTGTAGTGACAACACAGTTTTGGTAAGGATCAAGACTTCAAATGGGAAGAAAACTAAAATCATTGTATTTTTTAGGAGATCGAACAATTGACTAATTCATATCTGGGTCAGATTTGGATAATATTGATACAGAAATCAATGGCATTGATTGTTAACCGTGATATTTTTTGTCTGTCTTTTGCAGCCTGGGCACCCACTGCACCAGCCAACCATCCACAGAGGATAAGGATCCCCCATCCCACCCTGACAAGCAGCCCTCCAACCCTCCCCTCCAGGAGATCGCCCCACCCCCGCCTTCCGAACCCTGCCCGCCAGTCAGGCAAGAAGTGACCGTGCCTGTGGCCCAACCGTCGCCGTCGCCGGGGAAACCGCCTCCAGACAAGTCGTCTTCGTCCCACCCGAACCTGTTGCTCTACGATGACGAAGTCCGCAACATGCTCCTTGGGAGGATATCGGTGGTCAAATGCAAAGTCAAACCACAGATGATCCGCATCTACGTTAGTGCATCGCATGATGGTAAACTTTCACCCAATTTTTATTTTCGATACATATTTCGCACATTATGACGTCACTCGATAGAAAAGCCCTTTCTACAGTCGGTACCGTAGCAGCACTAATTCTATGGATACATAAAGCCAGCTCCCAAATTGGAAGAGTTTATCAGAGAACATCTTTCCAGAAGGCAAAATTATGAGTGCTTGCCCTACCTATATATTTTTCTTGCTGTGGATAATGCTGGGAGGCTTACCTCGCTCATAAAAAGAGAAGTCTATGTCATCATTCATCAAAGATCCAAATTTATGCTTCATAAATGGGTTATTGTTTCAGATACTTCAGGCATTAAGAGAGAGAACATAGTGGAATAGATTTATCAATTGATTGATCCCATGACCCCATGGGAGATTGCTCAAAATTGTTCTTGCTTGCTGATAAACATTGATATATATCTGTGACATGGCTTAGAACATCTTATTCTTTGATAAATGAGAGATTTCATGAGATTCTTCCGTTCTTGGTACATGATGATCAGATATTTGTTTTGACAAAATTTCCTTCCCTTTATTTCATCAAAGTTCTAAGGTTAATTTTTTTTAGGGTTCGGGTTTGCATTTGGTTAAGGGTTAGGTGTAGGAGTAGGCATTGCGTTCACTCCAAAGTTCAAAGTGGGAATTTGACAGTCAGTGTAAGAATTTGACCGTCTTGCAGTATTCTGGGGCGTATGTGTAGGCCTATATTTTCTTGGCCTTTCTTGTTAATTTCATGCATGAAATTAATTACAGCTTGAAAAGTGTCATTTTCCTCTAATTCAGGACACTCAGTTTAATACCTGTACTTTCGTAGGAGTTTTGACGGTCAGTGTATGAATTTGACTGCCTTTCTGTAAATTTCTGTGGAGCTTGTAGAGGCCTTTATTTGTTGGCCTTTCTTGTTAGCAGTATGTACGCCCCAAATTAAGGATGTTCAGTTACTTTTCTGATAATATCCAATTCACTGAGTTGGTTAGAAGATGGGTCAGTTTGACTCAACTTGAATCAGATCAAGAATAGAATCATCAGCTGTTCATTTGCAAGCTCGTGCCTGGCCTGGGGTCCCAGCCGCTGATCTTGACTGATAAAGACGCTACGACGACTGCGAGCCCCTCCTCATCATGATGGGCCAGGCAGCCAGCCATCTAGGCAGGCAAGCAGGCAGGCAGCCACAGGGTACAGCACTTGCAGACTGAGCTATCAAATGTCAGGGGTCACTGGAACTGGGTGTCCCAGCATGCATTATCAGCTTGGATGCATGCATACAGTGGCGTTGGCGTGGCGGGTTCGTGTGCGAGTGAGTGTGTGTATGTGTGAGTGTGTGTGTGTATGTGTGTGTGCTTCTCGCGTGTCAAGAGCAGCTGGTTATATCACTTCACGTTGCCCCCCTGTCCTCCGTGATGACATGACAGTATGTGTCAAAGCATCTTCTTCATCAAGATATCTTCTCTCTCATTTGAGATCTCTCAATGTCTGTCTTGTCTTGTCATTTGCGTATAGATCACCCCCTCTGTAATATGTCTAAGTTTGAGTTTTTCCCTCTAATCAGAGATTCTCTCTTTATTTGAATATTTCTATATTTATGACTCAGTCTACATTTTGCTAGTACCTCTCTGTCTCTCTCTCTTAACCCATCTCTCTCCCTCTCTACCTCTTCTATCTTCCCTTCTCTCTCTCTCTCTCTCTCTCTCTCTCTTTCTCTCTAGCTCTCTCTCCCCCTCTCTCGCTTATTCTGTACCTCTTTGTCTCTTTTTCCTCTCTTTCTATTTATCCCTACCTCTCTGTCTCTTTCTTCTCTCTTTCTATCTATCTCTATCTTTATATAATGTATTCCCCCTCTTTCTCTCTCTCTTGTCCTCCTTCATCTTGCACTCCTTGTTTTGAGGGGTTTGCTTACAAGTGTGGAAGACTTTTCTTTTGATGAGAAGGCCCCATGATAGGTGCAAAGTGAGAGATAATCAATGAAGTCTTCACAGGCATTTGAACTATTTTTTGAGTTGATCAACTTACTTTTGTAATACTCCAGTTTCCTCAGTGCCATGATGGTGTCCTAGATGTGGCAATATTCATTATTATCACTGAAATTCAGTTGTGAATGACTTATGCATGGTTTAAAGGTAACATGCTGTAAAGTGACCAGTTTTGTGAATGGCAGTACTGAAAAAGTGTTTATGCTGTGGAATTAAGAACCAAGAACAATCCAGTTGCTTACCTATGTGCCTGAAAAGTGAGGCAACATCTGCCTTCTCCCTCATGAAATATTGGTCTTAGACTTTAATTTCAGATTGAATTGAATTGACATTTATTTCCATCATCATGGCATTATTATACAAAGATAAAACGGAATATCATAACAGATAACAATATCCAAATTACATATAAATTGACATAAGTATAAACCATGGTACAAATGGAAAATGGTGCATCCATAAAAAGCCAATAGCCAAAGATTGGATGGAAAAGGATTCATGATAATGGAAAGAAGAAGAAGATATTTTCCGATTCCGTATATGGTATTCTGCCCTTGCCCAAAGTAATCAAGTTAAATCTGGTACAAATAATCCTGTACCTAATATGAAGTCATTTACTGATATATACGCTGCAGATCTGTCGACACCTTTTACTTGTCTTGAGGAACAGTTGCATTTAACCCCTAATTTGACAAGCTAGAGTCTGAATAGAGTCAGACTAGACATGTGTCACACCTGACCACATTCATGAGTACTGGGTCACATTATGTATGCGTGAGATGGCACCTACCATCTCCTGCACTTGTGATTATTGAACGGTATCTAGGCCAGTTAAGGATGAAGAGCGTTTCAGTCTTTAAATTGTTGTTCACACTTTAAATTGTTGTTCACACTATGGAAATAATGATGATGACTTTTTTTTGGGGGGGGGGGTGGGGTGGACATTAGACAACATTTAAAAAATTAGAACTGTATGATATAAAAATGTTTTGGGTAGGGTAATAAGAAGATCAAGATAAGATACACTTAAGGAATCATTCCCTCTATGAAATTGTGGATAGTCAATTTGCCAAAGGATAGAAGCCATGGTTTGTTAAAAAGGATAAGTCATCTACATGTACATGTACCATACATGTATCATCACATTGAATAATAATGAATGTAGTGATTTGCCAATTAACTAAAAAAACAAACGAATTGTCTTTTGTTGCTAGAAAATGACATGATGCAATTATTGCAAACCAGGGTATTTACGGAAAAAAATAATTGTACCAGTATATACTGTACACATACTTTGACAGGTAGAAGGGATAAAGCTAATAGTTGCCTTTTTAAAGCACTATTACTGAATTTTGTTTGAGAAAATTATCTTAGCTGTATAAATTAAATGGTTTTGAAAAGCAGTACCAAACTGGGATGAAAACGTCCTGAGGCTCATCTGCCTCGTATGACTGCACGTACACAAGATGTAAATGTCAAGTTTAAATTGCAGTGTATTAGCAGAGCATGCATGCGTGCGTGAATGAAGATTGTTCACTACGATATGTGATGTAGGTGCATTATACTGCGTTAATCATGCAAGAGACAGACAAAAAGACGGGCAGTGATGGTCGAGTCTGGCTTTGGCCTGGTTATTTGTATGTGAATTCTACAGGAGAGTTATTAGATTTGCTTGTTCCCTGAGCTTGAGATTAGATTTTTGGTTATTAGGTTTGGAATGGAATCATTGAATCATGGTATTACAGTGACGTATGCTAGAGAGAGATGGAATTTAACCCATGTACTTGTCTAATGTGTATTCCACATGTATGTTCTTCAGGTACATGTTGTTAGTTATGGTAACAGTATGATGGGGCGACCAAAGTTAGCGGAGATTTTTTTTTAATATTAGGAAATGGGATATTTGATCTATGATTTCTCATATTCTACACAAATTTATCTAGTTCAATTATTACCAAATGGACTGCAAAGTTTTTGATTACAAATTGGTGCGACTTGAAAATTTATCGTCAAAGAATTCCAGAGATATCGCGATCTTGGAATGTGCTGCAACTCAAGAAAAATTCATTTAAATCAATTAAATATAAGATAATTGCATAGTTTGCCAGGCAAAATATCATACAATTGGTTGGTACCACTTTTTACTTACAATTTTGATTGCATCTGCTCTCAAAATTAAGATTTTCAGACCCTCGTCGGTATTAAGTTCATATTTTTTTCAGAACGGACCCAAAAGTCTGCAAAATTTGCTGATCTTTTGTCAATATTTTCATAATCTCACACTCGATTCCATCGAAAATTTTGTCTCTGGGTAATTTTAGGTTCCTCTTTCCATTCGTGGTATCGGATTATTCGAAATCTTACCGAGTTAAAAAAAAGGGAACTAAGGTCAAGCGAAAACTATGGTCACACCACCACCATACTTGTGTTCAGACTATGAAAATTCTTTGTATAGCTATACCAGAATCCTATCTAACTATCATGCGATAACATATTACTTCTTTCCTAGTCTGATCGTGATATAAAGAAACGTTTATAACAAAACAAAACGCTTGTTTGAGCATCGCTTTTAATGAAAACTCGATAAAGAACCAGGGACCTATTCTAGTCTGAATGTTGAATCGTACACAAATTGTATAACTGGGTGGGGCTTATCATGAAAGAACGCTGATGATTGGCCAGTTGTCGTGTCAATTGACCTCTTCAAAACTAGTTTCTTTATACGAGTTTCATATACATTTCTTATAGGCTATTAGATGCCTTCTGGACTGGTTCTGCTACACTGTACATCTAATGAGTAAAAGAAAAATAGTCTAACTTGTCTGATGATAACATGAAAACGAATGAGGAGGAATGGAAGAAAAGCAATTCAGGATAATCAACGGAAAGAGAACTTTTTTCGGTAGAATTCAATTAATAACCAGTAGAATGTTATGATTTCAATCTTCCTCCCTCACTAAAAATCTTTTATTTGATTAAACCTATTCGAAATCAAATAAGACCTAGCTGTCATGCGAATAGCCTCTAGATATCCAGTTGGCTGAATTTCTCACGAAGGGCTAGTTCCAGAGAATTAGTCTGCAGGCCCAAGGCAGAACTTCAAGCTAGATGATTATTAATCAAGAAAACACTTACTTTCTTCACCATTCCCTAAGAAATTCAATATTCTCCAATGGAGTTACTAATGAGCCATTATGGCTAATTCACACAAGACACAGGTAACCATGGCAACTTTTTTTAATGTAAATTGATGGCAAGTTGGGATGAAAAAGTGGCTCTATGCAAGAAATGTCCTTCAGGTATTCATTCTTTATGTGTTATAAAGATACAGAAATGCAAGCACATTATGCTTATGACGTGATATTGAACAAACGCAGAAAACTTTGGGCGGTTTTAAACAGCCTATGGCATTGTTAGGTGTAAGAATGATTTTAGTAATGTTTAATGAAAAAAGTTATACTCTCTTGAAATAAATTTGTTTTGATTTGTTGCATCTTCATTAGACTCAGAAGTGGAGCGAAGTGCACTGATGGAGAAGATCTACCCTGGGCTGAGGGAGTACTGCGCCAGCAAGGGTTACGAGTTTGACGTCGTCGATCTTCACTGGGGCATCTGGGATTCCAGGATACGAGACGAGAGATTCTTAGACCAGTGCTTCAATGAGATCAGGAACTGCCAAAACCTTTCAACTGGACCCAACTTCATTGTAAGTTATAATTCTTTGTATAGCACCTTAGATCGTGATTGTGATGGTTATTTTACGTGACTGCTAAGAAAGCATAAATGCTTGTAAGTAAGCAATCAGACAGACGACGGCTTTAGGTCCTCTCCGAGGGACCTGGTAGTGAGGATTAATGCCTTACCAAAGGGCACTAGCGCATGGACTTGGTTTGGAACCCGGGTCACCGCATTACCGGATTACGAGACCACTGCCCTACCAACTGAGCTATCGCGCCACCTTAAGATATATTTATACACCTAAAGACAAAGAATAGTTTTTATGTGTCGCAATTCTCTTGTACAGGACGTAGTAGCATTACGAATTCATGGGTTTGAAACTCTTGCACACAGTGAAACTTACTGGCCTACCTTGAAATTACATGAGCTTGCCTTCAAGTTTTGAATTCATAATTTTATTACCTTTTGGGCTGCTGTTCCTACACTGATTATCTTTTTTTTTGGTTTCCATGTAGTCTTTCCTGAATCAGAAGTATGAGAGATGCACAGCCCCATTCCGGATCCTAGCATCGGCCTACGAACGCCTTTTGAAGAAGGTAGATGGAGAAGACGACAAGGCTGTCCTCTCCCAATGCTACCAGCTGGACTCTAATGCCACGCCCCCGGTCTACATCTACCAGGATGCGGAGGGGGGCAGGGAGACCCAGGAGAAGGTGCACAAGATTCTGAGCAGCTGCTGGGGCAAGGAGGAGAAGGAGTTGTACATGGCATCATGTGAGTGAAATGGACATAGTGATGGTGGAAGTGATGATGCTGAGGTTGTTGATGATGGCAATGTTGTTGAAAATGATGATGATGATGTTGGTGATGATGATGGTGATGATGATTTTGATGATGTTTTTTGATGATGATGATGATGATGATGATGATGATGTTATGATGGTGGTGGTGGTGGTGGTGGTGGTGGTGGTGGTGGTGGTGGTGGTGGTGGTGGTGGTGGTGGTGGTGGTGGTGGTGGTGGTGGTGGTGGTGGTGGTGGTGGTGGTGGTGGTGGTGGTGGTGGTGGTGGTGGTGGTGGTGGTGGTGGTGGTGGTGGGGTGGTGGTGGTGGTGGTGGTGACGACGACGACGATGATGATGACATGATAAAGTGAAGGATGAGAAAGATGTTCGAAATGATATGGAGAAAGAGATGTACATGGTATTTAGTGAGTAATGGATGTGATCCTGTAAACCATGATGATGACGATAATAGTGAAAATTAAGGTTTTAATGATTAGGTACATAATGAGGCTGATGAAGATGATGTTGATATTGATTATGGTGATTTAATCAGTGATGACTATTTGGATGATGAGGAGGAGGAAGGAGAGGATGAGGATGATCCTTAACAGGATCAATTAAGATATTATAGCATCCATTGTTTATTGCAACAATTGTTAACAAATATGTCCTTTTCTTATTCAGTGCTTGAGATGGAGGTAGAGAAAGGAGTCTTTAGCCCGGAGAGTTCAAGCGATAGCATCATGTGGGCACATCGAGTCTTCAAGGGCATCGATACCAATGACTCGTCAGCATCCAATTACCTTGATCTGGTGCAGACAGAGGACGGTAGAGAAATCGATAACGAGGTAAGAGATCCTCTGGATGGATTCTGTAGAATAAAGAAGACAATTTTGCTGACAGATGTTGAAGATGGCCTGATGAGAAAAAAAAAAAAAAAAAATTCGCTTACAGTGGAGTGAATAGACTCTGTTGATTCTGACCTACTACATTTTGATTTATTTTTCTCTGTTCCAGCTCCTTTTTTGTCTGAATAGCTTGTAAGTAAAGGTTGTGTTTATTCCTCGTTTAAGTTTCATGCAAGTGGTTCTCTTGTGTGTATAAGCCAATATTTTCGCATACAGATAGTTTAGGGCATGACATGAGCACAGGCAATTTTGTGAGTTGTTTTCACGATAATGAAAACTAGCTACCTACAATATAGTTTGCACGTTCATTGCCAGCTCATTTTCATAAGTTTTTTAATTAATGACTGTACAAAGTACACGTACATAATGGCAGGTATTCAGTAGACTAGATCAGTCTGTTTTTTGTTAGACATATACCTTCTGGCTTTCAGCAAACCATATTATGCCAGGAAAAAAAAGGAAGTTGTTTATAGAGGATTGAAATAAGGTTTTCTTTGATGTAATGCATTGCACATGCACCCTAATACATTTCTTAAAATGACCTGAGTAGTGGGGAAACAACCGCAAATCTTTGAGATATTATTGTGAAATTGATTTTTGAACTATCTCCTGTCTTGCCCCAACAGTCCTCCGAGCAGCTTGCCCAGCTGACCAAGCGTCTCCACACCAAGGTCAACGAGGGTAACTACATGCCCTTTGAGGTCAACTGGGGTCCCAAGGGGATGGATCCTGATGGTGTCTCCACCCATTCACAATACCTGGAGAACTTCTGCTCCCAGGTCCACACCGTGGTCAAGGAGCTCATCGACAGGGCCATCGCTGAGAGGCAGGAGGAGGTCAAAGCCACACGTGAGTCAAGTCTTTTTTGGCAGGAATTTGTTTACTCTAGGTCCAAATTAAGCGTAGTATAGCCTTGCATCATACTAAGGGATGGTTTGATAGGACCAAAGCGGCCTTGCAAGTTCAAAGTATACATCGGTCAAAATTGAATGAAATATGGCCTTCATCCCAAGAGCATGGTTTAGAGGACAGTAATAATTAAACTTGACATTGAGTTATAAGCTCAAAGAAACTTTATTAGTTGAGACATACTTATCAGTACATGACACTCCATCTGTAGCATCCATACAGCAGATGTATCTCTGTTGTAGTGCATGCCTGACATATCACCACAAGGTGGAGCTATTAACTTTTAGATTTATACTCAACTGAAGCTTGAGATAAATCATTACAAAGATCAAAGCCACTTTGCATATCAAGATTATGTATCAACATATTTATTATGCTTGTCTGTATCCATGTATGGGAAAATTTGCATTTGGTATACTGGGGGTATTTCTTGTCTGAATTTCTTTTTTACCATGGTAACAGCACCGAGGAATGCCATGCACTGGTGAGATCCATGCGTGAATCCTTTAGCAATTTTCTGTTACAAAGGTGTGCAATTGTGTCCTCTGCTGTCACTAGAAGACCCAAAATACTTTACTTCATACTTGACTTTTTTTGCAACTAGCATCTTCTGGTAATTTCATAAAGCTTCTTTCTACAGTGAAACCAAATATATCTGCTGTAGATACATTGTGTTGTAATACCCAATTTCCATCTTTGCGATTAGCCATTTTTCTTAATACTGGAGTGTAACATTTTGATTGCTGCAAATCTTAAAATTTTCCCAGAAATTAAGAGGTGCTTTTATAAGATTATTTCCCCCAGTGCTTTATGGGTGCCTGGTGTTGAATAATTCAGTAGGAGGGAAATGTAGCTAAATCAAGTCGAAATATGGAATGGTACATGTATGTGAAATTACTGTTAAAAAGTTAAAAATAAAGCACAAGTTACCATATGAAAATGAATGTCAAATGGGTAAAAAGTGGGGAAAAAATAAGAAAAGATCAAGTCTCTTTTGATATGAAATTGAAATTGCTTGCCAAGAAACAGCATATATCAATCATATGGTTTTTATCATTACAGTTTCCTTCTCCATATTGTTACGTTTTTAAAAGCTGGTAATATTGGTGGTAATTTATACATACTTCAAATATGTGTAGTGCCCAACTAACACCTTACATCGGTTATTGCTTTTCAGGAATTCATCGTCGTCTGCATGCAGAGCTCCAGCTCCACACCACCCTCTGCCAGAAGCATGTAGAAACATTCCAGGGATGTAGTGCCCTCACGAGCCAGATCAGCAGCTACCTGAGCAGTGAGGACAACGTCCCTCTCGCCCTGCACGGCTGCACGGGCTGCGGCAAGTCTGCCCTTGCCGCCATGACAGCCAAGATGGCGGAGCAGGTCCTACCCAACAGCGCCTGCGTGGTCAGGTTTGTAGGATCGTCTCCGAGTCGTCCACCCCGAATCAGGTCTTCAGGAGCGTATGTGAACAGATTGCATACCTGTACGGAGAGCATATATCCATCGGAGCAAGGGTAAGCGCCATTCAAGTAAGACTGTTTGGGTGAAATGTAGTCAAGTGTACTTGTCCATGGAGAATATACAGTTAACAACTAAATTATTCATACCCTTGTAAATTTGATGTTTTGTGTGTGGACTAGTTGAATTAGGGCCTTTGTTGAATACAACTGGATGTGAGCTTTAATATGTCACATTCTCAAGAAACATAAATTGGGACAAACAAATTTTTCTCACACTTATTTACTTTTATCTTCTACAATTTTTAAAACTAAAAAGTGAATACTCACTTGATGTGACCATTGATAATATTATTTTTTCAATATGGCATACAGACACAAAGATTACAGAGATGACACAGAGATACCAAATTCCATAATAATGGCGCATGAGCTTGTCCTGGTACGTGTCTACCAACTAGATTGTTTTGTGAAGATTCATATCATAAGGGCATTGGTTGTGAATATCTTGTGAAATCTTGTATGCTTTCTCAGGGTCTCAAGAGGCTGCATAAAGACCTTGCCCAGCTGCTGAAGAAGGTGACAGCACAGCGCCCTCTCGTAGTGGTGATTGATGGCTTGGATCAGTTCAGTGACAACGAAGCAGAAGCTCTCAGTGCTATCCCCAAGACCCTAGCACCGTCAGTAAAGATGGTCTTGACTACCAGGGGCAAGGACTCTGAAGGATTCAGCAAACTTCAGGTTTGTAATGATTCCACTCTCTTTGTATCCATGCTAAGAGCCAGAAGGGCATTAACACAGATATTTGCACAGATTCATAACGCCCTTCTGCTTTACAGCACATGGTTTAGATGTGTAATATCATCATCATTCTTTCTTTGTACTTCAATGTCGAGGAGGCCCGAAGGCTCACTGGTAGAGCAGTGGTCTCGTAACAGGTGTGTCCCGAGGTCGAAACCAAGTCTATGCGATAGTGCCCTTTGGTAATGCATTAATCCTCAATACCAAGTCCGTCTTAAAGAGGTGAAAGCCATCGGTCCACTTACAAGCATACACATGCTTTCTTAGCAGTCGGGTAAAATAAACAAACAGATAAACAAACAATGTTTGTACTAGTAAAATAATTTCCATGTGGTACTGCTCTGTCTGAAATTGATGCTCATCATTGAAATATATTTGTTCCAGATATTGTTTACATTGAAGTAGACAAGATATGTCATTATCGTAGTGTGTAAAAAATTTGTTAGTGTTGTTATGACTTCTTTCATAAATGGTCTTTTACCCACCGTTACAATATGGTTTGGCATTACAGTTTATTTTTATGTTTTCAATTTGCAGAATCATCTGAAGGACAGTGCTCAATTCATTGAGATTCCTCCACTAGCCAACGATGAAGCTGCCAAACTAAGCGAATCACTTCTCAAGAGTCATCGAAGAACACTGTCAGATGATCAGTACAGCATGTTACAGGATGCCATCGCTGCATGCCCGCACCCGCTCTACATCAGGTTAGCATGCCAAGCAGCTTGTACATGGCACAGTTACGACCCACCGTCGGCTACAAAGCTGGGCGAGGATGTGTTGTCGCAATTTGGAATGCATCTTGAAACAATGGAGAAGCGTTATGGCAAGATGGCCGTCGCCCGGTCCCTTGGCTACATGACGATAGCCAGGGACGGCCTCTCTGATGCCGAGATGAACGATATACTGTCGTGTGATGAGGCTGTGTTGAATGAACTATATGCACAAAGGACACAAGTGTTGAGACGTGTGCCAAGTTTATTATGGGTAGCGCTCTGTCAAGAGCTTGGTCCGTCTTTACAGGAGTGCGACGTTAACGGACGGTACTTAAGAAGTTGGGGTCACTCTTGTTTTAGGGAAGTGGTAACCAAGCAATATTTATCAAATGATAAAGATCGATTGCAGCTTCATATGACCCTCCAAGACTACTTCCAGGATAAATGGGCAAAGGGCAAGAAGAAGCCCTATGTGGGTGAGGGTGGAATTGAAATGGTCATGGACAGACTAGTGTTGACCCAGCCCAACGAGTTTGGCAAACTGGACAATCTACGGAAGTTCAGAGAAGTCAGCTACCATGTATTCCACACTGGAGACAAGAAATTTGTGGACAAGTATGTATGGGACATTGACTGGCTGGTGAAAAAACTAACCTGTTGCGATGTGTACGATGTACTAGAGGATGTGCGGTTGGCACAGTCGAGAGATCTGTCAAATCAGGATCTACAACTGATGGAAGAGTTCCTGCAGCTGTCTGCATATGCATTGTCATGCTCAGGATCGCAGCTTTTCACTCAGCTCATACAGAGACTGGACAAATCCATTGAAAAGAATAAGAGTAAGCATCCCCACATGAGTAAGCTGCTCCAAGTTGCCAACAACCCCCCTCAAATTAGTTTCTTCCCCTCCACATCATGTCTCCTCAAGGTCAGTGATGCCAAGGATGACGCCCTTGATGAAGACAGCGAGAAGTCCAAGGAACCCTCGCTGACCCAGCTCTTCAAGGTAAAGTCCCAGCCATGGTATATGGTGTCCGTGTCCCCAGAAAAAGGAGAGGTGATCGTATGGGATGTAGTCACCCAGAAACCTGTCAGAACGTTGAAGGGTCTTGACAGGCCCCGCGATATCTGCTTCATTGAAGCTCACCGCATCGTTGTCTTGTGCAATCGAGAGCTCAAGATATATAACCTTGATACAGGTACCTTTGAGACCAAGCTCTTGGGCATCATGAATACGAAGATGCCTTTCTTTGCTTTGCACGACAAGGATCACGTGGTGGCGCTCTCCCGGAACCGCATGTATGTCAACATTATCAACGTCGGGACCGGAGCCATCAGTATCACCTTCAAGGCTGGTGAGGATAGGTTCCTGAACAGCCTGTTAGTCAGTGCCAACGGTCAGAGGTGCGTCTGCGGAGATGAGACCCAGAAGCCTAGTCCTCTGCTGGTTTGGGATCTGAATGCCAGGAAACTCATCCATGACTTCAGGATTCAGCAGCATGAGTTTGTGACCGAATGGCAGCCATCTCAAATGATGGTCACTATGTCGTCTCCGTCATAAAGGTAAGCAAACCAGTGAAACTGCCGCATGTATGGTAGCAGTATTTACCTACCTCCTTCACCAGACAATTACTATCCCCAGGACAGTTGACCTGACATTTGCTCAGGGCTTTATTTCATCAAAGATATAAGTGTAAAGGTTAGGGTAGCAATTGGGTTTAGGGTTATATTTTAAGTTAGCTCTAGGGATAGTGTTTGGTTCGGGTTGAAGTTATGAATTATTGCATAAAATTGATGAAGGAGCAATTGTCATAGAAGCTTGTGTCCATAGAGCCCCTAGAAAACTATGACACCACTAATACTTGAATACATTACTATCACTGGATTTTCAATCTGTCTAGTGAGCAGTCCAAGCATTTTACCCATATGTTGTAATTTTAGTACGCCTAATGACTCTATCAGTTGACAGTCCTACTTAAGATTGAATCAGACCAAATAGCAAGGGAAATGACAATTGGAGCGTTGATTTTTTTTATATGTGTTGCTTTTCTTGGTAAGAGCAAATAATCACTACCTTGGCCTTGCCTTCATTTACACCCCAAATTTTAATTCACACACGCAGGAGTTGGAAGACCCAACACGTAACTTTGTCATCGTGTACGACCTCCAGAGTGGTCAGCTCTTCAAGAAATGGAAACCACCGGTCAACACGACCTGTGTGGCCATCTCTTCTGAGGGAATGTGTGTGGTCAACGGGTGTGAGGACTCGACCATTCTGGTCTGGGACCTGGCTTCAGGGTCAATGAAGTAAGTCCATTTTTTTAGGGGTGGTTGTTTTGTTGGTTATCAACAAGCTTCATATGAAAATTACAAAGTGAGATGATATGGATACAGAAAGAAAGTAAGAGTAGATAAAGTCTGAAACTGCTCTTCTGATTTAACTTGTTTGAAGGTTTCATTCTTTTCTTTGTAGATTTGTATTAATTATACCTTTCCCCTACAAAATCTTGAATCCACCTTGGAGCTGAGGTGCACATACATGTATTAATGGAGAAATTGAATGGGGCAGGGGTAACAAATAAAACAACATTACTTGTTTAGTCCAATGATGTCCATAGATAAGGACAGAAAATCAGTTATGTAGAAGCCTCACATCTACAGTACTTGTCATCTATTTTGAGAAGTGTCTTTCAATAACTAAATGGTTTATTCTTTACTCTCAAGGTACTCTTTGGAAGGACACACCCATCCAGTAGATAGGCTTTACCTTTCAGACAATGGAACTGTCTGCCTCACATATGATTCCACACATCAGGACCGTACCATCCGGGCCTGGGATCTCCAAAAAGGTAATGGTGCTGTCCCAGACAGAAATGCTATAACAATAGTTGGTAACTGCCTTTTTGTGGAGTCATGAACACACTGGAATCATGCAGTGTGAAATCACACAATTTCTTTCGAGAGATACATACATTCAAAAGAAGATACATTCAAATGTATTGGTGATTCTTCCCCTAACAACGAGTTGTGACTAGTTACAACTCGTGTATTCCAATAAGCAGTGTTTATGTTATAGTATTCCTTGGCATTTAAAGGGTGTAGCACATATGTTTGGAAGCATTAATGGTGCATAAGAACGCCCTTGATGGCCTTTCTTATTTGTCTGTAGCTGTGTGGGATCACAATCATAATTCCAGTCAAAATCACTAGATACATAAGGAAGAAGCATTAGCATGGCTGCCATTATGGTGCTCTAGCATTTCAAAGAACTAATTCCTGCCAGGTACCCAATTACCTCATCTGAGTGGAGTGTAGCAAATGTTGATTAAAGCTAATCTTGAGCTCTGGTATGGGAATTGTATGTTGAGAGAACATTGCTAAAATTCATTCTGGATTGTTTATCCTGCAGAAGATTGATTGTTTGAACAAGTAAAATAAAAACAAACTCACAAAAACTTGCTGGAAATCATCTTCAATAAAAACCACAACTCTCATTTGCACCTAGTGACCTGTGTAAAGCACATGGTGTCAGGCCTACTAATTACCTTGATGTCCTTATCTTTCTATACTCATTACTCAGCCCCTATACATTTTCTACCAAAATCGTTTGGCACCTGTCATTTATTTGTAATCTTGAACATTCAGTGTAAGTTTTGTTTGATTCTGTGAGAATTTATTTTCTATCATTGCCATAACATAACTCAAGATTAGCTTTAATGTCTTGCCAAAGGACATTAGACCCGCGGTGGGACTCGAATCACGAACCATATGATCCACAGTCTGGTGACGTATCCACTAGACCACGTTGCCTCCACATTAAAGTTCTATATATCCTTAACATCTTTTTCATAGAGCATTTAAAAATTTGTTTACTCTCTTTGCTTTCTGCAGGCATGTGTCTGGCTGCCTTCACACCGGACAAGCCAATCAGCTGCTGCCAGATATCTGCAGATGGTACATGCGCCGTGATTGGCCTGCAGGAGAGAGGGAGATTGTGTCTCTGTGGATACGCTCAAAGGGCTCGGCTCCGATACCCAAGGATGCGGGAACCTTTGGCGACTCCACCCGGAAGGGGGAGGAATTTGATGTCAACGCCGTGCAAAGTTAATGAGACTAGAAACCTATAGGTCGTAGATATTGATCGAAGTATGCAGCGTAGGAACTTGAAGCTGGAAAGAAGACGGGACAGTTGGAACTTTGATGAACACATCTTGTCTCCAATTTCACCATTTGAATGATATTCCTTTATTGAAATTTCTTAATTGCAATTTCATTATCAGAATTTCGATATTGGAATTTCAGTTTTGGGATTTCATGATTGTAATTTCATTATTGGAGTTTCATTATTTGAAATTCATTATTTGAATTTCATTATTGAAATATATAATTTGAATTTCATTATTGAAATTTCATAATTTGAAATTCATTATTGAAATTTCGCGATACAAATTTCATTATTTGAATTTCCTTATTTGAAATTCATTATTTGAAATTTGGGGATACACATTTCATTATTTGAATTTCATTATTGGACTTTCATTATTTGAATTTCATTATTGAAATTTCATTATTTGAATTTCAAATTGGAGTTTTATTATTGGAATTATATATTTTGTGACGCCAATAGTCTAAAGAACATCAACTTTTGCCATTGACAGGATACTGTTGCCACCCAGCACGTAATGTATCTGTAGGTACAAGGAATGGTGTGTAGAGAATGAAGTGAGTGAATCAGGGGTTTTGACACCCTTTAGGTGAGGGTTACCTAGAACGGTAGATAGAAAGAGACATGAAGCAAAAGAAGCTACAGCTATGTGAAACTAGTGGCTGTGAACATGTAAAGTGGACATTCAAATAATGTTTATGTTTATGTAAGAATTTTGCAATGAAACTGCCAAATGTATAAGATCATAATCATAGGACGATAATCATGGATGGTTAAATACTAAGGATTATAAAAGCAAAAATTATGTTTGATCTCTTTTGCAGAGAAATAAATCTGAATTTTGAAAGCTATCATATAAAGCCGATCATGACGGCTTGTAATTGATAATCATGGGTTTTAGAAGCCTGGTAACTGTCCGTCAATTACTGAGACAACCATGGAAATGTGTATTACATTGATGTCCTCATGGTTGTCATCATAGCGATATGTTACAATCATTTATGTTACAATCATTTATGAAAACTAAAATCGTTGACAAGATATAGTTTAACATTGATTATATCTTATTCCATCCAAGAAGTTAACTTGTTTAGATGGTTAGTCTTCATTTATAAGGACAGTTGGTAACTTGGTAAGCCTTCAAAGGCATATATCTTGGTCATCATTATTCTTATTTAATATCAACATCATTACATTAGTTTATATTATTTACAGACCCTACTGGTCTGATTGTTGCAAATCGAAGGAAAGGGAACATGAATTAAATTGGTGATATATCCATATGAAAGGAGGTCAAAACAAGGACTGCTACATATTGTACGTTTGCTAAGCAGATGTAAAAGACCAGTAGCTTCATTAAAAACAGCGCCTTTTATATATTTCCAGAAACTTTTGAGTAAAGTAGGTTTATGTCATCAATTGAATTCATACCAAGGTGAGGTGTGTGTAGGAACAAGATGACGATAAGAAAAACAAAATAGGAAGATGAATCTAAGACACACATGGAAACTGAACTTGCAGGGTATTAAATAAAGTTATAGATTCTGTCTGATTGTACATATTTCTGTGCGGTAGTCTTGACAATGACTTTGTCATTGACCTTGACAATGACCTCGTCATGACCTTGTCAAGTATGTTGTTATTACTTGCATTGTATAAATGACGTATGTTACATGTGTGTGTGTGTGTATCGCAGCTTTCTGCCAGTGCTCAACCCCCATTTTCTTGTTAACCTGTATACTCTGCACAAATAATGGTTGGAGGGTGGAGGCCCGGGTGGAGGGAGGGAGAGAGAGATATACCGGTAACAAATAATAATAAACTTGATATCTTAACAAAATGTCATCACAGTGTGATATCATCTTGAGTAGACTTCAAGAGTTTTAAGGCAGCTTTGTTTGTTTTAAAAAAAAAGTCGCATTTGTTCTTTGATACTTTGGGTAACATAAGACCTACAATTGTGCTGGATAAAACATAGAACAAGCTCAAAGCATTTTTGTAATAGGTTTTGGTATGTGGAGGTTCTCGGTCAGTTCATTTAGTATAAGCAGTATTTAGAATAATTCCATAAACAAATGGGCATTATATGCAGTCTCGCCATGCGATTGTGACCGCTAAATTTGTGGCATTTTAAAGCTATTATGAAATCTCCTATACAGTGGGGTTGCATAAACTGCTTTATTGTGTATCTTGAACTCTGAACTTGAGAATATTTTGCAGTGATACATACATGTAAGGTTACCTTTTCCATTTTTTTTAGAAGATTATTCTTATTTCTCCTTCCCTTGTTGTGGTCCCGAAATAAGTTTACGTAGGATTGGGCCCAGTTTCAAAAACTTGTGACCAAAAACAACCCTTGCAATTCTTTAGCAAAATGAGCCCCCAGTCAATCAAATTCAATGATTTCATTAGTTTATGTCAATGATTATTACTTGTTATCGATACCAAGTTTCATGAAACTGGACCCTGGTCCGTCTCACTGCCTCTGATATGATCTTCGTCTACTTGAAATTGTTAATATTATCACTAAATTGCTGCATTATCATGAACTCAGGTGGCAGAAAGTGCATACCAATGTGAAATCAACCATAAAAAACTTTACAATAGAAGAAGAAATGTTGATTCCGAGCTGTACCCACTCTCTTACATGTGATCTGGACCCTGTCATTATTGATGGTATGTGTTTATCAAGCCTTCTAGGGGGGAAATTTAAGCTTCGATGATTACCCTGCTTTTGGTTTAGTGGTTCATTCACTGGACTCGAGGACTAACCTAGGACTAACGTCCGTTGGCAAGACAACAATCCACCTGTACATGGGTAAAAATCTGTTGTTGGATTTTGATACAACACATTTATTTCCAGCAATCAAGCCACTTTCAAGTCTGCAAAGCAGCTTTAATACTATACTGGGATGATATTATAAGATAACTGTACCGATTTTCATTGACAAGTTTTATCTGTTGTAAAAGAGAGCAGAAATAAATGTAGGGATTAAAGTTTGTTGATAATAGGGGTGTTGGCGTGTTGCCCATTTTTTTTTGTTCTTCAAATATTTGTGTTACATTTATGCAAATATAATTCTATTGATAGTATTTATGAAACTCCTTTGTATAGGAAGATAAGGGAGAGTGTCACATCCATACATTAATTAGACCAGATGGATGAAATTGCCTTGTTGCTCTGTTCAACTTAGTTTTTAATTGTATCATTTTGTCATCTAGAACCTCAAACCTGTGTGTGCTTTATATTTGATGTTAAAGTTGTTCAGTGTGCCCTCCAACTACCGGTATTACTAACAGTTATTTTAAGCCTCTCCCTCTCTCTCTCTCTCTCTCTATCTCTCTCTATCTATCTCTTCCTCTTCGACTCTCTCCTTTCTTTCCTCTCAGACCTCTCTCTCTCTGTCTCCTTCCCCCCCTCTCTCTTTCTTTGCCATCACTCTATCCTTTTCTCTTTCCCATACTTATTCGTTTTCTATGGCAGTATAAGACTAAATTGATTATTGTGTGCATGTGCGTGCATTTATATGATATGGAAATCATAGTTATTGTGAAAATGATACTTGGTAACTTTCCAAATGATGTGTATACTTCAGGTCTTGTAATACATGTGCTCAACTTATTCATTACGATCACCGTCGTCAAACGAAGAGTTGCCAAGTAAGAGAATAAGCTTGGCGGAGAAAAACGACATCGATGATGGTTTATTTATATTGTTACAACTGTAAATATCTGCAAATATTTGAAGAACATTCTGTTAAGATGTGATGGAGAGATGCTGAGATATGCGGTCACCAGTTATCTTTTGAAATTCATGGGAATCGGGGGGAGGATTATTGTTGAGGTGTGTTTGTTGAAATGTAGATATTTAGGTTCTCCTCTTGATGTACAGGCTGACTACAAGTGTGACTTCCCTTGTCGATCCTAACATGTAGAAAGTATAGACAGGGAGTCGGTGTGGAGAGAGGGTGCTGTTCTCTCCCTACTCGTATTTCTTTTCTATTTTGCAGTGTTTAATATGCAATAGATGTCGATGATTGAATACCAAGCTTCTGTTGAACCCGTGAAGTCGAGTATCGTTGCACTCTCTCGGCGCAAAGCGAACCGTGTGACGTGTAGAGTAGGCCTGTGTATGGACAACATTTAAGCTGATTTTGATATATTATGAATAAACTTCAGACAGGTACGAAGGTCACCTATATGAAGCCGTGTGGATGTTTTACTCTTTTGGATGTTATCATTATAGGTGATCAGAGATTTGAGTACTAGATAATCTGAGATGATAGAATGTGTGATGTAGTGATTTGAAAATAGCTTTATACAGCAAAAAACTTTTTTTTTTTTTTAAATAAATTTACTTATATTGTCATGACTACCAAGGAATGTGCTTATAATAATGTATAATATTGTGACTTTTTATTTTTTCCTTCAAAGGGGAATATCATAAATTATACTTGTAGGTATACTGGAGTAATTTGGTGTATGAAGTCTGTGAAAATCAACATATATGTTTCTAGCAATGTATGTATGGAGCTGTCCAGTAGTATATGTGCTAAATCATCATATAGGCTACCGCTTATCTCTGTTGTTGGAAGGGGGGTAAGGAATTTATACAGCCCGAAAAAGTGGTTACCAGTGCTAATGGTATTTTAAAATTTTATATAGAAGGAATATGCGTTGAGATTGTACGATATGGATCTTTCTCAATTTCTTCGGTGGATTATATTCCAAAAATATTTTTTTTTGTTTCAAACTGTTGGATGTTGATTCCAAGTATACTATCATAAAGCTTGGAATCCTATGCCCTTTGCACTGAATGCATGTTTGGGGTAATTTTGTGTTTGGTCTCTAGCAAAGTATAAAGCTTGTTTGAATATGCAAAAGTTAATTGACATTACTGAAATAACCAGGAATATTAAAAACAAAAATATGTATTCAAACTCGTATTATGGGCTTGACTACAGTCCCGTGTGTTTGAATTCTTGTCGGCAATGTGTTTGCAGGGAGTGTATACAAGGTATAGACATCGAAATCACCCTCTTAGCTAGGCTGTGGTATCATATGGAGTGGCATTTGTAGAATCTCTCATTTAGGACAGATTTTCTCACGCTACGTTGAAAACCAGAATGTATGATGGATGTTAAATCACTGATTCAGTACTTACAAGAGTATGTGACCCACTCATCAGCTCATCAATGCTTAGCACAAAATAATTAGTCCTTGTGAGTTGAATAGCATTCATATCGTGTCTCCAAGAAAGATAACAACTGTGAAAATGTGATGAACATCACCACCGCAGTGTTCCCTGAAACATTCCGTTCGTTGAATTGATCATGGACAGAAAAATAATAACTTTTTACTGCAAATACTGTCATTGGAGTAATGTAGCAGATTGAGAAAAAAAATGATATGTGTATATGTGTTTTTACTAAACCCTCCTCTGTCCGACTTCTTATGCGGTATTGATTACTTGTATAAATGTGAACGAATTTGACATTTTAACGAGTAAGTAATCAAGGATTCTAATCGACGAGAGGAAGAATGATGGTAGATGATAAAAGTAATGAGAATAAAATGGATCCGAGATGTCGGCCTCCTCTATCGCATGTTCATGGCTTGGTGGCATTCTTTTACAAGTTGGTGTTTGATCAATATGATGTGTGTAGAGGGAACTGTGAGAGAAGAAGAGAGCTGAAAGGTAAAGTTGAGTTCTGTGGGGTGTTTCACAAAGATTCTAAGTTGAACTTATCTCTAAGTTGGACTTAAAAATTATGGAAAGCCGTTAGCATCTATAAAAATATTTTTTAAAAGTTATTTTAGAAGGCATAAAATGTCGATTCAAATTATTCATATTTTCAATCATCAAGGAGATTTCATGTTCTTGATGTGGAATTTATAAAAAATCTAAAATACTTGAATTTTCGCATTTGAGTATATTTTATTTTAAGGCTACAAATGGCTCTCCATAATTTTTAAGTCCAACTTAGAGACTTAAGATCTTTGTGAAACACCCCCCTGGTCATGCAATTGCATTGTGATTGAAACTGTCTGAGAGTGTTTGGAATCAGTTGATTTTCTAGTACACGTGTATAATGTGACTGGTGTATAATTTTAGGTTGTGGAATCATCAACATGAAAAAGATATTGACCCAGTCTTGCTGAAAATGACATGCACATATCACAGAAATGTGTATATCGGACTACACATACAAATGTGGCATTGATGTTTGGTCCAAACTATATATGTCAGCTATTTCTTGTCATAATTATTTTGAACATGAGAGCATTTGAATATTCATCCTTCTCTGGGGACATTTTTTTCCTGCTATTCTTCCATACTTAAAAAAAGAGAATAAAAAAGCTCACAAATTATTTTTACCTCTCCCAGAACTGGGGCTTCTCTTTAAGATGTCTGTAGATGGAAGTAGCTAGAGCCCAGAGTCAATAATATGGATTCTTAAACTCTCGCTTCGGTTGAAAATGACTCAGCTGTTGCTTTCTAATATTAACCTACTTAATTGTAACTGTTACCTCTCCTTAGTTTACCCTATATTCTAACAGCGAGCCCATTAACACTTACCCTTACACCTAACCCTATATCATTGAGGAAATAAAGTTCCATTTAGTGCATATTAGATCACCAGTATAATATATGAAGAGAATCCAAGAGAGAGAGAGAGAGAGAGAGAGAGAGAGAGAGAGAGCGAGAGAGAGGAGAGAGAGAGAGAGAGAGAGAGAGAGAGAGAGAAAGGGGGCTACATGGGAAGATGACGGAGAGTTTTTATCACAAAAGGAGGACGAGATGAGTATTAAAGGGAATAAGGGGATGGAGAAAGAGAGAGAAAAGGGAGAGCTAGAGGGCCGGGGCGCCTGGTGGCACAAAAATTATATACAGACAAAATGAAACTCGTGGGGCGCGCCTATCTAAAAAAAACCAGATGCAAAACGAACAAGACTATTGTGAGCGAAACTTTGATTAATGTTTGTTTTTTGTCTTTTGGTTGGCTTGTCATGATTTTTTGTACCCTGCCACTGTATTCTCTCCATTTAATTTAAAGAATGATTGTTTGATCAAAGTTGTCGCCGCGTGATGATGAGTAGTCATGCTAAATGATGTCGCCAGTCTAAAAATAGCTGCAGATGTAATAGTAATATTACGACTGAAAGATTTGTAGGCTGCTACGAACTGCTCAATTAAAGTCAAATACCAAAATAAAGTGTTCAAACCTGATGATGAAAGTTGTATTATCATAAATTTGTACCAAGTTATTTCAAAATATATGAGGTATCATTTTGTTATTTTGGCCAATAAATATTAAAAAAAAACTTCAAAATTATCATTGCATTATTATTTATTTATGACTCAATCTCTTGCGATCGCGAAACTTAACTGCGCTTGCGCGAAAAACTGTTGATAATTCTCATTGCGAATTAATGGTTTGTGAGCAAACGACTTGATCTGCAATAAATTGTAGAAGGTAAAACATCCTAAATTTCAGCTGACGAGAACATATAGTTATCGGAAAGCTCATTTTTGGTAAGTTATCTGCCATTTATCACTTGCTTTTCTGTGTTTAAAGCCCAATTCTTGCCTCTTTACGGAAGATGCAATTTCCATGAATCGGACGTCGGACGAGAAACAAGCTCCACCTACTCACAATCGTGTACCGGTACTAGTCTAGGAGGTAGACATACATGTAGGCCTACCTGATTTGATTTTGATGTTCTAATTCTAACAGCTCAGGAAATACTTGTATATTACTCCTATAACTAAAGTGATATTAAAATTGAAAGAATAAATGTGCCCCAAATCTCATAGTTTAAGCAAGAATAATATGAATGACATGCTTAAGTTTAGACAAGTCGGCCGGGTTCCGATTCATGTCTTCATGACATGTTTTCCAACTCGTTTATTTTACATTTTACAAATTTTTTCTTTGGAATTTGTCAGAGGAGAGATGAAATTTTAAGGCTTGCCTTGGGAAGTGTTTTAATCAGACATTTTATTACTCAAATTTTGTACCAATATTGCACATTTTTTTACTTGCTACCACAGTACCACTGACACTAGTGTAAGTGTAAGTGTACAGTTACAGTACGTGTAACCGAGGAGTTTTGCATGGGACACATTTAAAAAAAATTATTCTACTCAAAATCCCAATAATTAATAATAGCTGTTTAGATTCTGACATTAATATTTTGTCTTTTTTCTTGATTATACCCACAAAGGAGAATATTATTATGGATTTTACTCCCCCCGTATTGTTATTCCATAAAATACATAGATCTACATGACACATGTATTGTACTACAGGTTTCTTTCATTCTTTTTCGTACACAGTTGAAATAGATTTTTAAAATTTGTATGTATTCAATTACTGTTAAAGGCATTTTGTGAATTGTAATATATTTTCTTTTACACCAGATCTAGTTTTAGAATGATTTCTGTATTCTTGAATGGATGTTCAAACCTAATTTGTAATTTTATCATTTTTTATTTTGCTCTAGGTTAATTTGACACATCAACGGCTCAATCATGTTTAGTGGCGGCTACACGGCTCAAAAGCTAAAGACTAATCTAAAGCTTACTATCAACAGATTGAAGCTTTTGGAGAAAAAGAAAAGTAAGTGCAACAATACTCATTCAATCATCAAGATACATTGCTATTTCAGCTGGACATTTAAAGAGTTATTTCCACAGAACAATGTAGGTTATACGCAAACACCAAGGAAAGGAAAACGAGTTATTGATGCAAGAAAATAGATCAGGGGGGTATTTCACAAAGACTAAGATCGACTTTAAGTTGGACTTAGTATAACAAGCCGTTCATGCCACTGTTTGCTCTTACCATTTACTGGCATTTGTCTTTCAAGGGACGTACAAATCGTCTCAAATCTACAGAGTTTACATTTTTTGATAGTTCATTATTGAAGGAAAAAATATTATCTAAAGATTATAATTTAGAGACCAATGGTGATAGCAACCAATGGCATGAATGGCCCGCCATACTTAAGTCCAACTTAAAGTCGATCTTAGTCTTTGTGAAAAACCCCCCAGATCATTATTCTAAGATGACATTCAAGAATTTTTCTTTTGCTTTCATAAGGGCACTTATTCATCATATTTTCTTAAAATTAATTGTACCTCCTTTAAATTCATTGTATCTCCTTCAATCAATTCAACTTTACAATAAATAGTAACTTACAGTTAATTTTGTTATAGTTCAATGGTCAGTTTTAGTTTCGAATTTGCATTGTCCAAGAATAAACATACATGTATTTTGTAAAAATGTATTGTTGTAAACCTAATTATAATCTTTGACATTTTGGAATAATTTTTCAAATTATTGCTTTTTTCTCTATCAGCTGAACAAGCTCAGAAGGCAAGAAGAGAAGTAGCAGATTACCTTTCCAACGGGAAAGATGATAGAGCAAGAATAAGGGTGAGATAATTGTTTTTACATGACCTGTGCCAGCTGCCATAACTTCTGTTCATACTTACCTTTGAATAATACAGTACCAAAAAGAAATGCTAATATTTGATTAGTATACAAATTGTGATGACAACTATAAGAAATTTTATACAAGCATTATGAGCTACAAATTAAGAGTTGAGATATTATTATTAGTTCTGGAGAAAATATTTCAGAAAAAAAGGAAAAAATTAGGGTGAAATCATTTGAAATTCCATCAAAGCTATAGCTATAGGGGGGGGATGGGGGAATATGAGGATGGTGTTCACTATCAGAGGTCTTACCATTTATTTAATTATGTTCCACAAATAAGTGCATAAACCTTGCACAATATTAGAATATATGGAATTTATACATGGAATAACACAATTCTAATCACTAGATTTCTCTTCCAAATTAATTGAACCGATGAAGAAACAGCATATTTCACAATTTTTTTTCTTTCTCATTTCTTCCTTGCTAAAATTGCTACTAACTTTTACATAGTATATATGTGGCAATGATAGTTATTTATTGAAAAAATTCTGTTGTTTATTGTTTAAACCAGGTGAAAAGCAGTCACATTTAATGGATTCTTTTAACTTTATGCAATCCACCTCACCATTTTGCCAATTTTAGGTGGAGCATATTATTAGGGAAGACTACCTGGTAGAGGCTATGGAGCTCGTTGAACTCTACTGCGATCTCCTCCTGGCTAGGTTTGGCCTTATCAAAACCATGAAGACAGTCGACGAGGGCCTCCAGGAATCCATTGCCAGCGTGATATGGGTGGCTCCTCGTATGTCACAAGATGTTCTAGAATTGAAAGTGGTATGTAATGAATATGAGGAAATGAAGTTTGTAGAGGGAAAACAGAGGTGCAATGAGTTGTCTTACATGGGATGATCAGATGGGGTGTGATGGGTTAGGATAAGTCGCTCAATCTACTATATGTGAGTGAAGTTTTTTCAATAAATGTCTTGTTTTGCCCACTTTACGAGGGCCTGCAAGAACATGCAGAGGTCAAAGGTTATAGAGACTTGGAGAAAATTCATTTGTTATGAGCTGTAGACATTTGTAGACTTCAAATAAGGAAATGTGGCACTTGAATAAGATAGCTGTTGTTTATTTTCAGATTTGATATTCTATCTCCTCACTTATTACTCTCAATAATTTCATTTTCTGTATGATTGTATCAGTATTTATGTAATCCACTTGCTTTACTGATACGAAAATAAGGAAGTGATTTCGCTGCATGATATACTTGCAGTTGAATGACATATTTACTCAGCACAATATCTCAAGAGTAACAGTTAAGCACTGCAAGCTTCTTGTTACATTAGATTTAAAAACCACTCGTAGACCTAGAGCTTGAAATTCTAGCTTCTCAACCCACATTTAATGAAATTGATTTGGAGACTGAATGCATATGTGACAATAGAATTGCCCATTTACTCAGAAAAATACCTGTTTTATCAGACAGAAGTGCCCCTTCCCCCTCCCCCCCCCTCCACAACCTTTTAAAAATTATTGCCCTTGCTTGAGAGTAAAATTCTGATTTTTGATTCTCTTTCATGAATAGATTGCTGAACAATTTAGAGGTAAATATGGCAAGGAATTCTTTGAGATTTGCGTCGCAGACAGAGAAAACTGGGTCAATATGAGGGTAAGATAGCGTCTATTCTTCTAGATGTTAATTTTGATTTTTCACATCAAAGTATTTTTTAATATTTGGTTATGCTATTGAGGCTCATTCACACAAGTGCAGTATGCTGAAGTACGTTCTGTTCTCACAGTTTGTGTGGAAAATTTACTGTGGTTTTCTAGTGAAGGATGAAAACATATCACATTATGATATCACATCTCTATAAGCTTCCAAAGGACTTTGGATGTCATTACCACGGCTTTAGCTGCGGCAACCGTAGCACTCGGTGCATTCAAGGAATAAATCCTACTAGATATCCACACTGGGTTGAATGTGGCAAATGTAGATTAATGTGTTGTCAAAGGATGTTAATGCTGTGGTGTAGATTTGAACCGTGTACCTTGTGGTTCAAAATCTGGAGACTTGCCTACTAGACCTCAACACCTCTACAATTAAGCCTCGTTCAGTTAAATGTGGTGGCAAACCGCATCGTTTTTTTTTTTTATGACGGTAGTGTAATATGCTTCACATTTCTGTATGTGAAACACAGAGCTTTATGAATACACATATGACCTTTGTTGCCACAGTTGCCATTTATTTACACACATAGAAAAAAAAGTGGCTTTTTTTTCCAGCTGCGTTTTATCCCATCATATCTGAACAAGCCTTTAGTGGCCACCATGTTGAATTACATGTAAATACTAATCATGTTTCTCTTCGTCACAGTTGAAGCACAAGATGAGTGTGAAAGCCCCTGCTGCGTCTTTAGTGGAGAACTACCTGATTGAGATTGCCAGGAGCCACAATGTTCCATATGTTCCTAGCCCAATGGCTTTCAATGTGAGTTATATTTTGATGGTAATGCCAGTTAGAGTAATGATGATAATGATAATGTTAATGATAATTATAATGATAATAATGATATTAATTATGGTAATGATAATGATAATGATAATGATCATAGTAAACAATATAGTTGATAATGATGATAATTGAATCGATATTTATTATGAATGAAGAAAATACTCAACAAATTAATTATCGTGATGAAAATGATTTCCTTTCAAATCTACCTTCATCAGACTTAATGCAAGAGAGTTTCTTACTAAATTGTCTATGAAGTGTCAGCAGAGGTAGCATTTTAAATCAAAGTGTTAATAGAAGTCATATTAGAAGTAGTAGAAGCAGAAGTTATAGTGATAGTTATAATAGCAGTCCATGTAGTGGTAAAGGAGTAGTCAACATCTTATCGTCTCTATTTCTTTGCCTGCCCACAGGGTGAAGATATGGAGCAATTGCTCATCGATATGGACGACAAGTCAAAGCCCCCATCGGGTCCCCCAGGGGGTCCCAGTGGAGGTGGTGGTGGGGGCGGAGGCATGCCTGTAGCACAGATGCCCACCGCCCCTCCACCACAGCCTCAGCTTCAGGCACAGGCACAGGCACCGACACCATACCCTCCAGCAGTACACCCTGGAATGGCCTATCCACCTCAGCATGTAAGTACAGTGAAACCTGCTTTAGCAACCACTTGTATAGAAAGACCACCTGTCTCTAAAGACCACATTTTACTGATTCCCTTGAATTGTATTTTCATTAAAACGTGTCTGTAAGGAACCTGTACATAATGACCACCTGCCTATTAAGATCGTTGTTGTCTCTCTTGAGCAGTCTTTATATTCAGGTTTTACTGTACATTTTTTGTGCCCACTGCCCTGTAGTTATTAGTAACTGACAATGACATTTTTAATAGTACGGTCAACAATTAAAGGATGGTTATAGCCACGCTAGACAGGAGTTTGTTTTAGTTGTTTTGCCAATTCAAAATGTAGGCACATCAACAATTCAAAAGTTTGGCACATCAACAATCCAACATTTTCAGCGAAGGGGTCTACGGCAATGGCAAAATATTTGAACAATTATCCTCTCTCCTTACATTATAGACATTTGATAGATCCCGAGATGGTCTTAGCTTGTTTTCCTTCAATTGTAAAAAAAAAGAAATTCATGAGCAAAAGTGAAGAACATGTATTAATTGGTCTAGAAACCATTAGAGTCTGCCTCTAATGTCAGTTTAATATGTACCTTTGTTAGCTTTCACCTTGTTTATTGGAGTCTTGTCCAAACTCGTCCTATTACATCTACAGAACAATTAAGCTTTTCTGTCTTTATGATTTTTTTTTTGAGCCAGATGGTTTATTGCATGCTTTCCGGGCCATTCCTTGCTTAATTTTAGTTATGTTTGATGGTTTGTTTTACCTGACTGCTCAGAAAGTATGTGTATGCTTGTAAGTAAGCAACCAGAGGACTGACGGCTTTAAGTCTTCTCCGAGGGACTTGGCAATGAGATCTAATGCCTTACCAAAGGGCACTAGCGCATCGACTTGGTTTCGAACCCAGGACCTCCCGGTTACGAGACCACTGCTCTACCACTGAGGCAATGCGTCTCCTTAATTTAAATGAAAGCAAACCTACTGCATGCCATTGATAAAGCAAGGCACTGTGCATGATTCTTTACTAACCCATCCCATTTCTATCCTGTTAATTTTGCTTGACTGCTGCATTTGCTTTATACTCAAAACTTAATTTTCACGATGAAAAAAAAAAAATACTTTGACACGATGGTCCATTTTTGAGCAATATTTACGACACATATCAATAGTTGCCAAGCAAGGTACTCCTTCCGCTCCTCTCAAGGCATCAAGCTGATCCATCCTAAGTCTCCCAAGATGCTTCCCACACATGGTGACAACTGGTGCTCCCAAATTGTGGAATAACCTACCCAGATTTCTTCGCAACCAGCAATCTCTCAATACCTTTAAAAAATATCTTTTACCTCTTCTGTCAATAACATAATTGTAAAGGGCATTTGAACATGCATGAGAAAAATGCGCTGTATAATGTATTGTTACTATTATTATTAAGGGTATTTACATGTTGTATTTCAACTCTTTATGAGGTGGCATGATACATGCTCCTGTAAAAAATTATTCTGCAAAATTTTCTACACTAATTGAATTCTTAACTGCAACCCTGGACCAAATACTATATATAATCCTATCCTAAGCCTAAACCTAACCTAGAACCTAATTGTAACCCTAGCCTTCACCCTATATTTCTGCTGAAATAAGCCTGGGGCAGTTGTTGCCGGAGCAAATGTCGGTCACCCTTTATGATATGTTACATGCTTTTTAAGTCCTCATCTAGTGTCAAGTACATGATATATTCTTCTCTGAAAAGAAGATATGAAAGCACACACAAAGCATCCATATTGATATTGGTAGTGGTCCAAATCATATATGAATATAAATTCTACTCTTTATTTATAATCCTATAATCTTAATACATATGTAACAGAAATTTTGATTCCTCTTTCATAAATGTCCCCATTCATTACATCAAATGAACTCCAAAAGCTGTTTTAAATTGAAATTAAATTAATTCAGCTTCTTATATGAATAAACACCTTTTCAAGTGGAAGTATCACAGGATATTCTGAAATTTGTTGGTTTATTAATTTGTCTATACATAGAACCGGGGTGGTCCCCCACCCCTCCCTTGTAAACCCCCAGTGGGGGGCTTACCTAATGGACCGGTGAGTTAGCTGTTATGTCTGTCCAAACAGGACCGTCTCATCTCCCTCGTGCTTTGGCTCATGTTTTGGCTGTGTCTGTCCCTGTCTTCCTCTCTTTTCCTTCCTCTTTTTTTCTCTCTCTTGTCTCCCACTCTCTGCTTTCACTCCTCCACCTCTATCTCCCTTTGATCCCTTCTCTTGCTCCTGCCCCCCCCCTCTCTCCCTCTCTCTCCCCCCTCTCTCTCTCTTTCTCCCACTATGTCTGTCTCACTGTCTGTCTGTCTGTCTCTGACTCTCTCTCTTTCTTCATATCTCTCTCCCAGTCTCTATATCTTTATTTCACTCTCTAGTTTTCTCTCTATTTCTTTTTCTCCACCCTCTCCCTCCCTCACATCCCCTCCATCTCTCTCTCTCTCTCTCTCCCTCCCCTCTCTCTTTCTCTTTCCCTCTCTTGCTCCCACCATCTCCCTCTTAATGAATTCATCAAACAAATTAGTCAAATGTATTTCATCCTTCATGTTCCCAATCTGCCACTCTGTGTTTTCTCACTCTGTTGCCTCTCCCATTTAAATGTCATCTTTGTTTCTTCTTCTTTCCCAACTAACATTTGTATACAACAAACACTGTTTAAACATTACTATACTGAACCATTGTACAAATACAGTAATCTATAATAGTTATTCACATTTTCAAATGCTTAAAGTAAATATATTTCAAGCTTATACAAGATCATGCAATCAGTGTATAGTTCTTTAATGAGAGGGAATATAGACATGGTGTGAATATATGTTTCCTACTATATGTCACTCATGGTGCCTAACATATAAAGTTTAAAACATTTTTTGTTTAATACCTGAGGTGCTATCATATATATGTTATATTACATTATATTTTATTACCAGGGGTTTTGGTACTATGAATGGGTAATTGAATGAATTTCAAACATTTTATCTCTTATGATGACCATCTAACTTTGCTATTTCATATTCCTTTTTCTTCTCCTTCATCTTCGTCTCCTCCTCCTTCTCATCATCCTTCTTCCTTTTTTTCCTTCTCTTTCTTCTTAGACCATCTATCTATGCTATTCCATATTCCCCTTCTGCTTCTTTGTCTTCTTTAAAAAAAAAATCTTCTTGCTTTTTATTTTCTATTCCTTTTGCCTCATCCCCGTCCACCTTCTTTTATGTGATTTATGAAACATCTATTTCTAATAAAAGCAAATGGTCATTCATACATATATATCAACGTTCATTATATCTATAACATATTTTCAAAATGGTTCATGTATCTTCATATGGAATATCATTTCATATTTTTCATCTGAAATGCATAAAATGCAAGTACTTGTAATACATTTGGTTCATACTTTTCAATATATTGTTTTTCTTTCTGTTTATCTAATAAATTCTTTATATTTAAGGTGGTCAATGAGAATCTAATTTTAAACATATTCTTAGAATTTTTTAAAACTTCACATTCATGTAACTCAATCTTCTTCTTCTTCTTCTTCTTCTTCTTCTTCTTCTTCTTCTTCTTCTTCTTCTTCTTCTTCTTCTTCTTCTTCTTCTTCTTCTTCTTCTTCTTCTTCTTCTTCTTCTTCTTCTTCTTCTTCTTCTTCTTCTTCTTCTACTTCTTCTTCTTCTTCTTATCATCACCATTATTATTCAACGGGGAATACACTATTTCTTCTCTAGAAATATATATACATTTTTTTTCTTCTTCAAATTCAATAGCACCTTATTATCATTCCATCAACAACACTGGTTTCTTCACTTTTATACCATCTGAAAATTACTAGAACATTACATTATTTCATTTCCGAAGCATGGGGAAGACAATTTGTACATGCATATTTTGTACTCACTTTCTAACAGTCTTAATATGTTAACAACATCCAGTATATGACAGTTAAGAAGAGATGCATTTACAAAACCCTCACGTTTGTTTGTCCTTGAATAATAATATAGATAAAGTATTCATAGTGTGCCAACTCCTCATGAATTACTTGCTCAAGGCACAAAAGAAGTACATGTAAGTAGTTAGTACGTGTAAAATAAAATTGCAAACTTGTGTTATAAAACTTAATAGCGTTGCTTTAAATGTCAAACAAATTTCATCACTACCTGTATCTATGAAATGAACTCCCCCCAAATATCAACAAGAACCAAACTGCATGATTTTAATACTTGTCAATTTGTCTCTTGAGGGGCCATTATGGAAAATGCTTGTTTTTCACAGCCTATAGATGCAAACCATTATAAAAGCTGCATGATGTAAGATGCCTGCAAACTTCAATATTTTTGTTTTACAAGAGGCCAGCAGCAAAACAATCCAAATTTCATGCCCCTCCCCCAAGAATTTTCAAAAATCCAATATGTGAATCATTTCTTTTCTGTTTTGAAAGTTTTAAGTATCATTAGGTGTGTTTGCATGTTTTTATTTGTTACCATAGCAACAACCAATGGGTGCGACAGGAGGCTATCCACAGATGCCCAATCCTCTCCCACCCAGTGTGCCTGTAAGTACATTGATTTTGGTTTCCTATGAGTGCTGGAGCGTGAAACCATAGCTCTTTGAGAGAGATAGTTGTGGCACACACGCGCGAGAGCTCTAAAAGGTCAATCCATGGAGCTCTCTCCCACATACAACCTCTATGGAAGGGAACTACGGTACTCGATAAATTTTAACAAGTGCAACTTCTGTTGACGTAACTATCTCTACTCTTCTAGCAGTGCATGTAACATATTCAACATCTTTTGTCAGAAGGGAATGATTCCTGTCCTCCAGTATTGTTTCCTCATATTGGCTTTTGCAACGAGAGAAGTGACTATATTCTGCAGTGTGTCACAGGATGGTCTATTCACAGCGTGCCATTACGCTCCGCTGTTTAGCACATGCTGCAGCACATATTGCACAGAGATAGACAGACAGACAAACAGACAGACAAACAAACGCACATTGGCAACCTTCATTAATTTGTTTGCATCAGAGACACTTTGACATCTTATTTTGCACATCCATCTGCCAGCTTAGTGTTCCTTATTAAAGCATTGGATATGATTTCAATTTGTTGTATATAGCATGCTACTTCACTGGAATTATTAGACTTACCCATCAATATCTCTAATGTAAATTGATTTTTCTTTTTTCTCTTTGTTTTTAGGCTCCACCATATGAATTTCATGACAGCAACCCAACTCCATGTAAGTATCATCGTCTTGACATGTTTTTGTGATGAAATGTGGCTTTTTAACAGTTTTATACTGTTGTGAAAGTAAAAAAGAGACATTTAGTTGTCATGGTTTGCTTGAGTTGTAGTCCTTCATATCTCACTCAAATCATATGTATAGAAGCTTTACTTGTTATTATTCAGCTTTTCCTTTCAAGTGTCATGTATAATATTTTCACTGAAAGCTCCATGATCTTTGTTTTATTTTGATCTGTTTTATCGTTATGACATGAACCGAAAAAGGAGGATGAAAAAAAGCAGTTTGTAAGTTATCTGTATTCAGATGATGAACAGGATCACACAGTATTTATTCCCTCTACCTACTTCCAATACTGTACCCATCCTAAATCCACATGTTCTTTTCAACCTCGTTCCAGACCCTCCTCCTGCAGCTACCAACACCCCTACCCAGCCCCCAGGGATGCCCCCAACCCAGCCCCCCAGTGCCTTGCTGCCCAGTGATAGCATCCCGAACCTTCCGGCCGTACCCATCAACTCATTCCCTCCCCTCGATGCCACCGTCGGCGGCAAGTCCGCTGGAGGGGAGGATGTGGACTTCGATGACCTCACCAGAAGGTTTGAAGATCTCAAGAAGAAGAAATAAACGATGATCACTCTCATCTTTTATTTTCTGATCATATATTATTTAATTAATGACTGATTTATGTATTTTTTAATAATAATAATAATAGTTCAGTTCTTGTATAGCGCATAATACGTTATGAAATAACATCTCTATGCACTTCCAAGAGCTTTGGACATTATTACCCTAGCTTTAGCTCCGGCAGCCGTTATCAGCGCACAGTGCATTTCAAGGAATAATCCTACCAGGTACCCATTTACCTCACCTGGGTTGAGTGTGGCAAATGTAGATCAATGTCTTGCCAAAGGACATTAGTGCCGTGGCGGGACTCGAACCGCGGACCTTGTGATCGACAGTCCGGTGACGTATCCACTCGACCACAACACCTCTACAAGTTTAACTATGTTTTTGAAAACACTTTTGGAATATTATGGAAGCAGCAAAACTATGGACTGAACTTGCAAGAGTAAAAGTTCTTCATTTACTTTTAACAAGCATGTACTACATGTATTATATATGTCAAATAGAATTATAAAATAGAACAGATAATTAATTGCATAGGTTCTATGGTTGCATTGTGTAAGATGAAAATATATTTTGCTGAAATATTCTTTGCTCAGTGTGGTGAAGATTTCTTAGACTTGTACACTAGTGCAGCATGTGAAGTATGTGTAATTAAATATAGGATATTATGAATAATAAAGTCTGGCCTTTTCAATACAATCTCCATGTTTTGAAACCAATAATCAAGTCATTTATGACTTTAAAAGAAACAAGACATGGTTATGGTTATGTTTGTTCATTTTTTGTAAATGTTCAGTTCTGCTTTTCGTTGATACACTTACTTTAGGCCATATCCAATAACAATTACAGTATGCCAATATTGGATAAATTTCTCCATTATTATTCTATTTATTATAGAAATAGGGAAAGTAAAATGTAACAGAGGATTGGCACATGAGGATTCATTCATTGAGTACTAGGCCTGAGATACATGTAACTGATTCAAACTCATGAAAATGCATTGTTTGTATTGAAATACTAGATGAAACACAAGTAGGCTGTTGGGTTCATTCGATTCACATCTCTGCCACCCTTAATGCTTACAGGATGTTTGAATGCATGAAATGGGCTATAAGAATACAAGTTATTTCATTCTGAATTGAATTGAATTGAACTGAAGAGGGTTATTGCTAAAAAAAATTAATTGCGGCAAAAGGTCGAATTGTGAAATCTGTTACAGAGTAAAAATACTAAATATTTTCAATCATGATGATCATAAAACTGTAATAGATAATGAAATAATAGATATGTAGCCTCCCATGCAGGGAGCTGAGTAAAATATGATATTACATAATTGAGGTGAAAAAATGTAAAGAGTGGGCGCAAAATGATTTGGGTTTACTTTCTGATCACAAATCATATTGTAGATTGAGCTCAAAGGAAGTGATATAATACATGCAGGTTTACGACCTAATGTAAGGGAATTACTCAACAGCTCTAAATGCCCCTACACATGAATGATTGCGGTTGGATGTGTGAGGATTAATTTGGTTTTGAAATGCGCATTGTATGAGAGGATTTTGTGGTTTAAGCTTGGATTAGCCTCGACAACAATAACATCTAATTTTCTCATTATGAGTAATGTGGGTGAATTACTTTTATATCTATTAATGCTTTACTTGCTATGGATCAAAACCAGATGTTGCCTTATTGCTAGGAGCTTGTATGCCAGGCTGGTCCGTAAATCAAAATTAAAACATGTAAAATTGAAATTTGGAAGGAGTATGAACTGATACGTGTGAAGTGCAAAGCCTCTTCTTGCTAGGGTCCATGGCTCACTTTAGGGCTCTATAGGGTCCTTATTTTGTTCTCTAGTGCGATCTGAGTCATATTTTGGAGCATTTTTCAAACAAATAAGTATGATTAATACTTCGAAAATAATTTTGGTTGAGAATGAATTTTAACCTGATTTTCAAACTTGTAATTTCTAAATTCTAACCTGCAGCTAATTTTTCAAACATGTAATTTAGAAATTTGAACCTGTAGCCGTTACATGTTAAAGCCCTTGTGGACCACCCTCATGTACGCTGTTTGTGTGCAAATAGTCAATTGTTGCAGTCCAGGTTGAGTTCCAGTAGTCGATCAAAGCATGGAAAGGGTTTTAAAAAACACCATTATACAACTAATTACGTTTTTGTTATCTTAAGACGTCATTGTGTTTAGTGCAATCAAGATTAGCTTCAAGGTACTAACTAGATTCTTATAAAATGATTTGATTAGGTTTTAAGCTTGTAAATGTAGAGGTAAATTGCTGTTTTATTAATTAAAGAAAAAGAAAATGATATCTTCAGAGTACATACAAATATCATAATTATGTGATGAGGGTATGTAACTTTCCTACTTATACAAGTTGTAAATATGTATGCTATTTTGCTATAACATGTACTATTTCATCCTTTTTAAAATTCACGATATATGTATAAATGTCTATTGTAGTCTTGATGAAGTATCACAAATAAAGAAAAGAATATAAATTTAATGTTAGTTATACATCATTATTATCAAAGTCAGGACCTTGTAGAATTATATATTGCAGATTTCATATCTTAGAATTATTGTGTCCCAAATTTGCCTGTATCACTTGAAGCTATAGAAAGGGTACTTTACAGTTGAATGATTTTCAGCTGTGTTGATACAATGAACATAATGTGTGGGTATAGTCCAGTCCGTTTTTTCCAATTTACTTGCTGCAAATAGCCTTTTTCTTTGTTAGGTCAGGTGTAGTGAGTGCAAGTGGCGCAGTTCATGCATTATTTTAGGGGGGAGGGGGGTACTAGGGTTAAAAATTATTGCCTCCCCCTTCCCCCTTCCCCCTTCCAGCCAATTAGTGAGTTTAGGGCGCTGGGAAAGGGAACAGAAAGAAAGGGGAATAAAACCCACTAAAGATAGCAAATGACCAATCCCTATTTACCACCCCCCCTCTGGTAATTATTCCTGATTAGTTTGAACATTGGCAATTGGCAAAACCAGGTCATAGCATTACTATTTCACTGTGTCAGAGCCTCAAAGGTAAACTAGACAACCGTTGAAAATTGTGTTTATCTTGCTTTTTGTTTTTTTGATAAGAAAAGTAAGATGAATGAAAAATGTGGTACTTTAGTATGACTTAAATGATCATATTGTCTTTTAGGAGCCAGAAGGGCATTAACTGTGTGAAAAATTATAAAAGATAACACCCTTATAGACTTGTAGATTCATATGTTAATTGTCTGCATATAATAATTGACTTTCATGTGTATGTTATTATTGCATATTAAAAACAACATATATTTAAACTATACAAACAAATCTCTTTATGTTTTATCACTGGTTGAAAATCAGCATCTAATAGTCAAAAGGCAGCTGAATAATTAATTTTCAACAAATGCATGAATATGAGTAACAGATGATTTGTTGTTGTTGATTGAGTGAGTTGCTGTGTGTGAGAATAGTTATTACATAACCAGTTGTGTGATTTTTAAACAACATTTATTCACAAGTAATTTCAGATTAATTGTAGCGCAATGCATGCATAATTGACCATATCTATATTTACCAGTTCTTCCCCCTCTAGCTCTTTCCCTTCATGCACTGCTATAAGTGAATTAATTCTTTGCAGATACAATCACATGGTCTACGATCGGTTGATCTCCTTATTCCTAACCGGGTTTTTAGTAAATTGAAGGACTCGAACTTACTGTATCTCCTTTTCTTCTTCTTTTTTTTTCTCCACATTTTCTTTTTAATTGTAATTTGAATTAATTGTAATTTGAATTGTTTACGTATGGACTTTAGCGCCTACAAATACCCATGTTCCTATTGTATGATACCTGTACAAAATAATCAAAAGGAATTGAAGTGTACTAAATGTAACCAATGACTTCACATCATTTGTGCTGGTATTCCCTCCCAAATCTATGATGATCCGTCCGTCAGAGGATTTCTTTGGCTGGCAATGCAACATTTGTATTCTTAAGGAGTTACCTTTCTATAATGAATTGGAAATTTCCATTAATCCAGGGTCAAATAATGTCCATGTTGAAGCAAATAGCATAAGCCTGGATACCTCTTGTGGCTTCTACTGCCATGAATTGCAAGGTAATGGTATCAAGATTGCTCAATTAAATGTTAATAGTCTTCTAAAACATATAGAAGAAGTGAGGACATTTGTAAAATCAAATGAAATTCAGGTATTTGCTGTAAATGAAACCAAAATAGATGTATCTAATTATTATGATGAAATCATGATTGACAATTTTAACTTGGTTCGCGAAGACAGAGTTCGACAGGGAGGTGGGGTCGCCGTAATATATCTTCACAAATCTCTACATTTTGAGAAAATAACGCATGAAACCCTAGATGAATTAGAAGCAATAGTAATAAAGGTGTATCTTAAGCTTGCAAACCCCCTCCTCATATAAACTTTGTATAGACCGCCCTCTTCAGACGTTAGAATCTTTAATTTATATGAACGGTTTCTTAGCTTTTATTGACATAATGAACTGTGACACAATTTTAGTAGGTGATGTAAACTGTGACCCACTTGCCAAACCTTTATCGATTATGAGTAAGAAATATATGGTTATCAATAATATATATTCTCTAGTTCAAGTTAACACGAATGAAGCAACCAGAATTACAAATGCTTCTGCTACATCATTGATCATCTCTGAACTAATAATTCCCAAAACGTAAAGAGTTATGGTATAATTCATAATGGAATGAGTGACCATTCTATTAGCTTTTTAATTTGGAATTCCAATGTTTCATTACACCCGAGATTTATTTACTTCAGAAGTTGCAGAAAACTTAATGGCAATGATTTTAGAAATTACATTCGCAGCCAGAAATGGGAGTATATAAATCAATGCAATTCAATTGAAGCCGTAGAATAATGGCAAAATCTACTATCACAAGTTATTGACAAACACATGCCATATCGTTCAAAAATAATAAGTACAAGGGGCTCTCCGTGGATGAATGCAGGTATTTATAAACACATGAAACTGAAAAGGAGAGCGTGTAAACTTAAAAAATAAAAAAATCATGTGTGAATACAAAAAACTACGTTATAAAGTTACTACTGATGTAATGCAAGCAAAGAGAAAATACTACTCTGATAAATTTTCACATTCTAGTGCTAATCCAAAACAGACTTGGAAAACATTAAAATCTATCATTCAAAATGAGAAGCGTGAAACGCAAATAGTTGCGCTCAATTCAGAAAGTAATGTTGATACTGCTAACCTATTCAATACCTTCTTTGCTGAAGTGGGAAGTAATTTAGCAAAAGAAATTCCTGATACGCCTTTCCCTATATGTAAAGAAAACAATATACCCTTAATTAAGGCTTTTGAGTTTACCATGCACTGTAACCGAAAATGATGTGTTGGGAATTATAAACAAATTGAAAAATACTAGGTCTATAGGTGTAGATAAGATATCAGTCTTTGTTTTGAAAGCATGTGCTACCGAGTTATCACCGATTTTTGCCAACTTGATCAACCTCTCTTTGTTGAGCGGTAAATTTCCACAACAATAGAAAAGGTCCAAGATGATCCCAATTGACAAAGGTGTCGATAAAAGCTCTCCTTCAAATTATCGGCCCATCTCAATTTTGCCCTGTGTATCGAAAATACCGGAACGGGTTGTCCAAAGGCAAGTTCTGGAGTTTCTACACAAGAACAATATTTTGTCATCCGCCTAATCTGGTTTCAGGCCACGTCACTCAACTATTACCACTCTCCTAAAAGTAACTGATGACTGGCTTCACGCAACTGAAAAGCGCTGTATATATTTGTGGACTTAAGAAAAGCCTTCGACAACGTGAATTGTGATATTCTTATTAAGAAACTTAATAGCATAGGAATTTCCGGCACTCCATGTTAATGGTTTAAAAGCTACATTTTTTTCTTCTTCCACATGGGAAGGATCACCCTTTTTAGCTAAAAGCTGGTCTTCAAAGGGGTAAGACAGAGTCGGTAGGACACTTATTAATTCAGAACTTTTCTTTCGAATCAGTTATTGAGTGTGATGTGCCTCAATGTTCCCTCCTAGGGCCACTGCTCTTCATCATATATA
This sequence comes from Mesocentrotus franciscanus, assembly GCA_037976565.1. Lineage (NCBI taxonomy): Eukaryota > Metazoa > Echinodermata > Echinoidea > Camarodonta > Strongylocentrotidae > Mesocentrotus > Mesocentrotus franciscanus. Next base: position 12,077,620 of record CP137676.1, read on the forward strand.
TCAATGATTTAGTAAAATGTATTAAAAGCTGTCTTGTTCAGTTGTATGCTGATGATACTGTTCTATTTATTTTCTCATCCTTCTATAGATAGAATTGAACTAGCTTTGAACTCAGACTTAGAAAATATGTATTACTGGATGTGCCAAAACAAATTAAGTGTCAACTGTCAAAAAACAGTTGTTATGCTCATTGGAAGCAACCACTTGATATCTAAACAGAATGTCCTCCGAGTTTCATTGGATGACATCTCAATATAATCAAGTTCATCATGACAAGTACCTTGGTGTCTTAGTTGATGAAAACTTAAACTGGAATTTACATATAGACAATATGTCGAAGAAAATTGGTCAAATGGTAGGCTTTCTAGGAAGACTAAGGCGATTCCTAAGTGAATCGGTTCTGAAATTAATATATAGCTCACTGATCCTTCCGTATTTTGATTATGGTGATGTTATTTGCAGTGCAGTTTTCAGGAAATATACAGATCGCCCCTAAAAATTACAAAATAGGGCAGGCCGTATTATACTTAAAATAAAACATGAATCTCATGTCTCTGTTTTGGAAATGCATAATGCTCTTAATTAGCAACTCTTGGAAAAAAGAAGAAATCATCATTCCCTTCTCCTTATGTGTAAAATCATGAATAATCTAACCTCTTATCATTTAAGAAATGAATTTGAGTTCATAACCCATTCCTACCCTTCCCGAATTGGAGCTAAAATTAAATTACCCAAACCGAGAACAAATAACCTCAAAAGATCATTCTAGTATAGAAACGCGAAGGCTTACAACACACTTCCTCCTCATATCAAATCGTCCCCTATAGTATTAATATATTCAAATCTAAGATTACAGAACTGCAGCGCATGCCCCACCCCCCTCCTTATTTTGTTATGATCACTCGTTGTATATGTAATGTTTTTTCTTTGACAATTTATTTACTGTTGTTCAGATGTGTGTTTATGTTTTGTTTTGTCTACGTACTTTTTCCGGACCCCACGGAAGACCAGCTTTCCCATGTCTTATTGTTATTCTGTTTTTATATGGAAATAAATACTACTACTACTACTTCCTCACTGCTCTTCCTCTTTCGTTCTCTCTCTCTCTATTCCTCTTTCTCCTTCTCTCCCTCTCTTTCTTTCTACCCTCCCTCGTACTTTCTTCACAGAGCTGCATCAGAATCATCTGCTCTTCAGTAAAATTAATGAAGAGCAAAATGGTTATGATAATGTAACAAATGAATTTTGTTGACTCACCTGGTCTTTTTTTTGGAAGTGATTTATTACTGTTTAAGTAGCCCCAAAATTCCACAGTGCTTTGGAAGGTGGATTGGAACAATCACTTTCTTTTTCACGCAAAATGTGTCATGAAAGGAACTTCCAGTATCCCATAAGATCCGAAAAGACTAGATAACAGGTAGGGTGAAAGAGAGAGAGAGGTGGAGAGAAGGGAGGGGGGAGATAGAGAGAGAGATATCTAAAATATCAACCTCTCATTCTTGTTCCCACGTATAGCCCTCGGTGAAATGAGCCAGCCAGCTTGTCTATCCCTGCAGACTAGTTATCCATTTACATAAATTAGAGCATTAGAAACTTATCAAAGAAAAGGAATAGATGATAAAAGAGATGAGCGATGGACGAGAGTTTGCCTCGCGTTTAGAATGTTTAAGCTTAAATGCGACGCAAAGTGATTGGCGCCATACAGGTGCTTGTATAGCCTACAGGCCGAAAACATCATTGATCCATCGTTCTGACCTTGCCATTTACCACGCGTAGCAACGAATTCCGTAGCGGAAAAGTTTGTCAGGTAGAGGCGTACCACATTTTGTCAGGGGGCTGAGTTTGAGTCCTTGGTTTGACATATCCTGCCCAGATATCAATTTTCCGTTTCTCAATTTGGGAAGGGAGCGAAGCAAAAGAACGCATCTTGACACCTTAGACCTATTACAGTGACAATGCAATTTCGCTATCAATATGTACATCTATACGTCTCGCTGCCCGAATACATGGAACATAAGTTGTTCCAAAATTTTCGTTTGGTGGATACAACCCCCTTAGCTTCTCCACCCATCCCGACCCGTCCGCCTATGCATACACCGTGCATACAAGCATTAAAACGCCACTCAGACAAGTGTTGCTTTTGTCAGACGGTCGCTTCAGAAAAAGCGCGCGCAGAATTTCACGGAAAATCTACACAAATTAAAGCAAAAAATTATACACACAGGCCAGGCAACCAGTAAAAGTATCCCCACAAGTAACACACACAGAGCTGCGGGCGCTCCGAAAAGCAAATTTTCGACGCCACTGCACTGCGTGCACACTCGCATATCGCACTCAGCTCATTGAGCATCAAAACCACCTGACACAGTGAGCCAAGAAACATTCAGCATCCATCTGGCTTTCAGACTCATTCGCTCTTTGCATAGTTCTCTCTCCGGAAAACAAAATCCACAAAATGGACCACGCAGGACGCAGAAAAAGTGTGCACGACAACTTCCTTGCTATGTTCAAGGACAAATTCAATCTGGATCCTACGACAGACAAGGATAAGCTTTCCGCGGATCATTTTGCAATGATATGGGAGCACTACGATACAAACGGTAAGTCCAATATTATCATTACTCACTCACCATACACGTATTCGGCCTGTGGCTCCGGCCCTGGTTGTTTATTATAAGTGGATTTCGTTTCGCGATTGAAATTTAATTGTAGTGTGTTGCTTGCACGTTTGTATGACATTCTATTACCAGACGGCCTACCATGTTAACATCTAACACTGATAGCGATAGCATGCGAGAAGTACAATGCAGATATCAGGGATTCTGTTTATAAACACCGCATTATTTTGTGCCTACATTAAATACACACTTTGGTCAGATACAGCAGGCCTGTCGAACTCCAAGTTCGTTTATATGCCAGATTTTGAAAGCGCCTTGTCTCCAAACGAACTGAAGCTGCATCGCCCCCAAAGTACTCGTGTAGAAGCTGAAAGAAACTGCAATAGATAAAATAAAATCATTCTATCTGCATTCTAAAACCGTCTCGTTTTATATCATTATTATTCAGAATTACGACGTCCATTAAAGATAATAGACTAACAGTAAAGTTTAAACTCTGTATAAGAGGTGGTTCGAGGTGTTGTTGTTGTTGCAGTATAGTTGACAATACACGATGGTTACCAATGTTTTCCTCTAAAACTGCAAAAAACAAATCGGTTAATTCTTCTTCTATTATAGAGGCAAATGTCCACTATATTAACACTTTATCGTTGGCTACGCACACGACCTTGTTGAGATGCAGAGATTAGATTATTGGATGGTGATAAAGCAGTGAAGGACAAAATGTGGTCCTTCTAATAAAATCCCCCAAGGCGGTGTGATTGATGAGTATAAAGGCATTATGACAAGTATTCAGTCCTTATCTTTCTTGATCTCACCTCCAACCATGAGTAACTTCGACAGTCTTCCGCTAGACTCGATACAAGCTACCATTAGCATGGTAACGTTATTGCTGCTGAAAAAGATGCATTATTAATCAGCCCGTTGCCGATTTGCATAAATATACTGAGCACTACAAGTGCTACGTTCTATTTTCAAAGACGAAGCTTTACGTTATTAATGATTTTGATCAATTTGGATGACAGTATACCGAGTGCCTGCTCGTATAGATTTACGCAAAATAACAAAAACATACACTTTTGCCGTATAGGGTTTGATTGTGCAGTTTACATTGCCATCATGTCATGATTGTCGTTAAATAAATTTGAAGTGAGGGACGAAAGTTTGGACCTTGTAGTTGTCATTGTTGCGTAGTATGTTTCTTTTTTCCTTTTCAATTTAAAATATATTTTTGATGACATAATCGTTGTACAGAAAACGAGCAACGTCGTCCATATAAACGATGATTTATTTATCATGTTTATCATGTTTATAGTCAGACAGAGAGCCTCGATGGTTTTAGATGATTCTATATGATTTCACTACATTTCATTTCATTCCGTCACGTGTACTACATTAAAAGAGACAACCTAATTGACAGGATTGACTAGATAACACATTAATATTCCTAATGGTGTTCGGATGAGATGATGTCAGAGTTTAATGGCTTGAAAGCTTTTTAAAATGTGATGAAGAGGAGTTACAAGATTAGAATATAATGAGCATGAGAAGAGGGATGGGAGAGAGAGAGAGGTTAGCTAGGAAGGGAGGGAGTGAGATATATATATATAACAGAAGCAGGAGCTAGAATCGATGGACAGTTCATTTCCATTGCGGAGTACATGTACTTGCATTGCAGCCTTTACAGAGAGTGTGATGAAGAGAATCAACACGAGAGAAATTTTGTCAGCATTGTCAGAGAGACGAGAGAGAACAAAAGGATTAACGCTCCGAGGCCCAAGTTGGGAAAAAAACGAATATAATGTATTCGAAATTTGAAGAAATAAGGTATTCATAAATCATGATAAGTCCGTGCGTTTTCATTCAGAAGTTAGAGATCTCCCCGTCTATTCATTCATCACTTTCCATGTAATGTAATGAATGCAAGTACAGTACGCTGTCACTGTGTATGGTCCGGGTGCATCGCAATTATTTACGACAATGTTCGATAATTGCTCCTTTGTGAGCCCTGTATTATTAATGCCCGTTTCGCGTCTGTTCTACAATGGCGGAGCCCTGCCAATAAAGTTGACTGCATTATGTTTACTTGTGTTGCATTATGTTTACCTGGCTGTCAAGTGGAGCTATAATGTCATATGAAAAGTCCAGGACAATGTAAGTCACTTTACTTTAGTCGAAACAAGCATAAGCTATTTTCAGTTAGAAACATGGTTTCATTAATGATGCTTGCCTGGCAAATAAAATCGCTCTTTCATTTCTCGAAGAGTGACGTGCAGAAGTAGAAATATCATAAGCTCGAAATATATATATTGTGATCATTTCAGCTTGCCTGTTAGCAAGATGAATACTCATCAACATTTATCAATCTAAATTAGATATGAAAATGACTTCCTACGTGTAATGTGTTATCCCAATTAGGCCCTACTATAGCTTGTACAGTATACGACACAATTGTCGTAAAAGACAAAATGAGTCTATTAAATCATTGATGTCTTTCACGTGAATCATGCAGAAGCAGATTTAAAAAAGAAAGAAAAAAAAAGCGTTTGGTGATATATGTAAATGAAAGAATATAGCAGTTCATATATTTTTCGAGTAACGAAATACGGTAGTTCTTTTTAATTTGCGATCAGACGCCGCGTTATTGAATTGTGTATTGGAATAAGAGGAACAATAGTTGGAATAATAATATTCATGATCAGATTATAGTATTCCATAGACTGAATAATAGCAGAGTATGAAATAGAACATCTAATTGCATTGCTGAATTCTTTAATCTACAAATCTTAGCAATAGCGAAAAGTCTAACATTGGTCGGATGAAAATAAATTTATCCGATAAAGATATTACTGTATAGGAACTTGACCATTTTGCATTTCACGACAGTGCCCTATACACAAAATACTTTTTCTAATATGTGCGATCATAATGAATGTTTGCTTAACTCCTTAGTTATAATTTTATTTGATTGCACTGAGAATAAACAGATCAAAGGCTTTAAATGAGGCAGAATATACATCGCTACGTCACACTTTAGACTGATTGCATTACCATAACAACGGTCATACTTGTTTTTCTTGTTCGCAGTCCGATTGTTTGCATGATTAACTTAGTATAGGGTCAATGCGGATGTTGTGTTTAAACAGATGTTGAACTGCATGCAGTTAGACTGAGTAAATATTGCTCATGCAGATGAGTTGGATAAATACTCCATAATTATCTGGCCGGAGGCAATCATGATGCCACCTCCTCATGCGAATAAAAAATGTAAATATACAGGGGTTTTAAAGTCTCTCTCTCTCTCTCTCTCTCTCTCACGAATCCTCGAATCCTATATTAATGACATAGGCCTACTTGTATTGATACATGATGATGGCTTTTCAAATTACCGTTTTAATAATTAGTATTCCTCACAAATATTTACCCATCTTGTTCTAGACCCAAAGCTGATAGAGGAATTTCAATTCAACACTAACAGAATTCATGGAATATAGCTGAGTGCATGTGCCTTTGCATTAAAAGGCTTTTAATCATATTCTAGAAATTCGTAATTTTCCTTCATCCTCAATATTTTGTGTGTGTTTTTCTCATTCGTCTTCCATAACGTCTATATTTCATGTATTTTTCCTGTTTTACTCATTCAGAGGCTTTATTACTTATTTCCCATAGCAAGATCGCACAGACTTTTTAGACATCAACACAAGGACAATTTCAATAGCTTGTTGTTTATTCCATAGAAATAATAATGTTTAAATTACGTAATACGTCATTGTAATCATTGTAATGTTTCAATAGATGATAGATAAGGATATTTAAGATTGCCTTGGGTTTTATTTTCCGAAAGTCTCTTGCGATCGTGTTCAATTTATTCCAGAAGTGTAATTTCTTCTGTCATACATTTTCAAACCGCCATCGATGTGCTTCCCACTATATAATTTTATGAATAACCATCACCACGATCTAATCAAGATCCCGCTAAAGCAACAACAACTTAATTAAGATTCTGCGTGGAGATACAAGTCATGAACAATGGAAGCGTATAGTAGCTGCGCTATATAAAAGGACCTATTATTATTATCATTATTATTTTCATGAATCAACAATCGCCTGAAGCACGATACACCAGAAAAGAATGATTGCGAGCCAGTACAGCTAGGGTGTCGCAAAATGTGTGGGTGAGACAGAGAATCATTATGCACTCCCTCATTAAAAATCCCTCTCGGCAGTTCAGCCAATGCTTTCAGAAACCTTTCTCACCGCTGTAGACAGAATGTTGATAAAAGAACTCTTTTATCCTCTAGAACATTTTTCGTTACCTCTGTAAGCAAACCGGAGATTCCGAGAATGTGTGTGTGTGCGTGTGTGTGTAAATGTTTTTATTTATTCATTTTATATATATTACAGACGTGTATCAATCAGAATTGAGAAGGTGGAATGAGAGTAGCAGGAGTGAATGCGCGAGAAATAAGCCGACGGCCCGGAGCGGCCGTGGTATAACATAGTATAGTAATGGTACATGTAGTATCAATCAGATATGATTATTTACGTCTGGGACCAACTTTTAACGTCACCATCCGGAAGACGTGACTCAGTTTCGAACCGGGGTCCGCCTATATAGCCACTTTGTAGGAGAAGACGGAATGTTAACCGTACAACGGACATTGCCGCTAGACCAACCTACATTTCCCTGTTTACCCCGTCACCAAATTTGATATGGATTCTTTTTTACATCTTCTTGGAAAATTTACGTCAAACGTTTCGGGAAATCTGGTCTGTCAACCCCAACCCGTTACAAAATATATTTTAGATACGGCCCTGAGTCAGTACTTTTAGGCCTATATGGAACCCATGAGGCTGATCGGAGCTGATTGAGTGACTACAAAATTGGCATAATGTAACATGAAATCAGTAGGTGACCATCTGTCCAGACGTAAAAGTCATGCACAATGCACTTTGTAATGATTACAAGCTGGTCCAGCTCTGGCGACTTAAAGCCCCACTGTACTACTTGTAGCTACTTGCTCCCTCTATATAGAAAACAATGCCTAAGCGGTGCCCGTTGGTCCCCCATGATCCTCTTTTTCTTATGTTAATCGAGAGCTGAGTTGATGAGATAACCACCTGTCAGTGACCACGCTAATACCTCTAATCCCTCCTGGCCAAACTAGTACAGAGGGGCTTTAATGCTCCATGCGAACGTTAGCCTTGGTCAGTGTCAGTTTGAGTGGTGATTTTTTCTTTCTTCAATGATCAGTTTTGGTCTATAGGGTTTAGGGTTAGGTCACCTAGGTGTAGGAATTCGTTTAGTATATATCACATTGATCAAAGAAACACTGCCATCGGGGTGATCCCTTATTTACTCATTTCGCTCATGGCTTTATTTCGTCGAAGGTATAGGGTTACGGTTTGGTTGCACTTGGGTTTGAGGTTAGCATGGTTATAGGTGAGGTTTAGGATTAGGGTTAGGTATAGTGCATGTGAGGTCCATGGCTGAAGTTAGGAATTCGACTAGTATTTGAAACTAAACACAGAGCGACTGGTCATCGAATTGTGTTGTATAATTATGTAACAATCCATCACCTCGATTTAAAGCGCCAGACCCATATGTTTGTGCATTCATATAATTCATTGATGTTCGTTTTATGTTATGCACTTTTGCTTGACCGTTTTGTTAAATGTAATGAAAACATGGTGAAATTCTTCCGCATGATTCGAAAAATTGTAATGTTGTGCTTGTTGATGATATTGTACCCCAACTATTTATATTGACCCTTTTAAGGTATCTCTTCACTATAATATTGTCATTTAAAGATCATTTTCCTACTTTTTTTTGATATTCGATATTCTTCAAAAGCAGGCCCCCAAAACGCTTTCTCCTAAGAAAAACATTTTGTTATAATCGAGCTCTATTCAGGGAAAGCTCTAATAAGCGCTACCATCTTTTAACACACCGAAATGATTTTGTTTTGTGGGGGGGGGGGGCTATTTTGGCATATTTGCCTAATTTTCATGGAAAATGATCACAAAAGGAAAGATTCTATACTAATGTTGGTTAGAAACATCTTGTTTACTGTTAGTATTTTCAAAAGTGTATACACATCACTAAATATCATACTGATATGGACCCCATCCTCTACTAGCCCCTGCTACACAGCCTCCATTTGCACACAATATAGGTCTACTATTAAGCAATATGTTTTATGACATGGTCGTGAACCTACGGGCTAATCATCCATTGCAAATAAACGACCGATGCCGTGAGTCATCACCATCTTGATTGGTGAGCTTATGCTCGAGGTGAAACCGAATAATTTTGATGAAATTAGCCATCTCCGAGTCGATGATAATGATTATTCGAAAAACACTTATTACTTGGGTGAGATTGACAGAATGACATGTTTAAAGAAAAAGGGAGATGCGTGTTTTGATCCCAATTAACGACATTTAAAACAATTTTGAATGGCGCCGTCTATTAAAGAAAATATGATTTTGATGCGCAAGAAAAACAAGTCCTTATTTCTCTCCAAAATTGCTTGTGTGTGTGTGTGTGCATTGGGATATCCAAAATAAGGGCCACCCGCTCTTAACCTCCAAATACCTACATTCTATTTCTTATTTATATCTGGATTATTACTCTCAAAGTTTCTTCATCATTGGCTAGCGTGTAAGTTTTAAAGGAAGGCCTATATTCTGTGTTGACATGGCTTAACACAATTATTATCATGAAAACGAGAGGTCAAAACATGCAATGAACAGTGAAGAAATGAAATGTACTTCGAGGTAATTATGACAATAAATCTGGATTTATATAGCACTTATTAAGAAATACCATCACTAAGCGCTTTATAGGGAGAATTAGTCATTGAGAAGATCAGTTATTTGTCGAAAAAGAGAAGACTATAGGTTGTTTAAAACACACGGCTGTGAGAAGAACTGAAGCCGTACCAATTCAGCATTGCAAGTATCACATTAATTGGAAAGTATCAGGAAATTTATTGAATATGACAAGTGTCTGTCTGTAGCACCACGGGACATCAATCTCCCATGGGCAATACATGTAGATGAAAATATTTTCATCTCGATCGCTTCATTAGATTTTTCCTCGCCGTCGAAAGCGGGGCGGAATTATAAAGCAGAACACCCGCCAATAAAACCACTTCGATTGGATGGGAGGACACTGTAATGAGTTCAAGGTTACTGTCTACCCTATAATTATGAGACATACTAGTATATTATACTAAAGCTGACATATTATGTTCTTACAATTACAGTAGACTTGAGTTGAATCTGGTTTAAGCTATAGTGATCCTTTAACGTTTTGTTCCCACTGGGTTTAGCTGTACCAAGTAACATCCCTTCCATTCCGCACAATGTAATTCTCTAATGAAATAAATGAAATTATTGTAGTCATGACATGAAACTAAGAAATGAATTACATGATAACTGACTACCTATGATCCTTTAAATCCCCGTATGCATTTCAATTTATCGCAGGTGATACATTGTCGAAAATGTTCGTTGAATTTCTTGTATAAGAATGTCAAGAACAAACACAACAGTCCTCCAAATTCGCGTCACCCCTGCATGTGTCAACAAATACATTTCTGATCTAAAACATATTTTACAGCTAATTTTTTCTTCTTCAGGACTCCGCCTCAAGCGATCAGTGGTCTTCGATGCATGAAATATGCACGAACGCGTTAATTGTTGTCATGCTCCATATCAACCATAAGGTGTGATCATGAAAAATCTATCATTGCAGGTATTGGTAACGTGACAGCCATCCATTTAACGGTCAACTGCATTTTGCATATATACACCTGCCATCTGCACTTTATAGGCCTATAATACACCTACCATATGGATGCAAGGTGTTGTGTTGATGGCGCAACCCTCAATGGTGTTGTTGTCTCTAGAAGTTTGTTTGTCATGCATTGAGCGTGGAGTAGGAATGCTGTCGCTGTAGTGTTACCTAACAGCAATAGCTAATGGAACAGTTTCTGATATAATGGGTATTCGGCTTTGGACTTCAGCTGCTTATGTTTATGATATTCCTTTTTGTTGTTGACTTTGAAGACTGAAAGGGCTTTCACCTGCCAATGATACTCACTGGAACAATTCTGTTATCATAATACATGATAAATTGTAAATGTTTACCTTGTTAAGTTTGCATCGATAATATTTTAACAACTTTTTTGTAGCACAGGTCATTGTCGACCTTAATTTCCATGCATAGTTCATATTTCCTGCCACCATGCTGCATTTAAACAGTAAATATTATAATTGACTGTTCTAAGAATTCTATCAGAAAATCGGAAAAGAATTGCCACTATTTTACATTAAAAAAAATTAAAACTATAGAATTTACTTTTCTATAAGAAAAATCGGAAATATGCATGGTAATTTAGGTCGGGGAAAACAAATACTTCATAGAAGTATGCATATTACAAATTTGTCCCACTGTCATCAGTTTGTCAAGTAATATGTACACATCTATTGTCTAATTATTCAAGAAAGAAGCGAAACCTTCATAGACATTCGATTGTATGAAGGAATTATGTCTGAATTCATTCTGTCCTGCCTCTTGAGTGTCAGTTTTGTGTCAGTTAATTAACCGGAGCACAGATGGAAGTATTAATGTCAATCAATGCTGATTAACAAATCGGTAAATTTTATCCATGTTGTGTCCCAAGGGAATTTCTAATGCCAACTATGACGTTATATAACATAAATGAGATTTTAAAAACATATTATAGAGACATTATAATTGCATTATTGAGCCTCTTGATGTTCAATCGGTTGCCGACCATCAATACCTATACTTTAGGTGCGAGAGATATCGTAATTACTGTCACTGTGAGCTGTTTTATGACGTGGTTACGGCAAAATAAAATAAAATGTGAAAGCAATTATACATTTCCTGCGTAATAAGGATTAGTATTTGAATGATTCCCTTCGACATTTTCGATCCTTTACAAATTAATTTTGTTAACGATACTATAATGTTAAATGTCCATGACTTTTAGAAAAGGGCTGGGAAAAGGTACGTGGGCAGAGCATGGTGAGGTAGAAGGACAAAGAGATACATAAGCCCATCAGGTCATTGACATTAGAATTCGAAATGTAATTACGGTGACTAAAATGACTATGATAAAATGCATTTCTATGTTCACACGCCCATAAGTTTGTCTGTTAAAATCCTGTATGATGCCTCGTATTTTAAAATCATTTGAAAATGTGGTTCTTGAGTATTCGTTTTCCAGTAGAAATTAGTACAGTTATACTAGTTATTCTTTTTAAAATCAGTCTCCGTATGTAAAGTATAACGCCCGTCCCCCAGAACACACTTTCACATTATTCTATAATCTAAAAATAGAAAATCAAGAATAATCAAGGATTTGTGTTTGATTGTGTGTACAACTCAAAATCAACGAGTAAATGTCAGAATTATGTGCTCTGTTTCCAACTAATTCACACCATATTTAATAGTGAAATGTTCATATCTACAGTAGATAATGTTAGGATGATTGCCAAAGGAAATAAGGCAGACTACATTCACCTGCACGAACCCGAACACTCTTTGTGTTACGAAATTGACGTCATAGTAGATTAAAACAAACTATAACCACTAAAAGCATAAGCAGAAATTCTTTGAAAGTAACCACAGCTCAAGTTCTTGAGCCGGTGATGACGAAAGAAAACTATTAACGATGTTAAAGGCGGTGATACATATGACATCACAATACCTAATATCGATATTGGAGCAGAATGGACGTTGATGTAAAGTCATGAACATATTGGCTGTTACGTCATGGTAATTATGAATATATCCCACGAGATACAGTATTTTAGGTATGATGTAGTCCAATGATATAGGTCAACATTGATCTGTCTCGAAAATAATTACGGTGCACATCAATAATGTTGAAGGGAAGTTAATTATTAAGACATTTTAATGAATTTGTTTTATTCATGAACCGAAATACACTTAAAACCTGCCATCTCGCCTGTCTCTGCCAATGATGACGTAAGAAAACCATTCTCAATGGTCATGGTGATTGTATTTTTCGAAACCATAATGCAACTCAGGCGCGGATCCAGGGGGAGGGGGCGAGCGGGCCTTGTCACCCCTCCGCACAAAAAAGACGGGCCCCCACCCCTGGCAAAAAAGTAAAACAAAAAGATGGTGACCACAAATTTACCTCTTTTTTGCTCAAGGGGTGGTGTTGAGTTAAAAAGTGCTCACTACGTACCCCCCACTGAGCGAAATATCGGCCGGCGCGATTTTCAAATTTCCGGAGGCAAAAAAGAAAAGAAAAGAAAAAATTTAGTGCTCACTTCCCCCCTGAAGGGAAATATCGGCCGGCGCGATTTTCAAATTTCCGCCCCTATTGGAAAATCCTGGATCCGCCACTGCTGCTGGTCACCATTACTTACCACCAATATTTGGCTCGCATGATTTCAAATTTTACCCCCCTCCTTAAAAATCCGGGATCCGCGCCTGATGCATCTTATCAATATTCAGGTGGATTTTGCATTGATTTATTTAATCCCGAACATAATATAGGTATGCACGAATGTAAAACAAACGCCATGACTATCATGAGCATTATTCCTTCGTGACATTTCATGACTGTATAGATGCACTAATGAATCCATTTTAGATCAACATTGGTCTGTCTCGAAAATAATTACGGTACACATCATTATGTTCATTGTGTTGAAATGGGAAAGGAATTATGAAAGCTCTAAAATTCATTAGGCAGGAAACCTACCACAGTTGGTATCTTTATCAATGATGCCACCAGAAAACCATTCACAGTGATAATGATGATTATCTTTGTCGCACCCTAAGTACTACATTTCGATTTTGCAAGTTATATTGTCAATTGATTTAGAAGAATTGTAATGTTGTAATGATGTAATGTTTTCATAACCACACCATGCGTCCATATAGGCGTTACAGTCATTATGAACATAAATCAATACGGAATAATGTAGATGTAATGGTAATGATTTGTAAATTTGATTGTTGACAGTATAACCCCATCTGTCCTTCATGTTCATTGATATCATTGGCTGCAGCACTATTTTACGCACCGTAGTAAAAGTTCTGCCAAAAATCAAAATTTGCACTTTTCGTAAGTAACAGTAATATTGAGAAACTTCTCATTTACAGTTTTCCTAGCAATAATACATGCAATAGTACTTGGAGAAATACAAGTATCAAGCTAACATTATTCGCTGGCGCATAAAGCATTCCTATTTCCTCTTCTTGATTTTGGAGAAGTCTTTCAAAACAGGGAAAATTACACCTTTCACGCATTTAGGAACAGTAAGATTATCCACTACACATATATAACAAATTCCTAAACGAGATAATAAATTAAATAGTTCTTGTGAAAATAAATGTACCATGCTTGAAGTATTAGACGGTACAGAAGCTTGCTTTATTTTGATTCTTCTTGAATATATGAAATGTTAGAGCTGAAAGCTTCAACCTTATATTGATTATACCCTCTAATTTCACGAACGTTGTCCATGTCGGCCCGTCAAAGACGAGGGCCAGCGGTAACATTACACGCCGTGCTGTCTTAATCTTGTCACTTATATTTTCCATTTCTACACGCACTACAGTAAGCTTGACAACCCTTTTCCGCCATCTTAAATAGATTATCCCGTCCAGATAAATGACCACCCCTTGGGGCCCTCCATATAGACACGCGGCGCGAGGATGCACTCTAGCAGTAGCAAAGAGATTAAAGGTGGAGTTTTTTTAATGTGATAAAGAATTTTTCAGTCTTCTCGTTGCTTTTTGAAGTAATATCACACTAGCAATGTATCTTTAAATGTAGTGGTCTTGTAATGGCATCATTACATTCCAAATATAAGAAGAATTAGTTGACAACTTTTAGACCAATTTTGAGGTCACATTCACGTGCGGCGCTATTCATTCTTAATGAGTTTCATCAAGATTTAGTCGTTTTTTAAATCATGATTCCGAAACCTTACAATACACAGTTAGCCCTATTGAACAATGGACTTACTACGTATTGAACAATGGACTTACTACGTAGTGGTAGGTCCATGATTGAACTATCTAAACAGGCATTCCTAACATCTTATCGACAGTTTTTCCCCATTCGGTTGACCATTACTCAATCTTACCTTTAAGAACAGGGCATAAAATAAAGAGGATCAAACATGTTCCGGTCACTTAATACAGGATTAGCAAATTGAATCACATGCATCATCACTGACATTGCCTTTCACTAGAGACTAGTGCGTTAGTGAATACTGTCTTTCTGGAGAAAATCGTTCATTCATGACAGTTAAAAAAAAAAATGAAATTCCTTACATAGACGTTGTTACGTTAAAACGACATTTATCGCTAGAGCTATTTTTCATTTGATATTAATTTTGAAAGAAATTAAAATTCGGTAAGGGTTAAAGAAAGGTTTTATCTTAGACATGGAAACGTTGTCTCATCCGCTCAATCTGACTTGCGTGCATAACACAAATAAGCATAATTTTTGCATGAAAAGTGAAGTTTTCTAAAAAGTACGTTACTTTCCAGCATTGGGG
Source organism: Mesocentrotus franciscanus (assembly GCA_037976565.1). Classification (NCBI taxonomy): domain Eukaryota; kingdom Metazoa; phylum Echinodermata; class Echinoidea; order Camarodonta; family Strongylocentrotidae; genus Mesocentrotus; species Mesocentrotus franciscanus. The sequence continues at coordinate 12,092,823 of CP137676.1, forward strand.
TGCCTGGGAGTCACTTGGGTAACCTTTCAAAAAGTATAATAAAAAAAATAAAAATTGGCACTTTCTCTGTACTTTTGTCGGAAAAAACATAGTAATCCAGCACAATGTCGTCTCTTTTTGCGTTGGAGAAGAGCAAAATAGCGAGTTTCGATTGCACTTCGACCGCTCTCGCAAGCCCTCACTCGTTCCATTGTGGTCAGGCGGCTTTGGGGTTAGCGGCTAATGAATATACTAATCGTTAGCTTTCTTCTGGTATTAAACTTGTTTTGATTGGTTGTATATTGTTGTCGGAATTTACCCATTCACATAATGGAACTACCTGCCCGATGAAACCAGTGGCCCGTGACCCCTGCACTCAACACTGTGGGAGTTAGTTTGTGGTCAACTTCTTTTATGAGACAAATCCAAGCAAACGTTTCCATATGGGGCACATGGATATGAGGAAGAAGTAGCCTAAAAGCAGTAAGATGTTTTTTCTGCTGTGATTTTTTTTTGCCTTCAAATTTATTCCCACGTACTCGAAATCAAAATAATTTACCTCGCGCCCCCATTTCCCACCAAGATTGATGTCCATATCATTGACAAGTCAGCTTAGTACACGATTGACGTTATATCCTTGTATTAATGGAGTGACCTATAACACATGGATCGGGAGCCGGGGGGTGGCGGGTTTACAGCAGCACAGCCGAAAGAATCGCGGGGGATGTTTTTTGAGTGCTGCCAATTTTTTGTTAAAGCGAAAAGGCACCCAAAATGTGATCACGTTTATTCAGCATGTCAGAAGATTTTCGGATTTGTGGATAAAGAGTTCTCAGCACCCCAGTAAAAAAAACGAACAAACGACGAACAAAATATTAATAAACACACATAACTTCTCCCAGTCTCTTGCTATTAACTGTTAAGATTGTGCACACATGAAAGACCCAATAACTATTTACGTGTAATTTATACCCTACATATCTTGTAAAGTATACATCATATCTCACATTCACAACTTATGTGATATCTTCATTTAATATTATTAATTGTTTATGCATCGTTCCAAATAAGATACAATCCTGTTATAGTTAAATGGAAGGTTAAATAATCATGTATTGATAATGTAATAATGTATTGACGAATTTTCAGCAAAATTGATAAAGGACGAACAGTATATGCTGCGTAACACATTGTATTATTTTGCTTAGAAATTTGTTAGTGCTTTGGGAAAACCCCTAGACATCACCTCCACCATGATTATGCGCGAGTGGTAAATATATCATACCTCACAGTGTCAATAACAAAATCCTCCTTGAATACAGAGCTACCTAACGCCCACGAAATTCTAATTTGCTTCGAGTTACGCGACCGCACTTCCTCTTCACGAATGCGATAGTGCTTTCAGTTATTTATGCTCGCAAAGCGCACATCGGTTTTGATAAAACCACATTATCAGCCTCATTTTTTTCTTCTCGAACATTAATTGATAGACAACATCTTTAAGCAGTATTAAAATGTTTTACAATTTTATCTTAAAGTACAAGTCCACTCCACTGAAAAGTTGAGCTGATTAGATAGACAAAAATCTAAAAAGCCCAAATATAACTTGGTTTTGGAAAATGGCGCTCAGATTTATTTTTAATAATTTTTTTTAATGAGCAAAAAACAAGTTAATGAGCGAGTCGGTTGTGACGTAGGGTCCTCACAACACAGATTCGTAATGTAACCAAATTTAATGCATACGTCTTTGTGAAGTGCCTCGATACAAACTATTTCATTCACCTGATAAGAATAATGAAACACTATTATTCTTATCAGGTGAATGAAATAGTTTGTATAGAGGCACTTCACAAAGACGTATGCATTAAATTTGGTTACATTACGAAAATAGCCTATTGTCAGAATGTATACCGCTGGCACTTTCGTTGTGAGGAGCATACGTCACATCCGTACAGCAATATAAATGTTTTGCTCGAAATACCCGAAACAAAAATCGCTCTTAAAAATCACCTGATTGAAGTACGCCCGTGATATTTGGCAGTTTTAACCTTTGATTTATTTACAACATGTTATAATTTTTGAAAATCGGAGTGGACTTGGGCTTTAATGAAAGAGCATATTATAGCTGATTAATGACGTAATCCTCTTTAATCCTCTTAATTTGCTTTAAGTTACGCGACCGCACTTCTTCCTCTTCACGAAAGTAATTCATTTAGTTTGCTTCTCATGTATGCTTGCAAAGTGCACATTGGACCGAATGAAGCCACATCATCAGCTTCATGCACGTCCAAACATTAATTGATTGATAATATCTTTAAGTAGCATCGAAAGCTTTATCGTTTTAACTAAATGAAAGAGCATAATATTACCGCTGATGAATTACGTAATCTTCTCAAATGCGATTATCTTTGCCATGCATAAGCATTATTGGTTTTCTCTATAGGGTTTCGTTGGAATATATTCTAGTGAGAAAAAACATGGGCGCAAAGGGAAATGAAGCATGCTACCACAAAGGGCAAACAACTTGTTGACAAGAATTGCGATCATCAGACACATTTGTACTACGTCACACACGTCTTGTAATATATATTATGACCTCTCGTGCACATATTCTGTATGCATGGAAGGAGCTTTTTAATCAAATTTGCCTGTCTTCGCTATTAATAAAACACATTAATAAGCTATAGGAACAGAGCATGTACCCTGAGAATTGGCACGAAAATGAATGGATGTGTCGCGTTTGATGTATATTAGTCCCTCGATAGCAGAGTGCACATCTGGTTTGATGGAACCACATTATTAGGCTCATTTTTTATTCGAACGTTAATTGATTGACAACATCTTCTCAGGTAGCATCAAAAGGTGTTCCGTTTTATCTAAATGAAAGAGCATATTACCGCTGATTAATGACGTAATCCTCTGTCGTCCTCTTAATTTGCTTCAAGTTACGCGACCGCATTTCTCCCTCTACACGACAGCCATTCTTTCAGTTTGCTAAGCTAGGAACAGAGCATGTACCCTGGGAATCGGTACGAAAATGAATGGATGTGTCGTGTATAATGTATGCTAGTCCCTCGATTGCCGCCTTTCATTATGGATTTTAATGTGTAGCAAATGGCTTTCATAAATATCGAATGTTGCTCCTGGCATCTGTAATGACTAGTCTTGCTCCGACCTCGCCATGCGGTTACTCGAAATCAGCAAGCTTACAAGGGTAGAAGTAAATACTGAAGGAAAATACTGCAACAGAACGGCTGGAGCAAACACATACGTTTATTCTAAAGTGTTTTATTGCGTCTTAAGTACAAACAAAGTCCCATTGTCTTACTATAGGTTTTATATAAACAACTTAAAACAAAGATAGAGACTCTAACGTTGTAAAGGACATAATTGCCTCGAACATCAAAACCTGACCTTAACTTCAACTCTTATTTTACTTCGACAGCTGTCTTCAGTAGGGTATGAGTCTCAAGAGATTCAACTGTTATCATAATGTTTCAACATTTAATTAAATTGGCTCAGAAAGTACTATTCCCCAGGGTCCATCATAAAAGTACATCACAGGGATGCTATGAGCAAGGAGCTTAGAATCTTACCTAATTTCTGTAGGTAAATAAAATAATAATTAGCCTACGAAATGATTTTTTTTCCCCCTGTTTTTTTTTCTTGTGGGTTTTGTTTTTGTCGTCAGGTCGGAAAGCAGCATGACAATAAAAACACTATTGTTTCACGAGAAAGTGTATTCAGGTCATACCTGTTGACATATATTGTTGTAATTTCTATCTTATACTATTTGAAAAGGCATTAGGCCTGTTATCAATTTAAATGTGTAAATCCCACTAGTTTAAAATTTGAAAAGAAAATATAATGAATCATTTAATTTGTTATGTTTATTGTATTTACTATAATTATCTACTTAGTAATGCATAGTAGTCGAAAAATATATACAGGAAGGCTGCGGCGTAAAAACGAAGCTTAATGTGCCTCACTCTCTGATATATCAACTTTAAAAAATGAAAGGGAGAGAACCCGATTTTCTTTCAACACAATTGTTATCCCAACCTTCTTATGATAGGATGGACTGCGATAGATCTGTATTTGAACCTTATATGCAGGATCACTCTGTGAATGATACCAAGTCATGGTTAAAAATGGTATTTTAATCATTAAGATTAGAGAAATAATGCGCTTAAAAGAAAATTTGAAATTATGCGTTATTTAAAGAATCGTGAAATTATGCGCTTCGTAAATAATCGTGAATTTATGCGCTTGTATAAAGGTAAATAGGAATTTCATTTTAATGCCCGGTTATTCGTATTTTGGAACTTGTAACACATAATCTTCATGCTAAACAAGTTATCAAATAAATTCTACTACTTCTACTACTACTAATGGCATAGTTTCTACTTTTCCATGCATGCATCGATGTCAAAACAATCAATCGTCATTGTCCCTGTTATCCCCATGTTTGCATGTATTCGTATACTGACAGTTTAACATCTATCTCAACTTTCCCGGTCCGTATGAATGCGGATGGAAAAACGACCGTTGAGATGACGCAAACATAGATATTGAATGTCGAGACATTGTGCTCCATTTTTGTATTATAAAAGAATGTAATATTAAACCACCATAGAACAGCGAGTACCCTCTCATGTTTCTGTCTGCTCTTCAAATGATGACATATGAGCTTTCCTGTACATGAATGTTTGTGTCAACCGGAGTGGCTCTCGAGTGTACCTCTGAGAAGCGAATATATAAAAAAAAATGATAACATTCTGATTTTGTATTGAGTGTATTCAAACTAATGTAAAGGAAGAACTTAGCAGAATGGGCTTCAAATGCAACTGAAGAATTCGTCATAATGAATGTTTATGTCAACTGGAGTAGCTCTCGAGTGCGCCTCTGAGAAGCGAATATTTGGCAAAATGATAACATCGAAGATGATGAGAAGTAATGTCTTGCAGTTGCATTATTATTTTAAATGGATCATTATAATAGGAATAATTTGTATACAATGACGTTTCAAAATCTTACGAAGTTGACTAAATTTTGAGAAAAGAAAATTAATACATGTACAAAGTATGTTGCATCAGAATTTGGTCCAACATTTTTCATTGGTACTATGTTGTACATGTATGGATGAGAGCGATGAATAATTATTCTTTTCTTATCATTTTCATAGGAGAGTTGCGTGCACTCCTTTTTCTATTATAGGGTTTACTTGCTTACGTAATTTTCAACTATAGTAAGTGTTACGGCTGTGAAAAATCTTTCTGCAGATTAAGATGCTGCATGCACAGGAATTTCATAATGCTTTGAACGGGAAAATTAATCGACCGTTGACTACTTAATGTGACATTGTCAAGGTTAGACCATAAGAGGCCCTTAAGTGAAAATCGAAACGTAGAATGGAATAAAATGCATCTTTTTCAGGAGAAGCTATTACTTCTCCCTCGGCCATCATTTTTCCCACATGCATGGAGGCACTGAATATTATGTTTTGTGCAGACTATACCCAACATTTGAAAGGTTAATGCAGCCTTTTTAAAATTAAATTCCATAACGAAATGTATTGTTTTAAATCAGGTATTATCAAATTAGGAATACATTGTAGTATTCTTTGCCGCGCATATCGCCTTGGGGCGTGGAATATTTGGGACCGCGACTCTGTTTTTTTTTTTAATATTTTTTTATTTGAGTAAAATACATTATTCATTGCACCCAAGGACATTTTGGCACCCACTTAATTGAAATATTGTATTAAACATGACCCAAATCTGAGAAGTTCGAAATGATAAGAAAAGAAAAAACACACGGAAGGTGTGGGTTTGATGTTACCTAAGTGATTCAGCATGTTCGTACTGGAAGTTTAAGAATAATTACCTTTTGGAATATGATATAGACCTATACGTATCATGCATATTTCCCGTATGTTCTAGAAAGCTTTAAACGTGTACAAAAGGTGGAAAATTATGGATGGAATATTTTACGAGACTGTCAGTGGTGTTTCAAGCATATGAAACAGCCATCAAGGCCCATAGAAATCAATACTAATTGCAGTGAGTGTACGTCTTGAGGGGCTACCAAGGTACGCTTCGCCTTCAACTCTTTAGGGCATTCCACCCCCTGTAAATCAGTATCAGGATACGCCACTGAACGTGTATGGAGAAGCAATACTGGGTCTCGGCTGAGTTGATGGCAGTCCCGCGAGTAAGCGAACCGAGCGATAAAAGGTATCATGTTTCAACCATTTACACAAAAATGTAGATACATTTCATATTCATGCACAGTTTTGTATAATTTGAGGATATTTCAGATCATATTCCAATTTTTACAGATGTTCTCTTGTTTCATTTTTATTTTTATTTAACATCATTCGAGCTCTATTGCATAAGATAAGCATATCCCTTATAATTTATTTTCTTTATTTCCAGTTGAGCTTCAAAACTTATTGTTGACGTCATCAGCTAATTAGGTAAAAAATATCCCAGATAATTTGATTATCCTGTTCAGCATTTCCGAGAGCAAACTAGTAAGTAGTAATGATTATTCCATGGATCTTATGCCGAGGGTTTCCCATTCCTCGGCCTTTAGACGCGCGGAAGCGTAGACAATTAAACGTTGCACGACGATATCTTAACAAACTTAATGAATATTAAACATGATTTAGTGAAAGGTTGATACTGTTTGAGCTTCTAAATGCAGGATTCAGAGAAGGAATTCAAACAGGGATAATAGCCTTTCTTGTAGGTAGTAGAAAAGGGAGACCTTTCAATGCAATAAAAAGAAGCATAACGTTTCTGATTTCATAGTTAAATAGTGCTGACTGAATTTCAATCTATTTTGATCTTCATTTTGTCGCTACTTTCTTGCATTGTGCGATAAATTGTGTGTAGATCCCTGACTATTTATTTTCTATTTTTTAAAGAGCAAAATTCACCCAACACACACACACACAATGCTCGCATGCTTAATAATAAATAAATGAAACGTTCAGAAATAAATTATTGCTACCCTTTTTATTTGTGTTCAAATTTCTGGAGCAACGTATTCCAACACCCTCCACACTGATGCAACTACTCCCCTGCCCAAAGTTTGCCGTTTATTTGCCATTGACGGGATTCTCTCCGTGTCTCTCACCGATACTCCACTTCAAATAGTCTAGCGATGCCCGCAGAAGAAATTATACATGATACTAGCGGATTATGTTTTGAATACTGAGAAACTGGTCATAGTAACTCAATTTCGAATCGGCACATCGCATGTCTCCCATGGCAAAGATACAACACGAAAGCCATACAACTGAAATACATGGTTTGGAGCTCTGGGTATGGAGAGATAATTATAGTGATTATCGAAGCTCAATTGCGAGTTGGTACATGACTGTCCCAGGTCTATGGTGGTAAATGGCATTCTAGAGACAATCATCGAAATCAAACATTCTATGGAGATAATGTAAATGTATAACCTTCGCTCTTACCAGGGACCTGTTTGCTCTTGCCATTCTGAAATAGAGCCCATTCTGTTTACTGCCAGCGTTGGTCAATTGACCATGCATGCTCTCGAGATCGACTGTCCACTGACCCCTATTCCACATCCACTTCTCTTCATTATCCTCTCATTAAAACCCGTGGTTGCTAAGGCAGGTTGCTATGCTGTTGCTAAGGGCTGCAGGTTAACGTATAATTAAATCTAGATTTGTTCCTCGTGAACATACTGTAGCACACGAAAATGATGTAGTTCAGTCGAAATGGGCAAACAAAAGCATGTATAGCAGAGGCATCTGGTTACAGAAGATGGGATGATATTTACTCGTAGGCAAATGGCACACATCGTTCAATCATGATAACAATAACTTCTTAATTAGCAAATTTATGTCTTACCCCAAAACACTGTTCAATACCCATGTGTCTAGAAGTGAATGAAGCAATTAATGTTGCTAGTGAAAAATGTGCCCCTGACAGTAGTCAATATTGTTGGTGAAAATCATCTATCTGTGATTTGAAATCATATTTAATTATCAATACTATTGATTAAAATCATCGATTTGTGAATTGACATCAAATTTGTTAAAGGCGTCTTGCAGCATGGTTATGAATTATCAATATTATTGATAAAAATCAGCAATTTGTGATTTGAAATCAAGTTTGTGGGGGCGTCTTGCATCATGGCTATTAATAGATCTTTGCTTGCAATGACATAAGAGTAGTCTATATAGGCCATCGGTCATGTGACATATTCAAATTCTCTTGAATAATTTTCACGATTCCTTGTAAACATGTGAATACTGTATGAAATATGTAAAAATGACTAGAAGAATATCAAATGTTAACTTGGATTTAGAACTCTAACTTGAAAAAGCAATTATTCTTTTGAGAGAGAAGTTGTGAATTCCTTCGCTGTTTAAGACACATAAGCGTCCCCCCCCCAAAATAACTTCTTTACTATCATCACTGCTAGCTCTCTCGTTTTTTCTCCCTATTTCTCATCATTGAGGGGAACACACCCTTCTCAAGGCCGTTAAAATATGGATATCCCCGACGCAGAGGGAAATTGTTATTGAAACGAGATAGCTTCTCTATAATGATCCCATCTTCACCTTTTATTCCCCGGTTCACATGCATGTGCCTGAGCTGTATAATGACAACTATCAGAGGCTCATCAGAAGGTTTTAGAGCGGAAAGCAGCATGGAATCATACACATCCTCTGTCCCTTTTGATACTTTAAATCGCAAATCTCAGTCATTTTCGATGAAAAGGACTTCTCGCGGTGAACAGTGGAATCCTGCTAACCGCTTGATGTATATGAACGGATCAACGGGATCAAATCGTGAATGATTCACGATCCATTGTAGTCTATGCATAATTCATAGGAAGTCGTCGTCTTCGTGTTTTTTGTTTTGTTTGCGATGAACAGATTTTCACTGCTCGTCGAGTCCCAGAGCCTATCGACATCATGACAGTTGCTTGACAAAATAGTCTATCACCTTATGGCATCATGTTCTGATGAAGTCAGCCCACTCCTTCCTAAGGGAGCCCTATCCCTTATATTAGTTATGCAACCCGTAGGAAGTTTCGATACCGCGATGTCATGGATGTGTTCCTGAGATATCAGTATTTTGCACGAGGTGACAAAAAAAGAAGATATACCATTGCTGACAAAGAAGAGTGATGAGGCAGTTGCCTCAAAATAATCTATCGCTACGCAGTTTCTATTCTAATGAAAAGGTGACGCCTGAAATGTTTGACAATTTTCATTCTATACTCTCTGTCATATTCTTGGAAATATATCTAGGGAAATGATTATTCGGCACTTTAATGCATCGTGAGCGGGAAATGAGAAACAAAAATTGAGTGGAAGTCACGTTCCTAGGTGAAGGCCGAATCAAAATTTTACTCTCGAACATCCAGGGTATTACAAAAATTGATGTGACTCGAAACGTGAGTGCGCATGTGCTGAACGAAGCATTGAAAAAACGGCGTCTGTGACAGTGTTTGGCGTGTCAATACCTTTTGTAAAAGTCATGAAAGTTGAATATCCGGGGGTCTGACAGAAAATAGGATTTTTTTTTTGGGCCTGAGAGGTACAATCTTCTGTGCTTCGGACAGATTATACCGTAACATAAATTAGCCTGTCATGTATAGAAAATAATATGTTGTCTATTCCTGTTCAATTCGTTTCTTCTTTCTGAAATAGAGGGGCGCACCTCTTGCGACCTCTCTCTCTGTATCCCTGTACTGTTGATTAAAATGAGCTGCCAATTAAAGTTCCCATAACCAGCCGGTAGTCGTCACAGTAAAAGAATATAATATTATATCTTGATTAGATTCTAATTTCGCATTACAACCATCATGATCATTTTGATTTAGATCATAATGAATGCCTGCCTGCGTTTTATCAACCAATATGGTGTCATGAACATCGTCACTAATAATGGGTACATCTCCATAAATCAGTCACGTGATCAAATCTACATCCATTCTCACTGATTGTCCCCTTTAGAATCGAGCATCTTTATCATACCTCATGACGTTGATTTATTATATTCTTGCTTAACGTAATTGCAGCTTGTCATGTTACAGAGCAGCAATTTGAAGAGGTAATTATGTAAAGAAATGGAGGAATAATTCTCGCTGTATGGAAATGTCATCTGTAGATTTTTTCTTATCTGTTTGGAGATAGAGAAATGATAGCGATAGCTCGCAAAATTTAAAATACTTTTGATATACATTAAGGAATGATTGTGAAAGTGTTCTTGATTAGTATAGTGTGTCACAATGAAAAAAAAAACAATTTATGGCATTATTGTTCCATATTTCATTTGAATAGGCTTATAAGAGTATGGCTAGAACGATGTCAATTATAGTTCAGTACTTCTTCCCATGTAAATAATAATAATAATAATGATAATGAGTTCTTGTATAGCGCTCATATCTGTCCGACTTGACACTCCTGGCGCTCCACGTTAATTTTATTACCCCGGTTTTAGCATGGCTGCCATTACGGCGCTCTATAGCATTTCAAAGAATTAATTCCTGTCAGGTAAATAGTAATAGCATTAATAAAAATGATTCTTAATAATAATAATAATAATAATAATGATGATAATAATGATAATGATAATAATAATAATAGGGGCCCTGTAATAATAGTAATAATGATAATAATAACTAACAACTGAGATCGATCTGCAGCAAATCGATCTCAGTTGAATGACGAAGAAATAAAGATTCTGACGAAATCCAGAGGTGATCTGCATGATCTGCTAATGAACAAACTACATTTAACATGTGTACCGTAGATATTGACCTATAGATATAGACATATTGTAGATGTAGAATTAGTTAGAAGTACATGTATATCCATTTAGACGTGCCATTGTGTTTATCAACAAACACGATGTTTTCGTGCCATGCATTTGCTAATGCCTATTTGAAAAAAAGTCTATAAATTAGAAGGATATCCGTTTCCTAGACGGTCTTTGTCACTGAATTATTATCTTAATACCAGAAGTGGGTACAGAATTCTCTGAAAGAAGGGGTATGATCCAGTAAAGCCTGTGCTAAGCAAAAACAAAAATAATAAATAAATAAATGAATGAATAAAAACAACATACACACGTACATACACAAATAAACAAATAACTAAATATACAAATATATAAATAATTCACTTTGGATAATCCTCCGTCCCGGTAATATACAAATAATGATTAATACAATTGAAATAAAAAATCTTTAAGAGTTAACTTCTTCACTATGAACGGTTTCAATTTATAATTTTATTATCTGACGAAATAAATGAAAACCGATCATAGTGAAGAAGTGAGCTATCAATGATTTTTATTCAAATTTGTTTAATTAATAAATATATAAACATATGAATATAATGTATATATATATAAATAAGTAGATTAATAAATATAAATAAATAAATAGACGTAAATAAATTAAGGTTATCACATTTCTCAGGACGCTTTAATTGGGGTCTTAAGTTTGGAGGGATGCACTATAGGGGGAGTCTGGACACCTTTTTATACTTGGCTTTGAACGGGACATCGTTCAGTTATCCCCCCAATCAGCTAATAGATTGATAGTCTCCCGTTCCACTTTATCCCTATTTTGTATTCTAAGACTCTAAATAGATTCTAATTTAGTTTTACCCCATACCTGTATACTCCGACCAGTGTATCTAGTTTGAGTCATATGCACCATCTTGTTCCCTGTTTATTAATTTCAGTCTTCTATACCTCACCCCTCCATAATCTTCACGTTTGTTTCCAAGAAATATAGTTTGCACAATTGTTCTTCTTCTTTCTCCTCATCCCTGCGATTTTTATAATTCCCTTTTATCCCCCCCCTCCTTACTCCCTACTACCTTCTTCTAGTCCAGCTCCTCGAAGGATTCCATTATCGGTTGAGTTCTGGGGAGAGGTGAAAAATAATTTGTGAGCGTTATCATTGTTATTATGCAAGTGTGGAAGAACATCAGATAAAAAATGTTCCCTGAAAAGCATGGCTCTTCAAATGCTTTCATATTCTAAATATGGCATGTAACAACATAAAAATCGGGACGGATTTTTATGCCACATGTTCAAGTAGCCCCATATACATCTTTCTGTGTACAGTGCTTATAACTTTACCAAGACTGGGCCAAATTTCTTATCATTTTGATGATTCCTGAACCTTGCAGTTCACACCAATACTTACATGCCAGATGATCAACCTTTTCTGATCGATTCCACATCGTTTCTTCGACAATGCAATTGCATGACCAGAACTCAACTTTATCTTTAAGGGGATATCAAGCCCTCATTATATTCCGGTCGTCTATTTTATCTCGGAGATGATCCCCTGGATGAGTTTTGTCACCTCAATTTGATCATGATCATAAGCTCAAGGATTTTCATATAAAATCGGAGCGTATAGTGCTAGAGTATCGTTGACAACAGTATCTAATGACACCCGTTTCCAAGATCTGGGACTATAGCCGTCATAGCGGAATAATGAAAGATTACATTTGGAAGGATGAAATTGAGTTGAGGGTTATATTAACATTTTGGTTCGGGTCGAATGATTCAGAAACGAGAAGGTATATCCAACTTTTCGATCTTTCACTCATTTTAATGATTGGAGGATGTGTTATTGAAGGATATTATTTCCCCGATAAAATGTTGATGGGTTTAATGCTATAGACATATATATAATTATGACACCACAGAAGCTGAAAGTGCATGCACCGTTAATGAATATGCAATATTGAACCAGAAAGGAAGATGGAAATTTTGTACTGATCTTTGTGAATTCTTAAACTTCAGACAGAGAAGAAAATTTGTAAATAGGAGAAAGATTATAAAGCGTGAATCAATTGATATCGACTTTTTTCTGTCAGAAGAATGCCGCATGTGACGCCATTCCAGAATAAACAAATCCTCCAAGTACATATAACTTCAAAACGGCAACGTAATGCATTTACCCCGTCTCTGAACCTCCGCACAACATTTACTTTCAAGTATTCCGGAATTGCGCCTTTGCAAAGTTTTCATAGCCATTTATGATCTTCAGAACCCGTTGAAATGTCCAAGCTGGATTTTTTTTTCATGGCTGTGCTATTTTCTTAAGTATTATTGTTTCGTGTTTATCTCTATAACCGCAGTCGGGAATCGATGTCTCACCAACCTAAGATGTGGCAATGGGTGGGTGGAGGGATGGTTGGGTACAACGAAGATAGAACAGCCGAGGGCTGAGAGGGAGAGAGAGAGAGAGGGGGTATAAGCGAGAGAGTATTAAAGTACTACATTTTCCCATCACATTGCTCCGCGGAAATTTCCCACACTGGCCTAATGCATTCACCAAGAAAGTTTCGAACGAATGAACTCCCGTCTTTTACCAATATGATATCAAGAGCCTCCATCAATATACCACAGTGCCCTTAAACGAATAACGATGGACTTCCATCAACATTTTTGTATTTTACTTATGAGAATTGTGTCGTCGGTATCATTATTATCATCGCTTCGCGTCTGATGTGCAAATAAGTACAGCGCACACAGTATCTCTTATTCGAATGTAATTTGTCATATCTTGATAAAGCTAAGAACCAAACGCGAACCTTGCAATAAGAAGCCAAATTGACCCAAGCTTGGTGTCTCATTCCGTCTATAATACTATACCCTTCATTTTTCTTTGGTCTGAAGTGCCACTGAACGATTCCTGATTACATGCACGCGAGTATAATTGCTTCGAAGCCGAGGCATCTCGTATGACAGCGGTACTCCGAATTTGGTGGATATCATCATTTTAAGGAAGCCTGCACGCATTTATTGGTGAAAACTTGTTTGTTGTATTGTGGTCTGCAGGCTAAGATTGGGACACGGGGTGCTCGAGCATCCTACTTTTTATTACGGTACCAAACCCGAAGCAATACCCCGTCCACACAGCTCTGCGAACTTATACGAAGACCATGCCGATCATCCCCGGTCTGAAAAAAAAATCAAATCGGGGCATTATCGCCGTCAAAATACGGAAATTTGGCGAATTAAAGACTACATCAAGACTGTACTGCGATGCTTCTACGTCAAAAGCGCTGCTAACTCGCTGCCACTACGATTACACCTAGACCAATGCCGACCAAGCGGTCGTTTCTACTACGTTGCCGCTACGACGTACAGGACCATACGTTGTTACACAGACCTAGAAGACTGTAGGACGATGTCGCTACGCTGGTGCTGACCACATTACGCTCCTAGTACGCTGCTAGTACGATTTGTGGCGATCTCTATATACATCGGGGGTGTTCAAGCATTATTTTCTTCAGTTCTTTTCCAATTTCGAAGATGAACGGCCTTAAACGGCTCGAAATAGTTGCCGAAGGTGCTCCGTTTTTATTACGACCACAGCTTTCTCACCACGATGCTACCACGCTGCTTGTACGATAATGGCGTTCCCACTACGTTCTTAATAAGAATTTGCCCCACTTTTTGTTGGCCACGACCCGGCTACGTTTATTTTGTGCACGTTCAAAATAAGCGTGCAGCTTTCCGACCAAGGGGATCCCACCCCGACCAAACCACGCTGATGGAGATCCTTCCACGTTTGGCCCCGATGGGCCACGCACTCGGCCACCTTTCCATCGTAGTAGAAGCGGCGTCTATGTGTGAACGGGGTATTACGCTCATAAAGCCGTTGCATTCTTCACTCATTGTGCTCGTTTGGATCATCAACATAATCTTTGTATAATATGCCTATAGATGGGTCGTAACAAAAATAGAGCTTTAAACTTTAGAATCAAACAGGGTGCTAGTTTGATAAAGAGTGTTAGGTACGTGGTGCTCTGACATTTGCTCCGGGCAGCAATAGCTCCAGGCTTTATCTCGTAAAAAGAAGAAGATAGGGTTGTGTTTAGGGTTTCAATTGGGTTTTAGGTTAGATTTAGGGCCAGGGTGAGGATGAGGCGTAGTATTGGGTCAGGATTTCAAGTTAAATGAATTCGGTTAGTGTAGGGAATAACCGCGGGGCAGTTGTTGCAGGAGCAAGTGTCGTACAACCGTCTTATGTATACAGAGATGGAGGTTGTGGCGATGAGGAAGAAGAGCGTAAGGGTAGTAGAAGATGAGAAGAGAAATATGAGCTAACAATTATTTTCGTGATCACATAAGCAGAGAGAGAGAGGGAGAGGGATGTGTGTCTGTATGTCTGTGTGTTTGTGTATGAGTGTGAGAGAGAGAGAAAAAGAGAGTTTGAAGAGGGAGGGAGGAATAGAGAGAGAGAGAGAGGGGGAGGGAGTTGAAAAGGAGCTCTAATGTTCTCTTAAGTGCTCCGTTACTCATCAGGACGTAAATTACATTTCTGCTGTCCAAACTTACAATGTACACCGACAACTCTGTTACAGTCCTTTCGTTAAAAAAATGAAAGTGAAAACAGGTAGAACTATATTATGTGGAGTGCTTTGCAGCAAATTCAGAGTTTTTGTGTTCGCCCAATATTACGTTTGGATGGGTATTATCTGAACTCGTCAAAATCAGTCTTCGGTAATGTCGGTTGCATTTGCAGTATTGAACAAAGTCTTCTCATTTTTGTCCCAGGATAGAGTGTAAGAAACTAAGAACCATGTCGTGAGGATGAATTTACTGAGATATGGTATGTTTCAAAATGTGCATAATAGATAGCTCAATCATTTCCCTACGATGTAAACCATCTAACATGAGTCTTTGATATTTTAATGTAAATGTTAATAGCATAAATACGATTGGACTCTTTATACATATGATATAAGAATGTCACTTCTACAAAGTCATTCACCAGAATTTGAAAGATTTTAAGGGCAAAACAAAATTTAAATGTTCTCTGTTTAGGAAACAAAATAACTGTTTCGGCTTCAAAGTATCTTTCTTTGATCATTGTATATCGAATAGTTGTTCCTTATATAGAATCTCATTTCGATTTTGACCCACATTCGGCCATCGATATTGTTGCGCATCGAAAGTTCAATATGGCACTGTTTTTTTACAATTGAGGCACTCACCGTTCTCAAATTGCAATTTCCATATCTAATGGACTCCCTTATAGTACTTCGACGAAATCGGCACGAGATAAAGGCAAACAAGCTAGGTGAAATGTCATTTACACTAACGGCAAAAAACGGATACGCTGTCTGCGGTTCCATTTTCATCATTGTCTGTTCCAAAAGCAACGCTTACTTCCAACGAGGCAGGGTATTAAACTGACACTGCATGTTTTGTCGAAAGGTACTTAGACCAGGGCCCCGTTGCATAAGAGTTTCCACTGATGGTAACTTTGCCATCAACATTAAGTACCATGGCAACATCATTCAACAGCCAATCAAATCAAGGTTTCCATGGACAAAGTTACCATCAATGGTAAGTTTATACAACGGGCCCTGTTCGTATTGTACGTTATATTTTCCGTGGCGGAGAAAGTGTTTGATCTGATTTAGGGGCCTGAAGGGGACGACTAATACTCACACACATGCCAATGACATGCATAATTTATGCAGCGTTCATGATCAAGCATTATCATCCCATAACCATTGTGATTATAAAATCTGTATACCAGACATAGCTTTTGAGAAGCGAAGAAACATTCATAATTTGATATGCAGTGATTAACGAATCTATGCTGTTATGGAAATTATTTTTAGCCTACCAGTACCCACGGGACGACGCACAGTGGGCCAGGGAGGAACCAAAGTGCGCCCAAACTAATTTTTGGGGATTTATTTTTTATAAATCCAGAGGAAATGTTTGGATTTCGAAGGGATTTCCACTTAAATTTTATTACCAACATTTTCACTGATGTCTAAGCTTTAAGTTGATACCAGATTTGGCTGCCCGATTCTGCCCGTTATTATGTTAGAGCCGTTTTCCTTGCAACATTGCCCCGAAAAATGTGTTTATTTTGGTCCGCGGTGTCAGAACTAGTGTCACACGCCCCCACGCGCCGTGATTTATGACCGCGAATCCTTCATGATTCAGCCGCGGACCAAAAAAAAAACACATCGGGCAGCCAAATTTGGTATCAACTTAAAGCTTAGACATCAGAAAAAATGGTGGTATTAAAATTTAAGCGGAACTCCGCGGAAATCTAAACATTTCCTCTGGATTTATAAAAAACATGGATAACTAGTCCATTTTTCAGTGAATTACCCTATAATATATCATGAAGATTGTGTTTCTATTAATTTTAACCCATTCATGCAACGAAATGAACTATCAGGAATATGTGGGAGCAATTTCATATCAATAACTTAAAAACTTCATGTTAAATTGAAAGATTTATAAAATAAGTCACTTTTGCACTAAAACTGTGAATATGTAGGATTTTGCTGTTTGAAGGAGTAAATTTATACCCTTATTGTGCATACCGGAATTAAATATTGTACTGAGGTATTCCTCAATGTATTACCTTTCAACTGGGCAAGAAAAAAATTGGAAAAAAAAAATCACCAAAAATGAGTTTTGGCGCATTTTGGTTCCTCCCTGGCCCATTGTGCGACGGCTCTAAACAAAACCAAAAGATGTTGGTGAAAGCTACGCCCTCTCACGTGCTTTACTTTCTGTTATATGGTTTTGCATAATTGGGGATATCATGACACCAAATATATTCATAACATCACGTACATGTATCATTTTTGTGAAATTTAAACTTACACTGATTGTATGTTTAGAACCGTAATGATTTGTCAATTAGGCATTTTTATTTCTCGCAGTTCAAGATTATTCAATGGAGGTGTCGGGGTATAGTGATGCATTCAATTGACTCTCAATCCAAGGGTTGAGGGTTCGAATCCCAGCCCGGCACTAACGTCTTTTGGCAAGACATTAAGCCACTCTCCAATCAGGTGTAAATGGGTACCTGTCAACAGGGGCGGCGATCCCGGGGGACGGGGACACGTCCCCTCCTTTTAGGGGATCGTCCCCTGAAAATTTGAAAAAGTGCAAACAAAAATGTATTGCTAATACTGACTAAGGACTATACAACACACTTTTAGGCTCTGGAGGGCCCAAGAGTACAGCGTTTAGACAAATAAAAATGCAAAAATCTTCTCGCTCGGTCGCTACGCTCCCTCGCATAATATCCTTCAAAATGTACATGTAAATATTGTAGAAAAGTGAAGTGTGAAAAAAGTACATTGCTTGTTTTTATGTTATAGTTTTGCTAAGGAATGTAATTTTGTACTACAACTAAACTTCACAAACCTGTGAGGGGTAATCACTTCCGTCACCTTCACCCCTCTCGTTCCCTATGCTCCCTCCAGTGGCGTACTGATGAGGGGGCAGTTGCCCCCCAAGTAAAATTCAAACGTAGTTTATTTCTAATTCGATACCAGTGCAGGTTTACAAATGTTGCTGAAATGGCATGATTTTTCCCTGAGCTTCCGGGGGCTCTGCCCCCTGGACCCCACCAAGGGCCATAAGGCGGGCCCCTGATTGCTCATCAGACCGTAATTAAATGCCTAAAACCCCTGATTTTCCGGGGGCTCCGCCCCGTGGACCCCGCCAGGGCCCTAAGGCAGGCCCCTGGATGCTCATTTGACCGTAATTAAATGCCTAAAACTCCTGAGCTTCCGGGGGCTCTGCCCCCTGGACCCCACCAGGGGCCCTAAGGCAGGCCCCTGGATGCTCATCTGACCTTAATTAAATGTCTAAAACCCCTGAGCCTCATGGGGCTCCGCCCCTGACCCTCGCCGGGGCTTTGCCCCTGGACCCCACGCCTATTTACGCTCCACTTACTTCGCTCGCTTTGCTCTACCTGATCGTAAATACTTTAGCCCCCCACTTTGAAAAACATTCCGCGGGGCCTGCATGTAACATGGAAGAGTAGTGGTGATGCAGATTTTTTTTCTGCCCTCCCCCCAAACGTTTTTGCTCATTACGCCACTGCTCCCTCGTCCCTCGCATTTCGTCCCCCCCCCGGTCATGAAAAGAAATCGCCGCCCCTGCCTGTCAATATTGCTGGGGTGATTATGATTGCAAGGCCTGCAGGAAGAGCAGTATTGATACTTATGTCGCTACCCTCGGTGCATAATTAAAGACCCAATTCTTATTTTAATCATTCTTATTATTTTCTTTCTTTCTTTAAATGTGGTTGAGCTTTCGCTTTGTCCTGCCTTTCATGTTTCAGATATTCACCTGGTCCATAGGTAGAACCCATAAAATAGCAAAACCCCATCTCTATCGAATTAAAGCCTTTAGTGTACTAATTTTGTTCTTCTCTGCATGGGCTTTGGCAGCTAGATTGGGCAGTGTTTTTATTTTAATTTTAAATCTTTAAACGAATAGACATGATAGACGAATACTATTATCACACCCCGGGACAAGGATACCATTACCCCCTGAATAGAAAAATACCCTTATCCTGGGCGTTCGTAACCTCTTGCTTATCATCATAATACACGATTATGGGGTATTATAGATGTCATTCTCAATCTCTCTATTTCGATTCCAGACGTCTAATTACCGCCCCCGCATCATTTCATTTCTGGTAACATGCTCTTCGTATCTAGTTTCAGTCAGGTTACATATTTTCTATTTATAAAATCTGAAATCTAAAGCTTAGATTAATTTTATTCAAATTACTTGCCACTATTTTCCTTCCTTTACCATGTTTGTTCCTACATTGTCTGCTCACCGACTCCGTTCTAGGAGGCTGTCAAGCATTCGTCCAAGCGAGAAGGTGTCAAACAAAATGGAATTTCATCTTCCCCGCATTAATTATGTTAATGTAGTAGAGATATCTTCATTGTTGTTTTCTATAGACGGAACTAATAAGCATGATTTTTCTTTTCAACCTGTCTTAAGTAAGACAAATAAAAAACATCATTGTGCGCGAAGATACATGAATACTTCGGGTGCATTTTCGTTTTGTTTTGTCTTTTTTCTCAGAAAATATGAAACGTTGCCTGCCTCGCTCTGTCTGTTTTATTCTTCACCAACAATGAAATGACTCTCGGACATCAAAGCTCATGTTTGCCTGACAAATTAAATTACTTTCAACAACT
Source organism: Mesocentrotus franciscanus (assembly GCA_037976565.1). NCBI lineage: Eukaryota > Metazoa > Echinodermata > Echinoidea > Camarodonta > Strongylocentrotidae > Mesocentrotus > Mesocentrotus franciscanus. Next base: position 12,112,825 of record CP137676.1, read on the forward strand.
GACTCTCCTCTATATCAAATATTATATTCGCATGCTCGCTGATTACGATGGTAATTAATAAAGCTGACCCATTGTGCCACATGTATTCAAACTTTTTCGGTTAAAGACTTTCACCCCCCCCCCCCTTTCTCTATCTAGGTTTTGCTTCAACACGTGACTATGAATTGCGAGTGAGAGGTATTAGCAGGCATGAAGGATATGGGGGAAATGATCGGTGAATTGTTTTGAGCTTTTTACTAAATTGCTAAGTTACATTTACTTTATGTGTACTTAAATAACAATATCAAAACTGTATTGCTCTGGTGTTATATTAATTCTCCATGTATAGATTACTGTAGGAGTCGTCATTGTATAGAGAGAGAGAGAGAGAGGGGGGGGGGAGCAAGGGGTGAATAAAAATAAAAGCTATCCATTTTAGAAGAACAACAAATTCAAATTTTTATATCCATATGTGAATGTCGATTTGCGCGAAAAAGCTTGATATATACTTTATTAACAGGACTATTTTAACATCTACTGTAGATGCTATTTAACCATTCACTCTGAAACGTCATTATGTATAGGCAGTGAATTTTGGTACATCCTTTGCCATTTAGTAAACGTTTGAAAGCAATTCCCACAAAGGTATGGAAATTGTTCACATCTTACAAAAGCTTACACGAATGCATTATTATTTCCAGAATTCACGCAAACACACATAAAATGCTGACCAAAGGTCTCGCCAAAGGAGTAAAGGTATACTAATTTATGCCTCCTCCTACAATTCCAACGTGTTTACATCTTACCGTTTTTACGTTGCATTTATGGACCTTAATTGTGGCAGATTAGCCTTGTGCTAAGCAAGCCTTCTTTCATTATAAGTACGAATGTGTGGTCGTTACCCAGGATTAGGGTTAGGATTAGGGTTAGGGATAAGTGTACTGTTGGATCCGGGGTTGAAAGTTAAGCAGCGTTACCACCCTTACCTCTCCGACTGTTTAGTGTTCACTTTAGAAAATCGACTGGAGTGATGCAACGCCGGTTGCACACGAGGTGTCTCTGACGCGCCATATGAGGGCGACCGTGAGGAAAAAAATGGAATGCTTTACAACTGTGATTAGCGCAGGTGATTTAAATGATGCCTCGTGTGAGATGTGGCGTAGTGGAGTGGTTTGAACACTTGACTGGAAATGCAAAGGTCGTGGGTTCGGTCCTCGACATGGCACGACATTAATCTGCATTCGCTACTCCATACCCAGGAGAGAAATGGGGACCTGGCGGGATGACGAGAGCCTTTGTGATATAAATTGCCATATATGCTACTATCAGAAGCGACCTCAAGTCGGGACCTGGTCGGATGACGAAAGCCTTTGTGATATAAATTGCCATATGCTACTATCAGAAGCAACCTCAAGTGGGATGACCACGTAAGTCATATTACCTCCAACGCTTCCAGGAAATTGTACCTGATACGATTGCTAAAGCGTTTTGGAATGCCAACATCTGACCTTATCACTTGGTTTACCTCATACATTCGTCCGATATTGGAATATTGTTGCATTGTTTGGCACTCTTCATTAACTTTGCAGCAAATCGCAACCATCGAAACCATATACAGAAGAGAGCATTGAGGATGATACTTGGTACACAGTATAAATCGTACGATCAAGCATTACTTTCATGTAACATGATCTCTTTGAAGGCGCGTCGAGATCAACTGTGCAGGAAGTTTGCTTCACAGTTGTTCAGAAACTTTCGTGATTGGCTCCCAGCGGTGAGGTCATCTCGTCGGCAACTCGAAACAGTGACAAATCGATATAATATAATAGAAACCAGATGTAGAACCGAACGTTACCGAAAAAGTGCCATACCTTACATAGTCCGGCTATTAAACACAGAATTTTAATCTCTTATCCATAAAATGTTAATTGGAAATTGCTATAACTTGCATTGTTGAAATTATGTAACCATATTATGTTGCTTTTTAAGAAGAGAAATTTGTTCGATATATCTATATAATTGCACTTTCTTAAAACGTTTTCAAAAAATTGATTTGTGTGTACTTTCCTAAAAACTTTTTGCAATACATTGAACTTATTACCATGTGAATATTGTAAATGGATGATGTACTTCTAATGAACAAATTTATCTTTTATCACTCCAAATTTGAGTTTTTAATTTGAAATATAATCTTTTGCAATTTTTCGTCTTGTCTTTAGATGTTTACAATGGTTTTGAATAATCACTAAACTCCTGATGTAGTTTGAACAACCCATTTTTTCTGAAACTCACATTTGAACTCTTTGGTTTTCTGTTTATATATTTTAAAGCCAACTGATAATACTCTCAACACATATTGCTATGAATCTATATCAAGTTGTTTTAACTAAAATATCAACTGTAATTCTGTACTCTAATTTCTATTTTGTTTTAAATTAATGCCAATCTATGTTCATTGTAATTGATATGTTTATTTTGTAGTTTTGCATGTTTTAACTGTGAACTATATCTTTTAGATATATTTTAGTAAACCTTAAATTGAATTCAATTGAAATATGCCCTCGCGGTGACCATATGGTAAGAATACTACCCCAGGCACGCCAGGGAGTGGAGCATACGTAGAATGCATCAGGCAGCGTCAATATGCTTTATCCTCCTCTCGTGCCTATACCTCACACGCCTCTACCGGTCGGTTGCAACCCACATTGGATGATTCGCTCGTCAGCTCAAAGTGAATTTATATTTCAACATCCAGACATTGACACCTCCTGAATAAATATCAATATTGACGAAGCTTTCTCCCAGCCCTGTGGTAGTCCTGGTCCAATTACATTATTGCACGGTTACCAGTGACAGAGAGAGAGAGACCGAGAAAGAGACAGAGAAGTTGAAAGAAAGAGGGGAACAGTTTAGTTTCAATGTTTAATTGCAATATTTTTCAGCCTGCCTCCATTTCCCACCGATTTTTTTCTTCAATTTTCAATTATTCCCCGCGAATCCATTTTTGCGAACAATGATGTTGCTATGGTTACTGGAAACACGGTGAGCAATTTGGAAAATCAATACTCAGTGATTTCGACACTCTGAAATTGAAATCTTTCAAACAAGATTGCATTATTGTATTTACTTGCAAAACTATGCTACTTTTGCTCCGCTCCCTGAAGGTATTGCATCTCTACAAAATAACTTAACTCTGTTTGTGTGTATGTTTTGTATTTTGTTTATATCATGTTAACTTTGATTTTGTAACTTTGACTTTAATTATATGTGCTCAGTTTTTAAGTTTTAAGCGAATAAAGAACATGAAATGAAATAAATGAAATAAAAATAAATTCGGGAAAACACCATCTTCGACTTGCAGTAGGAAGGGGACCGGGGAGATCGCGTTCTTTAATCAGTATTGTGGACTAGGGCCGGTGGTTCACCCCTATAAATTCGCCAGTGTCAAGATATAAGTCTCGTTCATGCACGCGTATATAAGATAATGTCTTTTGTCGGTGCGTTACTATCAATATCCCTCTACCCATTTTTTCTATTTTTAGTCTGAGACTGCTTTTTCTCGAGTACATGTATTTGTATATCGTAACAGAATGCAGACGCTATCTACTATAGGAAGTTCCACATTTCATAAAAATACAATTTACCCTGGAATTGTATTGAAAGGCGGGTTTTTATAACATACAACAGCATATTATTTTGTTCCTTTTTCGGTTTGTCTGATCATGGACCTGATATTGGTTCAGGGGGGAATTTGGTATCAGATTGTGCACCTGTCTCTGTCGGTTCAATCGTGTGTCTTGAAGCTATGCAGCTGCTCGACTAAACATCCCAAACCCTTTCGGATGTATAATGGAAATAGGGTAAAGAGTTAGGGGTATATAGTTTCCTAGACCGTGTGAGCCAACACGTAACTCCGTATAAGCTTGATCTTTGTCTCTTGGTCTTGGTCCCATTTTCGAAATAGTTTGACACCCAAAAAAGGATTAAAAGTGATGTATGTCATTCCAAATTCATTGGTTGTGTCTTAAAACATCAATGACCATGATGATTGTCATCTATTTGGATTCAAGTGTGCTACATTTTATATTCACACCATTTAAATAACTGCTTTCCAGTCGGCATCAGTTTTCTTTTCGTATTTTTTTCTGCTCGCATTTAAATATTCAGACTTAGAAATTTGGCATGCACATTTCTCACATTTGATAGTATCATTTTATTTAATCTCATTCATTTCATAACTGTAAGGCTCGCTCCGGCCTAACGACTATTATTGAATCAGTTTGTGAGACTGAAATGGCGTTGTCAAATTATAAAACACAAAAACAAACCAGTACTGAAAAAAGTCTCACAGTTTCATGTTTTTAATTGTTCTTTATTTGCATTTATTTTTCATGTCTGTTTCTGATAATATATCGTTTTCATTTTGAACAATGAGCTTGTGATAAACAAGTTGTCCAATAAACTCTTCTACTACTACTATTACTACTGCTTCTGTTATGGCATTTTCTTTGCAAGGATACTACTATTAATATTAAATATGACTATAAATTCATTGACGGAAACTTAAGCGAGCATGTATTTTATTAATAATAATAATAATAAGATATTTCTATACCGCAAATTGCAAAAAGCCTCTAAGCGGTTTAGAAGGAAAATAGTTGAGAAGTAAAGGAAACAGAATTTGCATTCCAAATTACATCAAATCAATTAACATTAAAACTTTGCAAATGAAAATAATACATGTACATAATTACAAATCGCTTACAACCAAAATACAAATAGTCCATAAATTAATAGTATCCTACGTTAATCTACACAAAATATAAAAGGCAAAAGGTCAGAGGGCTATTCAAGAACAAGACTTAAAGAGATGTGTTTTTAGCATTGTTTTAAATGTATTTTAAGGCCCGGTCACACAGCCTTTCGCGTCTGTATCGCGGGTAAAATTTCGCGATTTTTTTTTGCCCGCGGTTGCCCGTGGTGGAAAATGTGCAAAATTGGCTTACCCGCGGTTTACCCGTGGTATGCCCGCGGAACAGACGCCGGCGACTGTTCCGCGTCTTTATCGCGGGTGAAGCGCGGCGGTACCGCGGCCTACCACGGGTATAATAAAGCAGCCGAACCGCGGGTAAGTCAATTTTGCACATTTTCCACCACGGGCAACCGCGGGCAAAAAAATCGCGAAATTTTACCCGCGATACAGACGCGAAAGGCTGTGTGACCGGGCCTTAAAATTTCGCGTCCTACCGCGTGTAACCACGTCTTAACCGCGGCCGTAGCACGTCCTAGCACGTTCGTTCCGCGTCTGTACCGCGTCTTTACCGCGTGTGTACCACGTGTACCGCCCGCGATTACCCGCGGTCTAAATTTTTGGGCAGCCCAAAACTTTTTCGCGCGGCCAACCGCGTGTGAATTTCTTACCGCGTGTAACGACGGGTAAAGTACGGCTGTATCGCGTCTTTATCGCGACCTCAAAGCGTCCAATAGCGTCTGCTTCACGGGCAGAAATTTTTGGCCGTGATTCGGCCGCGATACGCCCGTGGAGGGCTGTGTGACCGGGCCTTAAAGAACTGGCATTGCGAATTTGAAGGGGGAGATTGTTCCAAAGAAATGTAGCTGCATAAACGAAAGAACGTTGACCGTATTGTTTATAAGAAATAGTGTGAGACCGAGAGAGGAGAGATTGAGAAGCAGATCGCAAAGTCCGGACAGGAGTGTATCAAGGAAGGAGTTCAGAAAGATAAGAAGGAGCGAAACCATGATAATTCTTAAAAGTAAGGAGGAGAATTTTGTAAGTGATGCGAGAAGTTATAGGAAGCCAGTGAAGTTTTTGAAGAACAGGGGTAATGTGAGAAGTACGAGGAACACAAAAAACAAGACGAGCTGCTGTGTTTTGGATACGCTGGAGCTTTGAGGTTATTTTTGCAGGAAGACCACAGAGAAGGGAATTGCAACAATCTTGCCTAGATTGTCATTAATATTCATTAATTTTCATTAATATTAATCTAAGTGGGGGAGGAGGGGGTGGGGGATAGGGGTAAATCACAATGGTATAAACCGGCACTAAAGAGTAAAGGCATGCAGCGACAAAATGTTTTGATCTATATCAGTAAGTTTATCGATGCTCGATCCATATTTTGCTGTTTAATTGAAAGCGAAGTTTGCGTGTTCCGACGGGAATATAAATTGCTTTTTGATAAGTCGGACCTGTTAGCGCGGCTCCCTTGCTGTATGAAAGTAAAGAATTTTCCCCCGGCTACTGAATTAATTCATCTCCTTTTTTAACAATGTTGGTGCAATCTGTTTTCCATAACCATCTTCCGTGTTCCAATGCGATGAATTCCGACGTAGCAGACACCCTTCCTCATCAGGCCCGTGGCGCCCCGCCTGTCGGGGGAATACTAAATGGAGAAACCCAGAGGCTGTTCTTTTTGATGGAATACTGTACCTGGGTAAATCAAGAGGAAACAGTTTAGAATATTCGTCTCTTCAGGGTAACTCGAAACGCACCCAGCTCGCAATGCCTAAACCTTGCGGTATTGCATATACAGACCACGGGGGAAAGGTATCTATCTATCTCGAGTCGTTAACCCCATTCCGCTCTGGTGGTCGGAAGAGGAGTTCCCGTTGAAGAGGTGGTCACTTTCAAATTACCGAAAGATGATCTCGTGCATTGTGAAAGATGATATGGAAATGAATGAATTTGTGTTTGTGTTTATGTTCTTCACATTTTACTGTGTTAATTAAAACGCATCTATAAATGATATCGATGATTTCCTTTAGTAATGAATTCAATATAATGCCTTAGCCGTTTTATTCTCCGTTATCTTTGCTTCACATTCTTTTTCAACGCAAGTTGTGTCTCGTTGTATGAAGTGAACGACATAGAGTCGCTCCCACCTGAAACTGATTATTATTATTATTTTTTGATGATAAGTGGAAGAGGGTAGACATATGAGAAGGCGAGGATGATAGAAAAGAGATTCAGATGACACAGATACAGAAATACATGTACACATGTGTAAATCAACAGGAGCAGATATCAGTAAAAAGGATAAGTTGATAAAGAGGGAACAAGAGAGACAGAGAGGGGGGGGGGGGGTCGGAGAAGTTTCTCTCCTTTCTCTAAGGTTTATCTTAGACTCAAGTTTTATGTGGAATGATTACTTATTTTCCGCATGTTAATTCCATATTCTAAAAGACTAGATGGCTGTCGAATATTAGTTTTGACCTGATAATAATTTTTTGGTTTAGAGAGCACATCCATGCATTTTCTTCACGTTTTGCGCAGACAAAATTAAATGAGCTCTAAAAGATTTTAAAAAACACATCAGTACAACAAATCTAGTATCTAAGGTGTCAAAATTAGTTCGAAAATGTCGGATACTGAAGAAGAAAAAAATTCGACAACGAAAAAGTACAATTTAGGCGTTATGGTGAGAAAAATATATAATCGATTTAGTTGTATTTGAATACTTGGTGATAGTATCTGCAGGTGTTACTACGAATTAAGCTTCACTCAGTATAATATTCATCTGCGTGCGAGTGCCACCGTTCGCACCTGGGAAAACAAGATGCATTTCGAATCTTTTCGACTCATTATACCCCAACCGCACCACCCAAACGCACCACCCAAACGATTCCAAATCGACCGATAGCAAAATCCTAACCATTCTTGGTGTCTATTGTCCAGTGTCGATCTCCTCGGTGCGACTTGCGATAAAAAGTTTCGGGCCATAATTTCAATTGAAAGCGCCAATATATATCGAGTAGGCATATGCTTTTATAATGCCAAGTTTATAGGAATAAGTAACTGTAAATAAGTTTTCGTTGGACAAGTGTAAGAAAATTAATGACGGATAGAGAGTTGAATTCGTTTCGTGGCGCTTTTATTTCCATACCCACTCGCGACAAACACATGCATAATCAAGAGGAAATAAAAAAATGCATATTTAATTCAGAATATATTTAACTCGGAGTTCGATGTTGGCGTAGGAGGAAACCTGTAAATCATGAATTATGCAGTTGAAAATCTAAACATCCGATCTGTTAAGTTTCTCGTTCCTTGCCCTGTAACATGAATGATTCATTCCATGTACCATGTACATAGATGGAAATAAAACCCAGACTTCGACTGTAAGATGTTCTCGGTAACCACTCGCTTGCATGGGTAATTCTTTTTTTCTTCTTCAAAACTTTGAGTGCGAAAATAACAACTGTGGACTGGCTGGGAATTGTGAACTGAAATCTAATGAGATCAGGTGCGAAGGATTATCTTACGTTCACGCGATAGCAAAGCAACTTTTTCTGAATCGACTTATAATTTTTAGATACTGTCATGTTTCCTTCCTCATTTTAACATTTTAAGGTTGGATGAAGAGTGAATTATTCCTTTTTTTTATTATTCGAGTTTATATGATTCGAAAGACATGACTTGAAGGGATCCTATATTTGACGGCACGTTGTATATCAGCGGATCCAGGATTGTGAAAAAGGGTGATGAGGTTGAAAGTCACGACATTTTTGAAAACCGCCAAAACACATTACTTTTGGGGGGAGGGGGAGGAGGAGAGGAGGCAACTTAAATTTCTTTCTTTAGATCCGGTCTTGAATGCATTCCTTTGGGGCCCAGTAATTGCATCACCGATTCCCTCATCGCACGCCTCCGACGGCTATAGCCGCAAGACTGTATAGTTTTACAAGAATTACCGAGCCATCACTATCATGACTATAGGGCATTCTAGATGAGGTGGTATGGTATGGCGCAATCATCTTCAAGTCCTTGACTCCATTAAAGGGGATTCCCTCTTCCTCCATTCCACCTACCCTACCTTGTTGCTTGGATATATCCCGCTCTTGCGACGACGTTAACCCCCAATACGAGGTGCCTTTGCTTAAAAGCTTGTTCCACGTGACTAAGAACGCCTGAGAGAAACGTCAAAGCGCAGGATTTGTTGGCATGGACAGCTGAGAGGACACCAGTCTAAGGAAAGAATATAAGGTTGAGATTTGATAATATGGTGTTGGATGAAATTAAGTGCAAGGATAAAGAATAGAGTTTAGCTGGATTGTACTATCTATATGAGATATGAACTTATTGACGAATAGAATGTCGTTAAATACTGTCTGGGTAAGAGTCTTCCAATACGGTGTCTTCCCATTTCAGTGTCAGCAACATCATCACTACCATCATAATCACATAATCATCAGTATCAATTTCATCACCAGTATCACCATCACCATCGTTATCATTATCCTCATCATCATTATTGTCACCAATCATCAACACCATGATCATCATTATCATCATCTTCATCACTATCACCATCATCATTACTATCACCAATATCTCCATGGCCGTCATTATTATGATTATCATTATTATTATCATCATAGTCATCTTCGTCATCATAATCATCATCCTCATCACTATTACCATCATCACCGCCATCATCATCATCATGATAATCGTCATCATAATCATCACCATCATCATCATCATCATCACCATTATCATCATCATTACCACCACTACCATCATCATCATCACCATTGTCATCATCATCATCATCATTACCACAACCATCATCATCATCACTTTCATCACCATAATGTTTCATCACAACAATTGCAATGTGCTCGCCTCTCGCACTACAACGGATCGGACAAGGTTCTTGCATGACTGTATTCCATGTCTAGCCCTTTGCTACAACACATTCTCGATCGACAATGGATCGAGACAGCACTGTGCTGACCTTGTGAGCGAGACGGGTAACATGGCGATGGTATAACGATGCTACTATCACCATGGCAACAATGTCAGATTTCATTCAATATGATGTTGACAGTCACCGATGAAGAAGAATAATCTGTCTTTATCCACTGAGATTCATCTTTTTCTCAACCCACATTCAAGTTGATTATTTTGATCGCGTATTTCAAATTCAATCTGTATTTTTAAAGTATGCCGTAACCTTGACCAAAAAAATACACACCAAAGAAAAAACAGCTTCGCATGTTTTACCTTTAAAACCCGTAGCATGCCACCCTCTTTTCACCGTCCAAATTGGTCTCCTTACAGGTTTTCATCTATAATGAAAAGTTGATGATTTAAAGGGCGATATTAGATATACTTTGTTGCATTGTAAATTTTCAGAACCCTTTCACTTTCAGTTTATTCAGTTTCAAATTTCACAATTTACAATTTTTCACAATTAAAGGTAAAGACCAGTTTTGGAAACGCCCCTCTCTCAAAAAAATGAAATGGAAGCTCTCATTACCAATCATGTGAAAGAATATGTTTTGAATAATACGTGATTATACAAATTTTGCCGGGAAAGTCGGGAAACCGCCTACTAATTGATATATTTGGTAAATTATTATATCTATTGGGACCAAATAGATATCGCGCACGTGGTCGCGTAGTCCCATATACGTCTTTCTGTGTACAATGCTTGTAACTTTACCAAGACGGCGCCAAATTTCTTATCATTTTGATGATTCCAGAACCTTGCAGTACACACCAATACTTATATGATAGATGAACAACCTTTTCTGATCGATTCCACAACGTTTCTTTCACAGTGCAATCGCATGACCAGAACTGGTCTGTATCTTTAAACGGTATAAAAACATTTATTATTTTGTCATGGATCATAAGAAAAGGTGAGTAGGCCTACCTCCTGGTAATTCATTTGCATGCAGTATTCACTGAAAAGACTGAGCTAAAAGCTGAGTGAAATATGGAGTTGCCTGATGATGTTTGTAAGGTGGAAGCGTGAGTCATTAGCAAGATTGCGAGGTCCCATCTGTACTGTAATTGCATTGTTACGTAATACTCGTCACGTCGTCTGTCAGGCCAAGGTAATGGCGACGAAGCATGTGAAATGTTTTCCCAGAAATATGAAATTGATTTTCACTCTTACTTACATAATAACTACCGTGACATGCATGAGAGAAAGATTGTATCCGTTGACACAAATTTGAGATAATACACAGGCGGTAGATACGGTTCATTTTATAATTAAACGGATCCATGTAGCCACATTTTATTTCATTCATTGTCAAGTGATATTCATGTATGAAATCATCCCTTCTTTTTTATACACATTTTTGTGTGACACAAACAAAACTATTATTAATTTGATGTAATAAAGTTTTCCGAAACCAATGCTCAATTTGTGAATTCGGTGAGTTGTTGATAAGTAGGGAAACTTTCTCCAAAATCGTATTTTATTTTTTAATTTGACATTGTAATGCAGAGGAGCGAAACATAAAAAACAACCTAAATAAGAAAATAAAAATAAAGAAAGAAATCAGAGAGTACATTGTGACATGTTACCATAACCAATATTAAGTCCATGTGTTGGAATGATAAGATGAGGACGCAAAACGCTAAACAACATTTCAAAACGTTTGGTACAAAATGGACCCTATTGAAATTGAAGAAAGGGCATCAGTCATGCTCTGTGCGCACAAGAGATTATATATCCCCATAGAGATATATATATCTCTATGTATATCCCGTATCTCTGTGCAGCCGGTATATCTGTGCAGCCGATATTATTCCACCACTGTGCATTAATGTATTAAGTGCGTGGACCGTGACAGAGACTATAGGCGACACAGTTCTCAAACTAAATCATCTCACCAAAAACTTTCGCTCGGCAAAGATGTGATGGTCTTATACATCTTGGATACGCGGGGGATAACATTGATCAATCTAAACGAGTCTTATAGAGTTGGAAAGATAAAATTACATAGAAAAATTATTTTCTCAAACTAAAAATTAGAAGAAGGTGGTATGCCAAATTGTGACATGGTAATAAAGCACTGTCGCCCGACCCGTTGATTTTACACAGAAAACGAGCTGAAAATAACAGTAAATTGACTACTTTAACAAATAAAACGCAATAGTAAATCATAATTAAATTGTAATTTGTTTGCTTTACCCAAAAGAACATAGTCTTAGTCGTATTATACTAGTCAAACTAGGCAGAATATGTGGTACTTTTAGCAGAATGAAGATGGATGTAAAAAAACACGTGTTTTTAACGTCATTCTCCATAGAACATTTTTTGGTAATAAAACAAGCACTGTTCAATGACCCAAACGTTTTGATATGATTATTAAAGAGAACTTTCATGCTCTGTAATCCATGTTACCAATGTGGATATCAATGCATATTGTGCCCGGTGCACACACTACGCGTTCTGACTACGATCCAATTTTGGAGGAATTTGTGATAGCATTTTATACGAACCTTCAAAAATGTAAAATCTTTAAGACCGAGGTTCTGAATATTTTTAATTATGATTGATAAAATCTAAAATTCAAGGGATTTCATGCTTCTTTAGAGAGGGAAAGGCTGAATCGGCTCAGAATCGTAGTGACTCCAGATCAGTCGTGCGATTGTATATACGATTTGAAGTCGATTTCGGCTTTCATTGTGACTAGAATAATAATTGCACTAATATTCAGATTGTTAATATTCTTATCAATATTAGAACCTAAATCAGGAGAATAGTGGTTGTTTAGATTTCCATTTCAAATATAACCGCCCTTTCTATGAAAATCGGATCAGATCGCAGGAGGATCGTGTAGTGAGCGCTGGGCTTTACAAGTCGAATCTCTTAAGACTGGATGTCTGCAGCAGGCTCTAGCACCGAACCCACCATAATATCCAATCATTACCAGTGATAGGAATGTATTACCTTCGTAATTATACCATCGCCTTTTACCGGATGCTGATGGAACACCGTTACCTCCTCATTTTCTTTCCAGTCCTTCTTTTAAATGGGCACGTCTCGAATATCTCCTCCGGAATTACTCTGAGGGATCAGACTCATTTTTCTCTAGATACGTGACCTCCATTCGCGATTTACCGTTTAAGCTAGGTGTACAATTGTTCAATCGGGGTTGCAATTTGATAACGAGTCGCTTGAAAAGGTACCAAGACCCGAACTATGCCCCCTTATCGACAGAGAAGCAAAAATCAGATGTGATTCAATATAGTTTGCAGAAAGAATATGGTCACTTCGATAGAACCAGGTTTTCAATATGTTATAAGGGTTGTATTTACGTCCATTATTCTGTAGCATTTTGGCTTTCAAATATAATAGCATTATAGTCTGTCGTGAGATTTAGATGGCATTATGCAATTCTTTTTGACAGTGCTTTGTGAGTTATATGTGGCCGAGTCACTGCCGCTATGCACCGCCATTAACAATATTTAGGGAGCAGGAGCGTCGAAACTGAAAAATTGAATTTCTTTAAGTGCACCAAGCGCCACTAATCTAACCCCATTTCGGAAATTGATCCGAAAATATAATTCCCATGTAATCATTTTCTCGAAGACTAACACACAATCCTGTTTTCTTGTCCTTACCAGTGGTGGAAAAAATAGGCAAAAAAGAACAAGAGAGAGCGATGGAAGAAAAGGATAAAAGAAAGAGATAAGAAGGTGAAAGAGAAGAAGAGAAAAGGAGAGAGAGGGAAAAAAGGAAAACAACGAAAAGAAGAAGAAGAAGAAGAAGAAGAAGAAGGAGAGGAAACTCGCTTCTCTAAGTATTCGGGTCGGCAACGTATTAGATGAGATGGAAACCCCACCCATCGCAGGTAACGCATATTGCATGCATAAATGTAGACATATTCTATCTCGATTTGAACTGGCCTATTCCAATGTGGAAATAATCGTCAGAATTACGACTATGTAGAAGAGGGGGTGTATCACATTGCTAGTTCAAATGGGAAATTTCAGAAGTAATTGTAGATGGAGATAACAAACGACAAGGAAAAAAATAAACTTTGAGGTGAGAAATTAGTGTCACGTGTTTACTACTATCTCTTCTCTCTGTGTCTTTTTCTTTTTGGGGTCTTTTTCTGTCTTTATCCATTTACCTATTTCTGCATCCCTTTTTACGTCACTATGTATCTCATGTACGGACTGAAAAGTTTGCTAATTTTTAAGTCTCATTTGATTTTAACCATTTGCAACCTTTTACCTGTGTATCTACGGTACACTCAAAGAAATATTTAATCTTCCTAAAACAAACGCGCTGTCCTTTGTAGCAGACTGACGTTTTTTGCTGCGTGCGTGCATTTATATAAATTAATACTTGCACTCTGTAGTCGCCCCCTCCAATCTCTTTCCTTGCGCGTTATTCCTCTTAACGCCTCCAGGAACCTTCATAAACGACTTTAAGGTTCTGTCATGCATGTCAAGGAGTCCTTAGGAAAGTGCATCTTACCAGTCGGCCATGAAATATTGAGATTTGTTATAAACTCGGGATGCCTCTTCCGCGGAGAGACAAGAGATGGACCAACGCGTGCGTGAAAGAAACCTTGTAACGGAGTTTGGTCACATTAAGAATTTATAGGAGAATGGGGATTCAATATTCTCAGCGATCAGAGATTAGAAATGTATTGCATGAGGGAAAGCAAATGCAAAGTTAGGTGATGAAAAGTGATTCTGAGAGAGAGAGAGAGAGAGAGAGATAGAGACAGACAGACAGGCAGAGAGATGGGGTGCTAGGGAGTGTGAGCAATCCGAGCAATCGAAGGGTAAGATGGAATGTGTGAGAGAAAGAGGGGAGACGGGATGGAGATAAAGAAAGAGACAGAGGACAGAGAGAGGGAGAGAGAGAGGGGAAGTGGTTATTAACATGATTAAAGTATGGGAACTGTGTCAGATTCAAGAGTAATCAATTTAAAAGGAAGAGGATGTACATGGAGAGAGAGAGCGAGAGAACATTAAATTGCTCATGTATTGTTATTCCGCACAGACAAAGACTAAAACTAATCACATGTGATATTTTTAATGGATTATAAAATGATTTTATACAAGAGAATGAAGAGATGCATAAATATTCATGAAAATGGGGGGTCGGATTTAACATTTGTGTTATATAGTCTATTGAGGCACGCCAGGGAAATGCCATGAAAATCCCACAATCTATAAGTGGTCGATGAAATTTACTCAGAAGAGGATTGAATTGAATACCACATAATGTCAGCAAATTCATCAAGTACGATACAGAAAATACATGAGATTAGAATTTTGGCTCTGTTTTTTTTTTCATCTGCGAACTGTCTTGTTATAACCCCGATATTAACATTGTCAGCGCGCTGTCCATACAAATTGATGCTAAACGGCATGGAAAGTGTGTATAGTAATATATCGTAATAATACATAATGGAAACAAACATAAACGAATTATATAATTTCCTTTTGAATTGATTGAATATTGAATTTATTTATTCATCTGTCAAGCAACAGAATTTCTTTTTTCATTGGTTTAACAATAACAAAGATTATGTCAAAAGAAAGAAGAGTACAATGACAATTATACATTATGTAATCACATAACAGAAGAAAATACAAGATGTTTTACGGAAGTTACACAAATAATGTGTATCCAATAATTAATTATACAGGTAAAAGAAATTCATCTCATTAACTCACGTTATTACACACTTTTTTGGGGGGTTCATGTTTTTATTCCTCCAAATAAACAACAGAAAACATCAATAATAATTTCGTGAACATAACTATGCATCATATACATGGATGTTCCATTACAAAAAGGAAATTACATATACATAACAATTTACATCACATAATTATGAACTACGTACGAATAATGAAAATTTGAGGTTTTTAAGCTAAGATAAAAAGAAATTTCAACTAGGATAAAAAGACACACACACACGCACACACACGCACACGCACGCGCACTCACACAAAAGACACACACACACTCACACACAAACACACGCACGCACGCACGCGCACACACACAACACACACGCACAAACACACACGCACAAACACACACGCACGTACACACACACAACACACACACCCATATATATATATATACATTTATATGTATGATTAGTCAAGACTCCAGTGTGCAATTTTTTTTAGCCAATCATTGTTTAATGTCACAGCTCGAATTTTCGACATATCCTTACGTCTTCCTCGGGACCAAAATTGGCTTTGGGCTAAAAATGCATTACACACCAGAGTTTTGACTTAATGTATCATTTCTGTCTCATACAAGATATTATGTGAACACACATACATTATGTTTGTTTGTTCCCATGATTTACCTCCATCTGTAATTCTGTATCCTCATTACATTAGCGTTTACAGGCATCAAGAGTATTTTACTGCTCCATATCCATCAGTGTCTCAGATATCACCCTATTCCTTCTTTTGATTTTCTTTTTCTGCGTAGGCTATTGTTTGATGTATTACCTGTGGGACATTCATTGGCAGTCCATTAGTGGATGTTGCTGCTACTTTCGAAAATTGGAAAACTTTGTTTCGTGATCATTTCCCTACGGGAGGAGCTCGATCAGAACGGCAGGTGCTACTGCATGGGTGTGTTTCCATTACGAAAATAAATTATCACCTGCTGATTGCGTGTAGTATTATCCGGTTATTTGAAAATTGGACTTGTTTAGAAAATGTGCTAGTGGCCACCTCTCAAAAGAACGAATAATATATCAGTGGAAACCAGATTCGATACATCGTATGTCAACTCGTTTGCTCCTTGTACATTACTTGCCGGAAGCCTACCCCTTTCTCATACGACTATGGAACCGAAAGGTTAATTTTGGCAGTGAAAATTCAACTTGAAGCCAATAAATCGGATTAGAAACTTAATGTCAGCCTGAAACCAATGGCGCCCTTCTATAGCTAAGAATGCACTATAATTTTTTTAGTGTATCGTGTGCCAAACTCACGTGTGCACCCATATATTGCAAGATTGCATTTGGTTGATAATCAAATCAGCCTGCGTGTGTTTGTAGCTAGTATTTTGTGGCAGTATCAGAGTTTGCAGCATAATGGTTTTTGCCTTCGGGATGAATATGATCACACGACTTCTTGTGGATACCCTTTGTCGATTAATCTTTCTCGCGTGGAAGAAAGACGATGCTTATGTAAGAATCACGCATGCAGGCTTTTCTATATTATACATCAATGAAGGCTTCAGTAAGAATATCGAGGTGACTTACGAAACGTCCGACATCTGAGGTGATATTTAAAACCTGTTTCGACTCTTCTCCTTGTTTAGCTAAGCACGAGAGGTCAGTGGTTAGCGCAGTGGTCAAAGCGTCTCTGGGTCAACAACACCGGTTGATTATGCATGCACTGCTTGTTGGTATACTGGTACGCCACAACCTATGAGTGACCACAACGTCAAATGTTAGAGCACACAGAAAACGTGCTGTGCGTTTGTTGTAGAGTCCTTGCGGATGTTTGTTCAATTGTTTGTTTCGTAGGAAATGGGAGAGATCAAAATGTTAACGTCATATTAGACAAGGATGCCAGTTTTCAGCCTTTTGCCTGAATTCAAGCCCTGAAACCTCCCCAATTCAGGCATTATGTGGCTCATACTGTATAGCACATAATTATGGGGCTCCCAAATCCACTCTGTTGTTACACAGTGATGTAAACGCACTTACTGTTTTCCCCGGGGCTACAGTGTGTTTCACTGTGTGATCATGGATCATGGTGATAGAGATTAAAAGCAGTGTGAACTCAGCAATTGTACACAGTCAACGTCTTGAAGGTGTTCCAAATCCACACTGTTGTCAAACATATGCACTCTGTGGTCTCCCTGTCGTCTGTCGTTAATTAAAAAGTCTTTCAGTTCCAAAAAAAAATTTCTCCAGTCACAAAGTGCGTGCCCCTATATAATTTATGTACAGCACCAAGATAAAGAAAGGGATATTATCAATTCTCAAACAATTAAATAATGCATCCACGCCATTTGTAATATATGTTATGATAACAATCGAAGCTCATTTAAAAGAAAAACCCATACATGGTCACAAACAAGCAACACAAAACCTGTACATTTTCAGCACCCATTAACAATTTTCACTTAAAACGTCAACCGGCTGATAACACCACAACCGAAATGCATGTATTTTCACCCATGTCAACAACAACAACAACAACAAAAGAGGTTAGAAGACAGAGTTCCTAGGCAAAATCAATTAACATTAACAACTACATCTATGTCAATACTCCAATCTACAACAAAAGTGGAAATTATATTTACTCATGTCTGCCATGTCGACTAGTGTCCGACTAGTACAGTCAAATTACCCAAGGGAAGACAAGACAGAAATAATGTTCACTGTAGACAGGTGGCCTTTCTAGACAGGTTCTACAATCCACATTTATCCTCATGGGAGACAGGAAGCATGACCATTATAGAGAGGTGGCCACTAACACAGGTTTTTACCGTATCAGTTTTCCTACTCCATGGTCTGATGAACGAGGGACATCGCTGTTGTTGACGTGTCAAAATTTCCATGCAACGAATACGAAATGAAGCGTAAAATTGATCCGATGCCTAGCAACCACAAGCGTATACGAAGGGGGACTGGTCGGACCGGCCTGCCCCCTGAAAGGAAAAAAAAAGAACAAAAATATATGCACCGGATTGCACGATTATAAACATCAAAATGCCCAAAAGCTCTCACCATGGGAGGGGGACGGACCTCCCCTCCCACATCCTCCACCTGACGCCAAATCCTAGATACGCCACTGCTAGCAACGGATGATTGATGGTGAAAGAGAAAAGTGATAGCCTCAACACAAGAGGATGCACATCTTCTGAATACATTAACACCTTTCCGTGACCCCTCTGGGGCATTGAACTCCCCTCCCCATCTTTATACCCGACTCCACAGAGAGGTCTTGAATAGGGTACCATTTTGGCTAAGTCGGATCAACGTACTTTTAGTCTGGTGGTAGGTTCGACGGTAAATCGTTTTATTCCCGTATCTCTTCCTATGCTGCTGTATAGGAAGCAAGAAGGCGCGATCGCTCTCTGACTAGATAAATTAAACTGCACGTTATTACCTACTGAAAAATCACCCCTCCCCCATCAAACCAGGAGACAATAAGCAAATGTGCCACAAAGTACTGTTTATTTGACACTCACTTTGTATAATAGGGACTTTTAGATTTGCAGGACGAGAACGTGGACTGCCACGTGGACATCCTTTTAAGGCACTGGCAGTGCCCGGCAGTGCCTTAAAAGGACGTCACATTGCCTTAAAAGGATGTCCACGTGGCAGTCAACGTTCTCGTCGTGCAAATCTAAATGTCCCTAATGCCACTCTCTCAAGAACAGTCGCTGACGCAGTCCTATACGCAGGGGCGTCTCTAAAGGGGTGCGACAACCGCCACCTGTCAGGATATTGTCGGTAAAATTGCGCTGCCGTCGGGAAAAAGAGAAAAGGGGAGGGAAAAAGAGAGGGAAAGGGAAAGAAAGAAAAAAAAGAAAAGGAAAAGAAAGGAAATAAAGAAAAAGAAAGGAAAGAAAGGAAAAAAAAGGAAAGAGAAGAAAAGAAAGAAAGAGAAAAAAGAAAAAGAGGGAGGAGAGGAAAGAAGGGAAAAGACAGAAAAGAAAGAAAGGAGAAAAGGGAAAAAAAGAAGAAAAAAGAGAAAAAGGAACCAAAAGAAACGGGGGGTGAAAGAGAGGAGAGAGAGGGGGAGGTAAGAGTCTGAGAGAGGAGGGGTGGGAGTAAAAGAGAGAGAGAGGGGTTGTTGGTGGAGTCGTCTCGTCGAGGGAGCAAGAAAGACACGCATAAGTATGTTGCTGTGTCGGGTAAGCTGTGTCGGTATTTTTGCTCGATCCTCGTGTACTATATCAATGCAGAAGTTTGAAGTCGGTGAGATGTATAATGTCGGTCGGCCGACAAGTTTTTTTTCCTTACGAACTCTGACTTTTTATCCGCTGTGACTACAACTATAATACTTGTATTTTCTTAAAGTTTCACTTTCCTATAATATCAGCTAAAGAAATCAGAGGTTTAAAATTTTCGAGGAAACTATATTCAAACAAAATATTAAGAGTCGAGAACGGTATCAACGAATCGTCTTTTTTCTCTAATATTTTAATGAAACCCCAAAGCTTCTGCGCTTCGGAAGTGGAAGGGGGAAACTTCATTCAGACAAGGATTAAGAGTCGAGAACGGTACAACGAATCGTCTTCTTTCTCTAATAATTTAAGGAAACGTCGAAGCTTCCACGCTTCGCGCGGGAGGGGGAAAAACTGAATTCAGACAATTAGGGTTCAGAGTCGCGAACGGTACAACGAATCGTCTTCTTTCTATAATAATTTAGGGAAACGTCGAAGCATCCGCGTTTCGCGCGGGAGGGGAAAACTGAATTCTGATAAGGATTAAGAGTCGAGAACAATACAACGAATCGTCTGCTTTTTCTCATAATTTAAGGAAATGTCAAAGCTTCCGCGCTTCGCGCGGGAGGGGGGAAGCTGAATTCAGACAATTAGGGTAAAGAGTCAAGAACGGTACAACGAATCGTCTTCTTTCTCAATAATTTAAGGAAACGTCAAAGCTTCCGCGCTTCGCGCGGGAGGAGGTAAACTGAATTCAGACAATTAGGGTTAAGAGTCGCGAACGGTACAACGAATCGTCTTCTTTCTATAATAATTTAATGAAACGTCAAAGCTTCCGCGCTTCACGCGAGAGGGGCGAAAAACTGAATTCTGATAAAGATTAAGAGTCGAGAACAATACAACGGAACGTCTGCTTTCTCTCATAATTTAAGGAAACGTCAAAGCTTCCGCGCTTCGCGCGGGAGGGGGAAACTGAATTCAGACAATTAGGGTTAAGACTCGCGAACGGTACAACGAATCGTCTTCTTTCTATAATAATTCAATGAAACGTCAAAGCTTCCGCGCTTTGCGCGGGAGGGGGGAAACTGAATTCAGACAATTAGGGTTAGGAGTCGAGAACGGCACAAAAAATTGTCTTCTTTCTCTAATAATTTAATGAAACGTCAAAGCGGGAGGGGGAAAACAGAATTCAGACAAGCTAGATTAAGAGTCGAGAACGGTACAACGAATCGTCTTCTTTCCTTAATTATTTAATGAAACGTTTAAGCTTCGCGCGGGAGGCGTGCTCACTACCGCTCCCCCTTAAATAAGATCCTAGCTACGCGCCTGCATTTAAATATATAGCTATGATGCTGACTAGGTTGACGAAATAATTCGTATATTTATGTCGTCGAGGAAAATGACCATTTGCGCATACGCAAGTACTATAGATAGTTCATAGGAACAACAATTAAGCCTTCGGCCCCGAGTTTATAGGGTTAAATTTGTAAACATTGGGACATTAAATTTTGTCGGTAATTGGTGGCTAGTTTTGTCGGTAATCGGTGGCCTCTACACCCCCTACTGAAAAAGGTCTGGCGACGCCCCTGCCTATACGTCAGCAAATGGTGCCTCGTGTCCTTGCCCAAGACCCTTAGGTGCTACTCTTCGGTGCTACGCGAAGCTGCATGCAAGTCCTACTGATGGTTGTCTGTAAACTTATCTTTAACTCAAGTCATGTTAATGAGTAAAGTAAAATAGGGTCTGACATCAACATCTTTCTCCACCTCTTTCATTAAAAAGGCGGTCACGTAACATAATTCGTTCTCGTGACGCATGTATAGACTAAGAAGGGCGTGCATGTAATTAGCATGGGAATTATGCTCACGACGGTCTGTTACCATGGATACGGGAAATGTATCGCAGCAGCACTTATCAAATGCACTGATCCTATCCGATATGATCTGTACTAATGGATGTCGGGACATGGACAGCGAAATGTTATAAAAGTTTGGAGGTTGGTCTTGCGTTGAAGGGTATCACTAGGGACTTTTAGATTTGCACGACGAGAACGTGGACGCTAGCTGTGACATCCTTTTAAGGCAATGTGACGTCTTTTGAGGCAAGTTGTCAGTGCCCGGCAGTGCCTTAAAAGGACGTCACATTGCCTTAAAAAGATGTCCACGTAGCAGTCCACGTTCTCGTCGTGCAAATCTAAAAGTCCCTAATGTCTACTTTTGTGAACTTGTAAGCTCTTTCCCGTCTTCTTGGTCATGTTGGCGGAGTGGCATTTCCAGTTGTGATTTAACGATAAAATTGACGAAATACTAGTCCTACGATTACATTGTGAAATAAACTGTAGAATCGACTAACGTCGCTGAATATCACGTGTACTGCATATGGAAATGCCTGGAGGTATGGGACTACACACTTATGCGGTATGAATGTCTGGTCCAAACTTTTCGGGGCTTTTCTCGGAATATTTCGAATATGAGGGCGTTTGAAGAGCAGTCCTTATTATAGTGGACATTCATGACATTATCTTCCAAACTGAAATGAAAATAATGAGAAAAGCTCACAAATTTTCATCTTTACCACAACTTAACCTTCTCTTTTATGTTGTGTTGAGTATTATATGGAATAGATAGACGATATCCTTCTATCCCTTCATTTGAAAGATATAAGTTCAGAACTTTTATTTCGGAGTTGGTCCAACCAAGGAAACTGGGGTTCACGGGCTCCCAGTCCAGGCAGTTGATCTCTTTGAGTCGAGCATTATAGTTGTGGAAGATGAAATACAATGGTATATCCAGCTCATGGAGACCCCGGTCCGACCGTTTAAATGAACCTGAAGGAAAAAAGCGCTTTATCTATTTATGAACTGTTTATTATAAAAAATCAATCTAAGTGCATTCAGCACGAATACTGCTCTACAACCATGACAACTACGCCATGTAACTACTGCAATGGGTTAGGTCAAACGGCGCATGTAGCTGCTCAGATAATATACCCCCTTCAAGTTTTCCGAAGAGGGAGGAGGGGGGGGGGGTATTACCCCCTACCCCTTTATCAATGCATTTAAGTCGGACTCAAGCAGTGGAAGTGCCCCTGGAAAAGGTATCAGTTACCGTCCCATTCTTTCTCATCAGCTCTCGCTCAGTGCTCGATATGGACTCTTCTAAGGAAAAGGTGCCATGGTGGCTGTAAGGTGAAGGATGCCAGGGCGCATGTGAAGTGACCATTGAATCAATCACTGTAAGAAAAGCTCAACGTGACTTGATTTCAAAACATCGAACTGTCTGGCTAGTGGGGAAGTTGATTTGGGGGTGATCACATAATAGTAGTAGGAGGATTTATCTTTGGCCTGATTACATCCTCGAAGATACGATATAATGTATGATAAATTGTTAAAGGTATAGTTCAAAATGCTAGCTCAAAGGTTAAGAGGAAGCGAAATTACACGATTGCCCATAAAGTTGCAATAAATTTTGTTATGGGATGATTGCGACAGTATGATTTATTCCCGATAGATAAAATTTATATCTTCTCAGAACTTTATCTATCAAGAATAAATCATATTGTCATAATCATTCCAAATTGAATATGTAACAGAACTGAACAATTATGCTATTGGTTTTAAATAACCTGTCACTTTTTGTTTATCAATAAACTCCAAATTGAATATGAAACCGAAAAGAATACTTATGCTACTCGTTTCAAATTAACCTGTCACTTTGATCAATACCCTCTTTGATACGCACCCCAGTATATTGTGGTAGGAATAACAGGATCAAAGAAAAAATAAGCCCCATATGCACCTGTTGTTTTCTCATGGAATACCTGCATAATTGATGTAATTCCCCGGCAAAGTGAAGTGCATATCACAAAATCGGTAAACTGACTTTTAACAAATTGAATGATGAAAATGAATATCGAAATCGTTTCAAGGGCATAATACTCCCTTTCCTTTTAGCTTAATTCTAATTAGGCCTTTGGGCCTTCCGTTCAACTTCAATTGATTTTTGCGCAAATTGATATTGAAAAAAGAATTTTGATATGCGATCATAATTATATTAACTTCTATAACACCATGACTACATTTAATCTTATAACGCAAATTGAAAGTGCCTATAGAAAGTTATAAAAGAACAAAAATATAGCAACAGAAAGAGGAGTGAGAAAGAGAGAGAGAGAGATAGATAGAGGGAGAGAGAGCGAGCAAGGTTTCGATATAGACGAATAAAGAGGATGAATTTATTCTTGCCTGTCAAAGATGAGGATAATTTCATTTTCATCCTCGAGGTTTGTCAGGAGACACGACCCAGTGATTGTTTTATTATCTAATTCAGGTTATAGTAGAACTCGGCTAAACAGGTATGAAAAAGTTGGAGTCGCTGGTACTACATATTATCAGCTTTCATATCAAGTCTCGTCTACTTCCGAAATCCATTTGATGTCATTTCTATCTGGCATGCCCGCGATATATATCTAGATCAAAATGGAAGCTGATTTCAGACTGACTGTGTAAGATAAATCGTTGGGTGATAATGAACCGGACGATACAGTGTAGCTTCGTGACATATTATATACACAACATGATCAAAATGTGATAATTCAAGAATGATTGCAAGGTGGGTCGTGTTCTAGCTGTCTTCAGAATCCCCATCTAAATGCAAATTTTCTAATCACGCTCACCTCAATACCAGCTAACAAGCAGCTATATAAAGGTAACAGTAAGAGAGTGCTAGCGACACGGAAAAAATTGTATTTATAAAAAAAATTAGGCCAAACTCAAAGTATATTTTTTGTAAATAACATGGATCATTTGGCTATGGGGGATGTAGGGGATGTTATAGAAACATACTTCAATGTTTTCGTTCCCTAGTTAGGTGTGATGGTTTCAAGGCTTCAGAAGATTGTCTTCTTAATGGGATGCCTGCTGCGCACGAGGCGTCATTTAGCTTGCCTGCTTTATTTCTTTCCGGGCTAATCGAGCATGTGGCAATTTTCCCATGCCATAATTAAAAAAAAAAAAGATTAAAGGTATAGATCAGTTTCGGAAACGCCCCCCTCTCAAAAAAATGAAATGGAATCATGTGAAAGGATATGTTTTGACTAATACGTGATGATACAAATCACAAACTTTAACTTTGGAAATAAGCCCTCGATTCTTACATATTTCTATTAATAGGAAATTGCGTACAAAGGAAATTGTTATTGCTTCATATGCAGGGGTCGGATTATAAATAAAACGAACGAGACATTCAGGAATTCATTCTCAATATTTCCGACAATCTTTGGCAAAAAGTGGTTAAGAATTTTAATATCGCATTTCAGGAGAAGATAATTTGAAACTTGTTCTAGACCGTTTAACACGAATAAAATTGTCAATTGGGAGTGAAAAACTTGACCAGCTTGCTTTCAGGAAACGGGAAATTGGAATTGAGAAGATTAGACACGAAGAAGACAACAATAATAAGATGAGCGGGCGGTGTGCCTTGAATTGCAATTCGGACACGGTCCTACTGCTTGTCCCTCCTTCAGTCGAAATCGCATATTGATTGGGTAAGAACAGAAGGTACAGAATGATAATCAGATATCATGAGAACATTTCCCTCTGGTGATTATGACGGTGATGATCGTGGTAGCTGCGTCGGTTGGCCACACAAAAGTACCAAGAGGTCAGGCGTCGAAGGGAACACTAGGATCATGTTGGGGGAGGGGCACCAGCCGGTCTTACAAGGTAGATAATGGGACATGGGTGGGGTGTTAGAGAGGGGTCTAAATTTTTCTTTTCGCGTTAAATTTTCATTTCTCTTTATTTCTATCCCCCACCCCTCTCTCTCCCCCCTCTCTCTCCTCCCTCTCCCTTTCGCTCTCTTTTAGTTTTAGGATCCTTATCTATTTTTTTCTTGTCACAGTTCCACCGGCGGGGTAGGGGAAGGGGAATACTTTTAGGTCGTGTTCTTCCAGTTTTGTTGTTTCTCCTGAGAAGGTAAAGCAAGGGAAGAAACTTTTCCTATACTAACACGTTTTCATGTTCAGAAAGCCAACTTCACGAGGCCTTTATCGGCAGTATTATTATTCTAAACACAGACGTTTGTATATGCAGAACTGTGGCGCGCGCAAGGCTTCAAAGACGTGAGCCTCTCGTGGGCGGAGTTTTAAATGAGAAAGTTCTCGAAGACAGCCTGAAATGTTACACCAGTGCATTTTCCTTGAGTGTTTTCGTAGTATTATGTAAACGGAGATGAAGTCCATCGCTTTTATTAGCATTCAAGCATTGAAAAGTGTGGAAAGCTTTTTGACGTCCACCGATGTTTTCTGAAATATAATCCTCCATGGTCGTAAGCAAACAACAAAAAACAATCTTATCACACTTCTCTCCCACTCCCTCTCAGGCCTCTCTCCCTCTCTCGCAACAATGTAAGATTTGCCGCAAGTTTATATTTTGGAGGGGCGGTTATTTTATACAGGCACCCCACATCCCCTTCTACAACGCCCCTGAGCTTGCCACGCTTTCATGGTTAATGTTGAGTTCGATGACCATAAATCCTGGTGTCGATCCAATATTAGGATGGTTTTGATATCCCGTCTATGCATGCTTGCATGGTTAACCAAGTATTGTGAACACCAAACATTCAAAATTAAAGTAATGGCATTGGAGTGCAATCACATTTGAATTATCAATGCAGGTAAAAAATCACGCCACCTGACGTACGAATGGTTCAGAAATGAGAGAGTTATACATAGCTATCCTGAATAGACAATTTTCGTATTGTAACCAAATCTACTGCATACGTCTTTGTTCGTAAACCACCAGTATCTTTAATTATTCACATCGCTCGTGTATCTGTATCTGTATCTGCATCTGCTGAAGCCGGCAAGTCTGACCAGGGGGGTGTTTCACAAAGACTAAGATCGACTTTAAGTTGGACTTAAGTATGGCGGGCCATTCATGCCATTGGTTGCTATCCCCATTGGTCTCTAAATTATAATCTTTAGATAATATTTTTTCCTTCAATAATGAACTATCAAAAAATGTAAACTCTGTAGATTTGAGACCACGATTTGTACGTCCCTTGAAAGACAAATGCCAGTAAATGGTAAGAGCAAACAGTGGCATGAACGGCCTGTTATACTTAAGTCCAACTTAAAGCCCATGTCCACTCCGATTTTCAAAAATTATAACATGTTGTAAATAAATCAAAGGTTAAAACTGCCAAATATCACGGGCGTACTTCAATCAGGTGATTTTTAAGAGCGATTTTTGTTTCGGGTATTTCGAGCAAAACATTTATATTGCTGTACGGATGTGACGTATGCTCCTCACAACGAAAGTGCCAGCGGTATACATTCTGACAATAGGCTATTTTCGTAATGTAACCAAATTTAATGCATACGTCTGTGTGAAGTGCCTCTATACAAACTATTTCATTCACCTGATAAGAATAATAGTGTTTCATTATTCTTATCAGGTGAATGAAATAGTTTGTTTCGAGGCACTTCACAAAGACGTTTGCATTAAATTTGGTTACATTACGAATCTGTGTTGTGAGGACCCTACGTCACAACCGACTCGCTCATTAACTTGTTTTTTGCTCATTAAAAAAAATTATTAAAAATAAATCTGAGCACCATTTTCCAAAACCAAGTTATATTTGGGCTTTTTAGATTTTTGTCTATCTAATCAGCTCAACTTTTCAGTGGAGTGGACTTGTACTTTAAAGTCGATCTTAGTCTTTGTGAAACACCCCCCTGGCTACGGTATCTTCTGATCAATAAAGCTGGACAATATACAGTGTCTCAAAGCTAATTGCTATGGTTTATTATAACCATATAATCCATGAAGAACACAAAAAGAGATCTGCAATTTTGCAATAATTGCTTTGATTAATGCAATTTTTTTAATTGTGCCAACGGGGATCGCGACAAAAGTTGCATTCCTCGACTACTGGAACTTTTTATCGTTAAAAATTAGAAATCAATGTCTTCAAGCTATGTCTAAATGCTATTTACTTTGGTTTATAAATTCTAATGTTTATCGTGTTTTTAGCGGTCGAGACGAACTTATATTTTTGCACCATCGTTTACAAAAAGAATGATCAGTAAAATGTTGGAGACAGGTGAAATCGAGATAAAGGAAATGAAGTTGGCGAAAAACGTGATGATGGGAATATGAGAAAGAAAGAAAGATGGAGAGAAAGCAAAAACAAGAAAAACAAATAGAAAATATAGTAAAGTGGGAAATGGAAAGAGAGAGGTCCATGGGAAACAGAAAGAGTGAGAGAGGGAGAAAGAGAGAGAAAGAAGGGGGAAGGGGCAATCGCAAAAATTGTTGCATTTTGGCAAAACAAATTGGAACATCTTCATGCAAATTCGATGACAACCGATGTTTACCATCATCGTCGAAAATTCTGCAGGACTTTTTAATTTTTCATTTCAATTCAAATTCAAATTAATTTTCTTCCACTCAATTTAACAACATATTTGACATCTGCTCGAACATACAATTTATATTTATAGGAACATAAATATAATTTAAGAACTTGTATTACAAGGAAGAAAGCATGGGTTGTATTGGGTACGCCCGAATACACAAAATACATAATTATATTGGCATGTTTGTTGGATAACTTTGGCTAACTGTCTGTAAATTTGATTTGACACCCCCTCGTTCGAAGTCATCCAGAGACGCCCGGGTAGGCACATCTTGTTTCCTACTGCTCATTACTTCCCCCCCCCTACAATGCATATTTTATTAAGCCGTATTATACAAGACATCACAATGATCACATCACTACGCTTGCCCGTCGTGACTACAAATCGATAAACATGAAAATTCATTAGGCAAACTTGTTGTCGATGAGTGCGTAGCATGGATTACTCCTATATGTGGGTGTGTGTGCGTGTGTGTGTTTTTTTGGTTAATGGTTGGTGGAGGTAAAAAACTATATAGCCCAATACCATTTTGTCCAATTTTTAATTTGTCTTTTCCCCACGATATATAATTCTCGTTTCGTCTAATTTTCACTATGTCCATTTGTTAGTTCCGCAACTCGAAATATAGGCTTAAGTGGTCCTTCTTGAAGTGTGGCCCAATCATGTAGAACAACACAAGCATCACTTTGTAACTGCCACCGCAATGGAAATGCGCTGTACCTTTCGGATTGGATTGGAATGAAAACATGGGTTATTCCAAGCTGGCAAAGTGCACAAACTGTGAGAGTATACGTGCATGACGGGCGTTTTTAATGATTGACAAAATATGATACTTGAATGATTTATGGTGAAACTTTGTCTCCTTTTTCTTCATTGCAGACAGCGGCTACATCGATCAGGATGGTCTGAACAGATTCTTCAAAGACTACTTGGAAATGATCACCGACAAATCCACAAAGGTAAGAAAGAAGTCAAAGAACTTATCTAACGTTTTATATCAGCATGATCAGCAGCGAGATAGAGGGAGGGTACGGGGCACGTGCCTTTACTCTATCGAATACCGAGAAGAAAAAAGAAAACAAGAAAACGAGAGTCACCGAAATCGAGAGAGGAAAGGACTAGAAAAGATTCTAGGAACCCCCCGCACATCTCCCCATATCTCTCTTTCTCGCTCTCTCTGTCTAATTTCTTACACCATCACCTGTTTAAGCTGTGTAAATGTGTCCTCTAATTTTCAAGTCAGATACATAGTGGACCCAGTGGTGGAGGGGGCTGTCGCCCCAACTTCTTAAAAAAGAAGAACTAATAATCCTGGGTCCGCCGCGAACACAAGATCTAAACAAGTTATCCTATTTTTGTCAATGATCGTTCGCTTGATGCAAAAGAGTCCTGGAGCCCTGGGCAGCGTTTCACGAAACCGGCATAAGAATAAGTTCAACGACACCCCATTGAAACGTGTGTATTAAAATAAACAAGCATTTTAATGGGATGTCGGCGAGTTCGTACTTACGACGGTTTCGTGAAAACGATGCCCTGACGTCGTACAGGGACTCACGCTGCCATTGTACATTCGTACAAAACGCTAGAAATCAGGTGAAGAGGGAACATGAATATCATATTCCTGCGGCCTGCCAAGAAGCTGCTTTGGGTCTCTCTTTTTTCCATCACTTGAATATTGAAACATAGCTCCTAGCCACGAGTTGGTCACATGGGAGCTCTCTTTTCGAACACTATCACTTCACAGTCACGTTTAACCCTTATCGTCTCAATGTTTCCCTATTCCTTACATTGCGCTGTCTCTGTAATGCTGTACATGCTGTAAAACGACGCTGAGAGTTAAATTGGCATTTTGGCGCGCTTCCTTGAGATATCGGTTTTTGTATTCTCATGCTTTAGAAATGAGCAATTTTAATTGTAAGTCTAAACCTCCTTGGGGGAGATTAAGTTTCTTTTCACGTGCGTGTCTTCAAGAAGTCAAGATGATGGAATAAGAAAAGAACCCATTCGCTGAAAGAAAAGCCTTACGAATTTGTTATAATTTTCAGCGAGATCATGTATTATTGCCACGGGCGTGTAGAATAAAAAATGGGAACAAGCTATGATTAATCCTCTTGCTTCAAATTACTTTCCACTTCCAATTCATATCACATTTAATCCTGCAGTGCCACATTACAAGTAAAATTATCTAGTGGTGGAGTAAGGAGCGTAGAATTGAGATTCATAATATGTTGTCAAAAAGGGCAATCCAACCTTTGAAATAAGTTAATCTGTATGAAAGCAAAAAAATGTAAGAGGAACAGAATAGCGAAAGTTTGAAATACATTGGACCAATAATATGAGAGTTATGATTGTTTAAAATATGAGATCACTAAAAATGTATGCGAATCTCAAATTGGCAATTTAGTCAGCGGATTGTGATGTATCAAGCGACTACTCTGCCGTTTGTCGCGTACAAATAAATCATTAATTTCTGCTTTTCGCTTAAGTGAATTCTCCCCTGGGACACTACTCAAAATATATTACGGATATTATTATAGATCCTCTAAAAAGAAAATACCCTTCTCAGTCATACATTTCGAAAAGTTGACATGTTAGTAATTTGTTGTGTTGAAACAAATGGGATAATAATTGTCCGGCACTTCGTCACAGTGACATTACAGATTCATTCAATTTAAAGTGCCCGTACGTATAGTGATTACAAACTTTCAAAAATCCATAACTATCTTGTTTTGTCCAATTTCATTCCAACTTCCACCAGTCTGCTTCTTTGAATAACTTTTTTCTTCTGCCTTTTTGTTGTTAGAGTAGTTGTCTATTAAGGTTAGATTTTCCTTTAGGATTAATAAACACACAGCAGCTCACGTTAACGGCATGACCCACACTGTGTACAAGGGCAATTCCAAGCTATTTTGTTAAAATCTCTTTCTCTCTTTCCACTTACCTTCCACTTACCTTCACACTCTCCATCTCTTTCCCTATCTTTCGTCTTTCTGCTTCCCAGCCTTCTCTCTGTTTTCTTGCTCTTTCCTCTTTCTCTTCTCCCTCTCTCTCTCTCTCTCTCTCTCTTTCTCAACCCTGCTCATCTCCATTCGTGATCATGACTGGCATTAATTAAATATTTGGTCTCACACCTCAAAAGAAATGAGAACCGAACGTTTGCATCAACATCATTATTTATTTTACTTCATTCTTGTAGATTACACAGAACTTGATCGAGGACGTAAAGTCGTGCTACATGGGAGCTTATGACGAATCACAGGATGGTCGTTTCCATGTTTCCGAGGTGAGCAAGAAATAAAAACACGTATTTAAAAAATGTTCTACATCCATGTTCCATGATAATACCGTTTGCTTTCAAAAATGTAATTCTATTTTCACCGTCTGTAGACGTCAGTAGACCTACATCTACTATTGTCACCCACTCTTGTTACATTTGAAACAGTTCAAACACCCTCGGCTTCCCCCTCGTGTGTCGGACTATCACAAAGGAGCATTGTGTAGATATGTTTTTACTAACGCCTACAATGATCTATATCTGTCGTATAATTTCCTGTGAGTAGGCCTATGTAAATTATGTTTAAATTGCTAGTTAATGATCACGCGCATTTCCATTCAAGATTATTCGAAACAATCGTCTAAAATAAACATGGCAGTATCTTTAAAATGGTTGAATGCATAATCGTGTATTTTTCATAACAGTTAGATTCCAATTTGGGATTCTTTTTACATCTAAGTAAGATCAGAGCATGCACCTGCATGGTAGTGCTTCATGACAGCAATATGCAAAATTGTATCAGGTAAATTACCCCCAAGGACAATAACCCCCGGAAAATTAACCGCCGGAAAATTACCCCCAAGGACAACCACCCCCGAGGACAGTTATCCCCCGGTAAATTACCCCCTAGGACAATTACCCCTCCCCCCGTGGACAATTACCCCCTAACAATTACCCCCAGGACAATTACCCCGCCCCTGAAAATTACCCCATTGGACGATTACCCCCAAGCCAACCAAAGACAACCACTCCCGAGGACAATTACCCCCACCCAAAAATTACCACCCCCATGTCTACCCTGATAATAAGTTGGTTTTAATAGAAGCATTTTTTCGGGGGTAATTGTCCTCGGGGGAGGGGGAAATTGTCCTCGGGGGTAATTGTCCGGGGGTGATTGTCCAGGGGTGATTGTCTATAGAACCCTGCAAAGGTCATTTAAACCTGTTTCTAATTTTCTAAAACTTAATTGACGACTATTCCTGGACAGCTATCTTAATTGGGTAAAGTACCCCTAGGACAACTACCTCTAGTGCATTTAACCCCGGGATAATGCCATCCATGCAGGGCAATTACAAACGGACAGTTGCCCCATGGATAGATATGGAGACACACAATCCCAATCTTAATTAACAACTTGTTATCAAAGTCTTTTTCTTCAATCGTGATCCTATTTTATGTCCATTTTGACATCATGTGCATTGTAAACATACTACATAGTATAATTAGTCCTTGGAGTATACTATTCTGTATCTTTTGAATTGAATTGAATATTCAGACCCTGGATTAATTAATCACTTTACCTATATAATGATATAAGTACATATTGAATGTCGGACACAACATAAATATATATCCTTGACTAAATACCGTTCGTCTAGACGGGTAGGTAAATAAACACCCACACATATCCATTGCTGAACTAAGCATGATGATGCTTATACAAAAAAAAGTATGTTTTAATAAAGATGGATTCATCATATAAAGTGGTTTTCTTTCCCCGCTTTAATGACAAAAAATAAATATTCTACAATCTTTCCATAGTTCGTTGTTTTTTAATTTTCACTTAATTTAATTTCATTTTAGTAGTTATATGCAGAAAGCTTAATTCAAGTGGTTCGTCGTTTCCAATAGCACGAATCAATAATTTAAGCAAGTTACTTTCCCGCGCTTGCAATCGACGTTCATCTGGTTCTGTTACTTCTGTGTGTCAAATAGCGCAGGTGCAATCATTTCTTTGACGAAATAAGCAATACAAAACTTCAACCACGAACCGTCCTGAGACGAATTGATTTCTCTCTTCATCGAATTCATCAATGACAGTTTTAAGTGATCCGAAGAGAAATGAATGTGGTCGCTTCGGTCTGGTGACGGCTATGATGGAACTATAAACTTTGATACATTTTCCATAAACTCATGTTTTTAATATTTTCCAAACCTCAACGATACGTTGATGACTCATATTCAATCATGATGATCACCAAGTCATGAAAGTAGAAGCTACTTAGCAACGGAGAAGAAGCATTTTCTCCCATCACAGAATGAGAGATTAGAAAGGATTAATGGACAGGGACCTCTGCGAGTAGACAAGAATCTCGATTCGGCAATATCGAAACGTCGTTTACTTTCGAGGGGTATTGTGAAGTACGTAGTCACTCATGTGTATTTTGAAAGATCGTTTTGGCGTTTCGAGATAATCCAAAATAATTCAAATTTCATATGAAATACTGGATCAATAATAATGGTCATCTATCGCTTTAAGATTGTGAACATTCAGTGGATTTGCATAAATATGTGGTTTATACTTTTCATGGTAAAATGGCTGCCCTTTTAAATCCATCATTATGTTGTGCAATTTCATTCCACTTTTGCTATAAGCTATCCATGATTAATATGATTCAATTCCAATAGGTCGTATGTAATTCTCTGTGTGGCTGTGACAAGCTCCACAATGCGCATCATAATTCAATAATCCACATTCAAAGATCCGATGGATCAATGTCCCAATTTTTTCGCTGCATTCTATCATATAATAAAAAATGATTTGCAAACAATTCAGTCGTCCTAGAAAAAAAATGTAAAGCTAATAACTAGCTGATTGCAATGCTACATCAAGTACCCTAAATAGAAGACATCCAATCTATTTTTAATATCTCTCCCCCTCTCTCTCTCTCTCTCTCTTTCTCTCTCTCTTTCTCTCTCTCTCTCTCTCTCTCCGTCTCTTTCTTTTTCTCACTCCCTATACACCTCTCTCTCACTCTCTCCTCTCCTTCTCCCCTCTCTTTCTCTCATCCAATCTCTCTCCCTTTCTCATTCGTTTTATCTCTCTCACTCTTTTTCTTTAATCTTTCTCTCTCTTTCTCTCTCTCTCTCTCTCTCTTTCTTTACGTTGATTGAATTGTGTGAGCATATTGGTTTACAATGCCAGCGAGCCCTTTTTATCCCTAATAATGTGCCCCTTACATCCCAGGGTGTTTCGAGGTTGTCAAGTACAATTACGCGACATCCCCGTGACGCGAGATGAATGGTGCTCTGCAAATGGGACGATATTTACATAGCAAAAGGGTTGACATCTTAAGCAAAACGTACACTTAGGAATGGGAGAGGAAGGCTCCAGAATGATCGCTATTATTGAATTCTAAATTATTTTGGAGGAGATATATGGATTATTTTACATACAAGACATCTAGTGAGCTCTTTTTTAATCATGTGTAGTAGAGAGGGAAAAACATGTGAAAATTGGATAACTAGAATAAAGGAAACAGAAGTAAAATGTGTGGTTTTCTTCAAGAATAAATATAATTCTATCCACACGTCTTAATATGAAGACAATAAGCTTACCGTAACATTCATAATTAAAGAAACAAATTTGCCTTCGCCATTTCTCTTTGTCGATGTGTGCAAATCATTCTGAATGTTTGGACGTCAAAATCATACCCTGCAATTGTTTCAAGTTTCAAGTTTATTTCACATTTCACAAAAAAGAGTTTACATAATTGACAAGATTAGAACATAATGAGGTATACTAGAAGTAACACATTATATAATCAAATCTTTGTAAAGACGTCGAAATTAATTGTATTGAATAGTAGGTTATACAAGGTGAAATGTGGGGAACCTATTAAAAAGCTCAGCTTGTAGATTATAGGTTCCCCTGAATAAAACTAATATTTTGTTGAAGTGGTTGCAATTGTGTTATCCTTACTATGATAGAATAATGATGACATTTGACAAATCAGCTATCAGACAGAAAAGGCCAAGGTCTTTAATCATAAAATTGAGTTCTATCATGAAATTGCATTCGCATAATGAAATAAGCTGTCTGGAAGCCAATTACCCCAATAACTGATTTTGTAATACACAAGAATAGTTGCATACTGGAAGCTTTTGGAATCGTCAAAACGATGGGAAAGTGAATCAATATTGCTGAAGGGCACATGCAATACACACAGAAATGTGTATATGGGACCACATTCACACACACACACACACACACACACACCTGTTGCATGAAAGTTTTGTTCAAATTTTCAAATCTATTTACAGTGATATTTCGTATCTAAGGGCATTTAAAGAGCAATCCTTTCAAGGGAAACCCTTTTCTTTTATGATGTTCTTCCAAACGGACATTAAGAGAATCTCAAACAATTTTTCATCTTTACCAGAATTCGTCGGCTTTCTCTCTGCCTAGTATTTGTCTTTATTCCAAGCAAACCAAGCCAATGTTCCCCTTTGGTTACACATTGAGTCTCAACGAGAATGACAAGGGGGGAAACATCAGTTCTATATTAATGATGAATGGGTGGGCATGACTCGGAGCTTGCCAATAACGAAAAACGATGGCGACAACACTAACGACGACGCCAGGTGATGACAATAATCTGTGCAAAAGGGTTGGAGAGTGGAGAGGGAATGGTAGCTTTGAGAAGATAATCATGAAACAGAACTGGGTGTGGGGGGCAACAAAATGGTGATACTGTAAAACAAGAGTAGAAAAGATATGAAACCTTCTATAAGATATTAATAAAACAGAACTGGTGGGAGGAACAACGAGGAAACGGTAACACTGTAATGCAGTGAAACCATACACGTGCCTATGAAACATCCGTTCGCCAAAGCATATGGTTTTAAATAACTTTTCACACTGGTAATATATAGACATGATAATTACTACAGGACGATTAAATGAACTTGAACATGGTGGGGTGAGGGGTGGATTGGAATGTATTTGTGTTATCTTTTTCACAATAGTTTAAGAAGAACTATCATGTTGTTATTACTACGACAGGTTTGGGATGGAAAGTTGTAAAAGACAGTGTTCGGTATTTCCACATCTACCTTGGATCGTCCCCGTAAAAAAAGATGTAATTATGATAACGTCTTCATTAGCTAGAAATGTTTCATAAGCGTGAAGAGCAAGAAGATATAAAGAAAGAGAGAATGTGAGAGAGAAAGAGAGTGAAGAGAGAGAGAGAGAGAGAGAGAATGAAGAAGAGAGACGGAGGAAAAGGGAAGTGGAATAGAGAGAGAGAGAGAGAGAGAGAGAGAGAGAGAGAGAGAGAGAGAGCGTGACGAGAGAGAGAGAGAGAGAAAGAGAGAAGGTGGAGGGAGGGAGGGTGGATCTAGACAATTTCAAAAAGAATGAAAGAAGTAATGAATATTTAAATAATATAGGTTGTCTGGAGAGGCAGATAGAGAGGCAGGCAGTGTGAGAAGAAAAGCGAGAAGACGGATTTAGAAAACTTTAGACT
Organism: Mesocentrotus franciscanus; assembly: GCA_037976565.1. Taxonomy (NCBI): domain Eukaryota; kingdom Metazoa; phylum Echinodermata; class Echinoidea; order Camarodonta; family Strongylocentrotidae; genus Mesocentrotus; species Mesocentrotus franciscanus. Next base: position 12,149,418 of record CP137676.1, read on the forward strand.
TTGAAATAATAGAAAAGGAGAAGGGGGAACAAAAGTTGGAAGGGAAAACGAGAAAAGAAGAGATTGTTAAAGATTGAAATGTGAGTAAGAACTGAAAGGATGGGTTGCGAGGGAATGAAAGAATAACAAGAGAGGATGAAAGATGAGAAACGTAAGCCAAGGGCGAAGATGTTCAAGAAACTTCGCAGCTGTATCATTAGCAGGGGAGGAGGAAAGGGCTATTTTCTTGAAGATGCTTTGTTCATTAATGCAGAATTCTTGCCTTCGTGTTGCCAAGAATGAAATCGCAGAAAGTGCATTCTTGTTGACTCCATTTGGTCATGACGCAAATAGAACCAGTCTATCAACGGAAGTCAGTGTGGTTCGAATTCTCATCATCCGGATTACGTACCACGCCGAAAGCTTTCGACTAGAGAAATCCGAGATTCAATATCAAGAGTTACTGTATGGAGTTAAATACAAAGTGCAAACATGAATGACTGTATATAATTTTGCATTTCGTACTTTTCGACTTAAAACCCTTCCCCTCCCCCTTTGGTGTAAGCTCGAGTGAAGAGAAAAATTGATACTGCAGCTTACTTCCGGCAGCTTTCCGTAGCTAGTTCAAATTGAGCCAGTCACATAGAAATAAAGAGATGAAGAGCAAGAGAGAAAAAGAGAGGGAGAGAGAAGGTGGTAGACGGGATGGAAGAGGGGAAAAGGGAAAGATGGAGAGAGAGATAGGTAAGAGAGAGAGAGAGAGAGAGACAGATGGAGACAGAAAATAAGACGAAGAAAAAAAAGCATAAATTTTAACGTAAGATCCCAGAATGTCAGAGCTAATATCTCAGAAGTACAATTTATACATTAAATTACATCCCACGAAATCCTCACGTGGCAAATGACTTTATCCCTGATTGCATTTCCGTTTCAAGACATTACCCACAATAGAGGCCAATCAGTAGCCAAATCGGCTGAAGAATAACTAAATAAACCTTAAAGCGCAATACGGAACATTATTAGCCCAAGAATTGATGTAATTAAGTCCTTCTTGGGACCGATGGTGTGGGAAGGAATTGATGAAACGCGACAGGGTGAGCGACAGATAAGAAAATAAGAAGTTGTTGAAATGTACACCATTAAAAAGAAGCTGGAGCTGGGTAATTGCCCGTCAGAATAAGCAACGTGATTTGTGGCGTGTGACTTGTGGGGGGGAATCTGATATGAAGTGAAAAGTGAAAGTGTGCCGTGGGTGACAAGATTCATCAAGTAATGATGGTAATGTTAGGCCACAGACTCGGGTAAAGAGGGAAGAAGATGTTGAAAAGGAAGAAAAAATACGAGGATCGAGGTCACAAGGAAAAGGAATAGCGAAAACAGGGCAGGTAAACGAAAACAAGGAGGGGAAAAATTATCAAAAAGATTATTAAAAAAATAATAATACCATAATTTGTCAACTTTAAAGTGACCCGGTAACATTGTTGAAGGTTGGTGAAAAAACTGCGTCATTTTTGTATGAAATGTTACTTATTATATTCCTTCTACTGTACTGTACTAACCCTCTAGCATGCAAAAATCCTGAAAAAATTCTCAAATCACAAAGATATTTATGGTTTTCTTTGAAGGCGTCACTGGTCAACACCTTCTAACAGTAAATTCTCCCAACCATTTTGGAATTTTCCCAACTGTTTTTCCATGTAAATAAGACATAAGACAGGATTTAAAAAATATTTCAACACTTAAATGTCTGGAATGATATATAAAGCCAATTCATAGCTTTGTTACGATTTACATTCACCTAAAATGTAATTAAATTGTAATAATATAGTTGGGAGAATTAAGGAATCGATCAGATCAGTTTTTCCCAATTTCTTTTATTACTAAGGGTCTGTTTTCACTCAAACTTTCAGATTATATTTAATTTTACAGTCTAGCATTGAAGCCACTACCTTAGCACATTTTCTCTCATCTGAACAATGTTACCAAGTCCCTTTAAAGGTAACTTGATGATTATCTACATTATACTGAGTTTTCTATGTATTTTTTTTTTTGGGGGTGGTCAAATTGCCCCATTGCCCTATCAAATACTCTATAGTGCTCCTCGATAAGACTTGTTGATGTTCATAATGAATGCTTTCGTTTGGGAAATTTTTGCCGGTTTATTTGCCCTACCAAGAAAATTGCAAAACCCACTGCCATGCACGTTGAGCTCTATATTGCCCTAGCTTCTACGACTAAAGGAAGCAACTGCCAAGTATATAGAGCATCTTACTCAGAAACGCTTTCCCATGGTATGCACAACACTACAGTGTTTGGTTTTATATCTTTATCTGTTTAAAGCGGAAAGTATATGAAATGTCCTAAACTATGATGACCGAATACTCCGACCCTAGACCGGGCCCTAGACCCACACTACATCTCACCCTAAACGACGAAATAAAACCGGGGCAATTAATATTGTCCGAGGAGCAAAATGTTGGATTTTCTTCAAGTTGGTATAGTTACTTCCTTTTGTATTGGACATAGACGCTTCCAAACAGATTATGTTTAGCACATTAGCTGTCGCGGTCTGGTGGATTCTGATTTACCACAACCCCATTTCTAAATGACTGAGCAATGAGGACGGTGATAATGCGATCCACGGCCATATTTTGCATTCTGTCAATCTTTGGCCATAATAATTGGTTTAATGACACTTTGAGGACAAGGCCAAGCGATAACTTATTCTCATATTGTAACCAAACACCATTATACAGACATGATTCCTTCGGGGACGGAATGTGATATCATTATTTTGATGCCAGATACGTTAAAGTAAACCGGTAACATTGTTGAAGGTTGGTGAAAAAACTGCGTAATTTTTGTATGAAATGTTACTTATTATATTCCTTCTATCGTATTAACCCTCTAACATGCAAACAATCCTGAAAAAAATCTCAAACCACAAAGATATGTTTGATTTTCTTTGAAGGTGTCAGATACTTTAAATAATTTTTAATTATGTATGTCGTCATTATCATAGTTGCAAAAATATTAACCAACCCGTCTAAAATACGAATCTCCCAATAATTAAGTATCAATACTGTAACATGGAAGGTTCAAACAAAAGACTTGACAAGAATAATCTTGTTTTATGCAAATTGTTTGTAATTAATGCAAATAATCACCCTTCTTACAATTATTAAATATAATTATGAACGGTATATCAAATAAGGGGTTTGGTTTTCATATCTAATGCGCTTGTTTCATACAGTCATTAGTTTTTAGTATTTTGCTTACTTTTTTCATTAGACAAAACGCTTCTTAAATCTTTGCATTGGGTGAATAGAAGGAAGAAGACACCACCATCTCAGCGTGAGTGACTATAAAAAGGAAACGTCCACATGTTCATGTCTGTCCTTTGCTTCCAAAAAAACCTTTTCTCTCTCAAAAATAATTCTCTCTCTCTCTCTCTCTCTCTCTCTGTATATCCACAAGATAATATATCACTTAGCGTCACTGAGATGACGCTCAACTGTCATTTTATATCTTTCCGAGAAAGTGATATGTTTGTTATGAATGCAGCAGCTTTTGAAGCTAATGTGAAATACGAGAAGATATTATTATGTTGACCGTTGCGTAGCCAGGGGGGGGATGGGAATGGTCACTCCCTAGGTCTTTAGTTTCAAAAAAATAAATCTAATAGGGGAAAACAGAGCGGGGAAGGGGAAAATAGAGGAAAAAGGATCAAAACGTTGAACATTAGTAAGGTCATTACCTATTTTTAAATCTTGGCTATAAAATATACGTGAGAGCATGGACCATGGTGAGAGTAAGGCAAATAAAGAAAAAACGTGAATAGAATCATTACGTTGCGAAAGGCTAGATGAAACGAGATATTTCACATGCTTCTTGACTTAAGCTTGGAGTAGACTAAACCTTGTTTGTGTATAAAGACGTTGGCGATAAATTACAGGGGCGGTTAGTTGAGTATATAGGGCCGTATGTTGGGAATCTTGCTAGAAAGGGGGGAGGGGGTGGGGGTGTTATGATATTTATGATAGATTAGAAAAGAATCTGCTCGACCATTCTCTGTGCATTTATTTGTATTCCTTTAGTCATAGAAAGCAATAAAAAGCCGTAGTTCCAAAACGGACTTCTAAATCAGAGTAGAACGGTTCGTGGTTCAGTGGTTTGGGCTCTGGATTTTAAAGCCTAACGACCCAGTTTCGATTCCCCAGGCAAACATTTCTGGTTGTACCTCCGTAGTTTAGCCATATTTTAATGATGCCGACGGCAGTGATGAGGAACATTAATATTTAATATTATGAGACGCTTCAAATGTATTATTATTAGATGGGCAAATAATGTTATAACAATAGTAGATAGATTGATAGATAGATGTATAGATATATAGATAGATAGATAGATAGATAAGTAGATATAGAAAATGATAAACATTACAGACAAATACATATCGTGATATATAAACAGTTTCTTATCCTGACTAACTTTGCAGCCGAAAACGTGGACCGTAGAGTAAATCAGTATGAGGAGTGAGGGAAGAGAGGGAGAGAAAGAGAGAGAGGGAGAGAAAGAGAGAGAGAGAGAGAGAGAGAGAGAGAGTGAGAAAAAGGGGGGAGGGTACGCTAGCGGGAAAGGACATTGTGATCAAACTCGGCTTATGGAACTGGGTCTCATATTCAGACCTAATTTTCCCCTGCACTCATCTTACACAGATGGTACGGTAATCATGTTAATCGCATTGGAAATAGATCCTTCAAATACTCATATTGCGTTTCAAAAGGAAAGTAACAAGGGAAAAAAATGTGTACCCCAGTTTGCTGAGCTACTATATCTGTCTACATCAGGTCATCCTATTTGTGTGATATAAGCTTTCTTTTATTTGGCTTGTATATAGCTGGAAGTGATTATTGAGTTCAGATACTCTGATGAAAATGCATTTCGCATTGCGGTGGATATAATATACATGATGTAATTACAATTTTCTTATTGAGGAAAGTTATAGTTAGAATGATTACTGTAATTATTGTTATTGTGACAACTTTTGTTACAACTTTAAAACGTATATTGTGATAATGATTGATTATGACTATTGATAAATACCTGTAAGTGCTTCAGTTAACTAGTTTATTACCAACCGTTGTTGTTGTTTTTTTAAATAGGAACTATTACTTTCAATTCTCTTTTAAGACCTTTTCATACACATGACTTTACACTTTTATCAGCCATTCTGCCCCAATTGCCAATGGTTAACTTTTTCTTCACAATTGTATATGCAAGCCAGGGGGGCGTTTCATGAAACAATTAGTCGGTGGTTTTCACCGACTAATATAATTTTCACCGACAATTTTATTGTCACCGACTATTTTCAGGTCTCTGATTGGTCAAATTTAGTCGGCGCTGACAGTTGTCGGTGGACAAATGTTGATGAAATGCCCCCCCAGTTCTTCATTACAACTGAGCTTAAAATAGAAGAACAGAAAAATAGGTTGCGCATTGAGTATTTCATCCATATCACCGAGAAAAAAAGGAAAGATACTAGAGGATTTCTTTAAAAAGAACACGAGTATTCGGTGTACCAAAAATAAATTCGACAAATTTAAGAGGGAAGTTGTTCCAAGCTTACGTAAAAGGATTACGGCGTCTCTTATATAATGTACTGTGGGCGTAATGGGAAAATACCTCAGAAAAAAGGGGGAAAAGAAGAGGCATGTTTTGGTATCAGAATGATATAAGGAAGCTCATTTGTATTTATCTTGATAATGTTAGGAACATATACGCGACAACATGAGTTTTTATGATTAGTATGAAATTACACGGAGCCATTATAATTTGTTCATTTTAAAAAGGTGTAACGCAGACGATACGATCCCCGGAGAGTTTTGTGGTTATGAATATTTTTACGAGAGGCAGTTTCTTCATGTGAAAGTATAAATGTACTTGGAGCACCAATTCTTGTCAAATTCTTTCGATCGATGTTCTTAAAGTGCATGTTGTGACAGTTTCATGTACTCGACCACTGTGATTAACCACATGATACTATGAGGTTTATGATAAAGCTTTTACATTATCTCGTAAAGTGTGGGCGTTAGTTGAGTCTTGGCAAAAACCTTGACAAGTTTCGAACAAAAAGTATTGTTTTGGGAAACAACATGAATATAGAGAGTTGATAAGAGTACATGCAATGAAAATGTGGGTTACTTCGCATGACCTGTATCTGGGAGGAGAATTGATTGACTGGATATAACTTATTTTTGTTTATTATTACATGGTCTTTTGGTTTGTTTTCAGCTGGCAGAGATTTTACCGACGGATGAAAACTTCTTGGTGATCTTCAGGAAGAATGAGAACATCACAGATAGCAGAGACCTGTTGAAGGTATTGGCTAACAGGACCCGTGGATCGAGAGAGAGAGAGAGAGAGAGAGAGAGAAAAGAGAGAAGGAGAGTGCGCACGCTCGGTCTACCTCTCTGGAGATGGGATCTTCAATATCAAACATTTTTTAAGGCCTACATTTCTTAGAATTTTCAATCAAGTCTTTGGAAACGTTTTAATATTTGATTTCCCCAGTGGATATCATTTTCAGCAATTTATTATCAAGTTTTTTTTAAATGTCAAACCCCTAATATGGGTTCCTCCAAAATATACCAAGATAATTGATTAGCCCGCCTACGGATTACCTAAAGCCCTGATTTTCCCATCAAGATAAAATGTCGCTCTGTTCATATGACGATGTAGAACGCATTAAAGTGAAATGATATATCAAATTCAATTTCAGTTAGGATAATCCGTTGAAGAAGATTTATTTGATCAGCGAAGCTATTGACAATACGACTGCAACTATAATGTATTTCTTAGAAGTCAACCTCATGGTAATTTCAATAGCACATCACCTAACCAAATATACCAGATTGTTTAAGGTTCTGGTGACTGATTAAGTAATTATTTGATATTTTTGTATTATTGCAGATTTGGAAGAAGTATGACACAAACTCCAGCGGATTCATAGAACCGTCTCAATTAAAAGTAAGCACATGTCAATACTATAATTTCAGTTTTTGTTTTCTCTCTCTCTGCCTATTCCCTTTTCATTCTTCTTTCTTTCTTTCTTATTTCTCTCCTGTTCGTCTCTCAGCAAGACAGTGTTCTATCTATATTTATTTTCCCGCATCATAATTGATATCGATTATTTATTATGTTTTAAATCTTGTACAGTTTTATCGAAGTCGTTTATATATATAATGTATAACATTCTATTTGTTGTATTTATGCTACTTTTATTGTATTTTATATTTTAACTGTATATAGTTGTGATGTATTTTCAGGGCCCCATGGAAAACCAACTTTTGTTGAATGGGCTACCCTGGTGAAATATAAAAACAATTGATAATAAATGAATAAAATAACCATCATAATCGGCAACAATAGAAGCACATTGTGCTAAAAGTAATTTTTAAATTTTTAATTACCGCATTGATTAAGCTTAGAAGGTCATAATCAGTCAGCATTATTTGGATTCTATGATAACTATTCTCTAACTATCACCTCAGACAATTAACCCCCCACTCAGTGTTATTTAGTGTACGCGTATGCTTGTTCCCTCCCTTTGAAAGCACCCCCTATCTCCGGTGTGAAAGTCAATGGCGGGCCGGACTTTGTCGTGCGAAAAAGTAACCCTTTACCGGACATTTTGGGAACGCGCATGGGGGGGGGGGCTCCTACACTAATTCCCCTAGGTCGTGTTCGGAGGGTAACGGGTAATTAGCGGGGGGTAGGTGTCCAGTTTTATTCCAGGATGATGGTCCTGACATGCCTAGAGTCAGTCGGTCCTAAGTTGGTTGTCGGGGGTCAGTTGTCACAGGGGATATTAATTTTGTCTGTTGTAATTATCTGGAGATAGTTATCACAAGTTGGCTATCTGGGTAATAGCTGTCCGGAGTGATAATCTGAAGGTGATGGTCCTGGGTGATGGTCCGGGTAATGGTCCGGGGTGATGGTCCTGGGTGATGGTCCGGGGTGATGGTCCGGGTGATGGTCTGGGTGATAGTCTGGGTGATAGTCCGGGGGTATTTGCCCTGATAAACATGATAAGAACATTTCACTGTGTTGTGAAGTATTGAGAGAAGAATCGATTTATATGAAATTAAAATTAAGAAAAAAAAATCATATTTTTGTCTGATTTTGTTTTTTTCTTGAGTCGTTCATTCGTGATCTGTGTCATGGCAAGAAGGAGGTTGATGACAAGAAGTTAGATGAGTACGCCGAAGCAACGGTAAGCTTATGTAATATATAATGGGGGTAGTGTGTCCGGACGCTTAAAAATGAAAGCTTTCCCTTTTGCCTTCAGGTTAAAAAATATATAGCATCAAAAAGCAGTTTAACATCATAACAATTTATAAGAAGATGATAAATTAGGAGGGGAAAGAGGAGAATATTGGAGTTTTGAGGAAAAAAAAAGAAGAAAAGAAGCAGAAGCTCATTTCATAACACAAATGGAATCCAGAAGTGGAGAAAAATGTTGAACCATTTAAGAAGAGTACACATAATCCGGTATGCATGCATTTCAGGGCAAATTGATGGTAGGAGATGCAGAGGAAGTTAATATGAGAACAAGGAGATGTTTTCAATTTATTTTTTAATTGGTCTTTTTTATCAATTATTTCTCAGCTCAAGATTTGTGACAGGAATAACGATGGTCGGCTTGGTTTAAGAGAGATGTCAAAGTAAGTATAGCCAGGGGCGTAGACAACGGGGATGAGGATGCATCCCCCACCTCACAAGGTGGGGGATGGCATGTACAATCATCCCCCAGGTTTTGGGAATGATATTTGCTTACTTAATAAGTCATAATGATGATAATAATAGTAATAATAATAATGATAACAATTATAATATTAATAATAATAATAATTATGATGATGATAATAATAATCCTCATCATTATTGTAATTGTGTTTATTGTTATTAGCCGCATTCACACGGTGAAAGCCAATTCAGACGGTAAAAAAAAGAAAATCTTACAAGTATTTTGTGGTTATCTTGTGGTTTGGAAACCATAAGATAACCACAAGATTAATCGCGTAGTATGTACGTATTCATTATGCTTTATAATGAACAGACATATTGTTCAAAGTTTAATCGTTATTTGTTTGTTGTTTATGTGTTCTATTCACAAATGGCCACAGAGGCTGTTTTCATTCATAACCACATACCCCTATCAAGACAACATAGAATATACCTGCGTGTACACAGTTGACATTGGTTTTTTTTCTGAAGAGGTGTAACAGCAAAATTCACAGAGATAAATAAATACGTAGTGTGGTTCAATATGCAATACTATGTGTCAGTCCATTCTGTATTCGTATGCCACGGTGTGTAGATCTTGTCGATGTATGTCTGTCCATTCAAGGCGTAGTATGTGTGTGTGTGTGTGTGTGTGTGCGTGCACGCGTGTGTGTGTTATTTTACCTCATTAAGTATGCATCAGATTGCACGATTTCAAGTTCAAAATTGCAAAAGCTCCCTACCGTTGGAGGGTGGGACACCCCCCTCCCACACCCTCCCCCCGCTCGGTCGCTTCGCTCCCTCGCTCGGGCGCTTCGCGCCCTCACTTGCGTTGGCAGCCCAGTCATCCCCCCAGGTGTACGAACCTGTCTACGCCACTGAGTATAGCACATTCACCCAATGAACACCTTGCTTTATTATAAATACAGTGCTTTAATTTATGAATCGACGACGATGATGATGATAATGATGATTATGATGATGATAAAGACGATGATTCACTTGCTGACGTCTCGCTGCCTGAAAAATTTGACATGCTTTTTAAAAATTAAGAATGTACTTTTTTCACGAAAAATTTAGCCAATAAGATATAAAAGTTACAAATAGATAACTGCCCAAATATTTTATTTTTTTATTTTGAGAAATTACAGAGGCCACCGTGATCCCTCGGATTCATTTCGTACGCCACACAGTGGTGTCTTTGTATGTATCATTTTCTTGACAGTTGACACCTAATATATTTTTCTAAATATAAATATTTTTTCCTCTGCAGGTTGTTGAACATCAAATCAGAATCGAATTTCTTGAGCCAATTTGACGAAAGAGTGAAGGTAGGCCATTACATTCGACAGAGATCGGCCTGAGAAATGTCGTATAATCAATATGTTCTCTTTTTTTTTTACATCAATCATGTGATATTATTCTCTAAATGTTAAATGTAATGGAAGATAACATAAGACTGGGGGTTGAGGGGGCTATGCCTTTACTGTCATTTATCAATAATAAGTTGAATATTCAAGCAAGACCTGTTGCATTATTGTTGGTAAGAATACTTGATTGCGACCAGAAAAAGGAAGAAGAAGAAGAAGAAGAAGAAGAAGAAGAGTAATGGGCTACAGCACCAAACAGTCAAAAATCTTTTGTAATTTTGAATAAATTTAGCATTAACCTCTTGTTTAAATACTCATACTGTATTAGGCCTATGAGTTAATAAAACAGATTTATGTAATTTTATTTTAGAACATGACAGAGAAGGAGAAGAGACGTCACATCAACAGGGTCTTTCAACATTACACACAGGTAACATACTATTATTATATGCCCCATTGTACACGAGGCGTCATTTTACTGACGTAGGACTGCGTTAGCGTCAGCGGCTTGAGCGGACTTTGGTGCGCTATAGTGGGAGTGGCCTTGTATACACAGAATGAATGCAAAATGAACTGGGCAAACATTGCGTTGAATTGTATGCGCTACAGCCTTGATATTAGCGCAGCTAGGTAATGACGCAGTTGAAATGACGCAGTTGAAATGACGCTTCATGTGCACCGGCACTGCGAGAGCAAAGTAAATCAAGAGTATGCAGTGATAGTATAATGATGAGGGGGTGCCTAGACACTTAGCAAACTTAACGCCCTCTCTTTTGCCTTCAGATTGAACGGAAGTCATTAATCAAATAGCACTACCATCATGAATATTTGTCCTTTTTAATATTGTCCAAAATGAAGTCTTAGAAGATTTATAAAATATTGCGTGTAAACTTCTTCAAATTGCTGTTTTAAATCACCCATCGAACACACAACCATCCGGACACACAACCCGTCTGGACATCACCACGTCTGGATATATCATAGGTGTATATTCTGGCACTATTTTGCGTTTTTGTATAGGCCTATTTACTTTTTGCTCTTCAGCATGCTACACTCTCTCTTTAGCAAACACCTTGTGAAGAAGACAACAATTCCTTGAGCGGTATTAATGATAACATTATACAGGTTTCACCGCATATCGCAAAAGAGTGCAAAACGTATTGGTGCCTAAATCTTAATAACTTAGGAGAATTGTATGCAAAATAGGGCCATCTTTTGTCCAATTATTGCATTTTAAACTGTTTAGACCATCAGATATTCATACAATGCTCTTTATCAAATCATGGTTGTGAAATAATTACGAAACGAAATGAAATGAAATATATTTTGTATTTTGCTAGGATGGGGGTAACGAGCTAGAAGGAGAGCGGCTTGATGCGTTCATCTCGGATCTCATGGATGTAAGTGTTTAAAGGGAAAGCCCACCCCTCATATTAAGCAGAAAAATAAATACAAAAACTAAAATATTAGTGATTTTTTGAATAAAATCCAATGAAAAATGAAGAATTTATTATTTTTCAAGTTGCAATCAAACAAACACAAAGTGGAAATAGGGCCCCCCCCCCCAATTTGCTCGCCTACTAAAAAAAAAAAAAAAAAATCATTAATTTTTATCATTTCTCTAAAGAAAATTTGCAATCATACATACACCTTAGATAGGCCTATAAATCTATAATCATTGCAAATATGTATTCACTCAATCCTTGCATGAAAAAAAAGCTATTCCTTTATTAAAAACTAAGAAGAAAAATGGAAATTGGAGAGGATTCCGAAATATACGTCACCGAGTTGCCAGTTTGTGTTTCATTGATTACAACTTCCAATATTTACAACTCTCAAACTATCACTTCTCTAATTTTTCTGGTTTTACTAATACCAAGTAAATATTTTCTTTCTTCAGAGTTGACTTCCCCTTTAAAGGGCAATCTAACCTTCCTCATAAGGTGGATTTTCTCCGGAATATGATTTCATGAATCCCGCTGGCATTATGGGATAATGGATTATTTCATAAGGATGGGAGAGGGAGACGAGGAGCGGAATATTTTCTGGAATGTATCTCTTTTTAGCACAATGCTTAATGTCGGTCAATGAAAACATAATACAAATCCATGCCTTGCAAAACTTAAGCCAAAAAAAAAAAAAAAAAGAAGAAAAAAAATACTATGGAATTCCGTAAGCGCCCATTTGGAATTGCGCCGTTGTTTTTGTTAGCGATCAAAGTTCTTCCTAAAACCACAAATCCTATGTACCCCATTATGTACTTGTAAGTACATACGATACTTTTAATTGACATTCATTTGCTGTTCATGAAATATATCATAAACGCATTATTTTATCGGCACATGCAGCTATAGCCTCGACACACTAATCAACTTCTTTAGCAGTGCCCTTATTTACCACCATCATGCAGAGGAGTGGAAACTATCTATCAGGGATCATGTTAGCAATCACAGATTTTGGAGTTGAAATCCATTAATTTCACTATTATAGTGGGATCCACTCCAAAATAATCTTTTGAGAGTGGATTCCACCACGGTTTTAGCATAGATTTCCACTCAAAAACGAAGTGATAAATATATGGCTTTAAAAAAAAAAGGTGGATTGTCACTCATGTTTATTTATATAGTAATTTAATTTGCATAATTACCTCTGTATTTTGATATGTATTTGTATATTTATTGTATGTATTCTGTATTTTATATATTCATTTATTTGAAATGGTTTATTGATAAGAAATTACTTGCTGCCAGATAGCCGACTTGCAGATTATTTTCCAATCAGAATATATAAAATGGATACATAAATTATCAATAATAATTCATTAATATCAATGAAAATGCAATATTTTGAGTATACATGACTGTAGATGCATGTATAAATTTGTCTGTTTAATATGTCTTTATGCCTTCAATCCAAATAAACTGAAATTGAGTGGAAAATGAATCATACCGAGTTACGACTTATTTCTTTCTTTACAGACGGATTCTCACATGGACATGTCTCAACTGGAGTTATCCAAGAAATCTATCTTAAATTTCTTTGACATCAACCGAGACGGCAAGATCAACTTGGAGGAACTGGCCATGTGTCTCAACGTCTACAAGGGGCTCTAAAAGTGTGGTACAGCGTTTCGTATTCCAAAGATCGCCTCATTTCTTTCACACCTTCCCCTGAACCCCCAAATCTTGCCTGATATATCATCAATCAACGTGCAATTCTTAAACGTTAAACGGCAATCTGTCTATTCACACATTCACAGTCCAATTCTCAACGTCATGTTCAAAGATCATTATTTACCAGAGAATAATCATCTTTTGCAGGCTGAAAGGCTAAAGTTACACTGAATCCTATTTATTCACATATCACGTAGCATCGAAATGTTCAGAACTTAATCATCATCATCTATTGGATAAGGTTATAAATCCATTTTCAAGCTACCGTAAACGTTCTCACTTAGAAGATAACGAATGCTTAAGGTGCAATAAACACTTGCCTAGACACAACCGGTTAGGCACATGTTACAAAGTTGATAAGTACTTTGTAACAATAATGATTGTGTTTGTATTATGTAGAGTTAGAGTTATTGAGACTTCAAAAGCTACTTAATCGGATTTAAATTAAAAAAAAGGATGTCTGATATTTCACTCTGTCATCCCGGAATATATCATAGGGTGATAGGGATATGAAACATTGTCAAAAGTGCCGAGTATAAAAAAAAGTGATTTAGTTAGAAAAGAAATGTACGAAAATTACAAAAGAAGTTAGCAAGGTGTGTGACATATATGTTGCTTGCTATCATCTACTTATAAACGATTCACAACAAGTTAGCAAGGTGTGTGACATATATGTTGCTTGCTATCATCTACTTATAAACGATTCACAACAGACTTCTTTTTGTTAACCCCATATCCAAATTATGACACACAATATTTTGAATTGTATATAGTTATATCACAAGCCAACAATAGGCCGCTAAAATTCATATCACAACACTCAAACGTCTATTCTGTCATACAATGAAATGTTCATTGTTATGATCACTGTGCCTCAACCATCATGGGATTACAAGTTATGATTTATTTGGTGTCACTTGTCATATGAAAAAAAGATTATATATATACATTACATGTACATTCTAAGTTTTGGGAATTGCCCTTAATACGCAGTGTCATTTAAATGCAGAGTATTGTGATAAAAGCTCCATTAATAGCGAAAACTTACAGCTGACTTGCCTGTCAGGGCAAAGTGTAATACAAGTACGCATTTTTTAGAAATGTAGACACTTTTAAACGATTATGTTTTAATCGTTGAAATAAATTCCAAGAAAGAATATTTAGGTTATATCGTATCAGTTATGTAGGATGAATTTGTGTTGTCATTGTGCAATTTCTGATGATAAATCATAACGTCACAAAAAGCGGCCTTCTGACTTTTTTTGTTTGTTAACGTCTCCGTGCCAGTATAATCAGCAGGCTTGAAAATAGTGCATCGAGTATTACGTAATATCTCTATAAGTGTAGTGTACGTCAAATTATTTAGGAGAATGCGTATTGTCAAACATTTAAATTAACATAACGTGTTGTGATTAAACATTTTTTTAATCATGAACTTCACGAGGCATAGAGAATAGTAGAATACATGTACGAGTAGAGATTGATATTACATTCCATCATTTTTCATTCTGATGTAAATGATAATTTATTTGATATCTATGGACATTGAAGATTGGACTTCGAATGAGTATTATGTATTTGCACTTAATATAATGTATATTATGAAACATTCATGCTTTTATCGATATCTTGTCTTTATTGATATGCCGATACGTGTATTATATATTTATGACTTTTTAACGATGTGTACCAACTTTTCATCGACCAAGAGATAGAATATTACGAATTATAGATCGTCAAACACAAACGTGAGAGACTACGTCACGAGGTAGAAAATAGTTATTGCGGCCATTGCTATGTTCTGAAACATAGTATACTGCTGTCGGAATGAATTTTGAGAAAAGTATTTATGGAAAGCCAACTTGAGGATGATGTTCTGTTTGACCTGGCATATTGAGTCAGGGCAAACAGTTTTACATCTACAGAGTATCAAATGTGAACAAACTAATTATTTCTCTACCTTGGTTGATGAATATATGATTAAAAAAAGTTATATAGGAGAGTAACATATAGAGAAAAACATGTTATTAGAACAAACTATGTAGGCTGTGTAGCTGTTAGAAATGTGTAATCTGTGCAATTTTTATGTAATCATTCTGTTGGCTTCTTTTTGTCAAATTGTGCGAACGAATAAAAGGTCAAAGCCAGTGAGTTTGAAGCGTTAAGCTGTCTTATTATTACGTTTAAACTATATCTGTGTGTGTGTGCGGGGGCAGGCGCGGATCCAGGATTTCTTAGGGGGCCAAATTTGAAATTATGCGAGCCAAATACTGGTACGTAATGGTGACCAGCAGTGGCGTATTGAGCAAAAACTTTTTTTTTTGGGGGGGGGGGCAGGTCCCACTGAACGTTTTTTCAAAGTGGGTGGGGGGAGGCTAAAGTATTTACGATCAGGTAGAGCGTAGCGTAAATTGGCGTGGGGTCTAGGGGCAAAGCCCCAGCGGGGGTTAAGGGGCGGAGCCCCCGGAAGCCCAGGGGTATGGGCATTTAATTATGGTCAGATGAGCATATTTTGATATCTTATTCATGACACTGGCTGGCAGGTCACTCATTGGCGTGGGGTCCAGGGGGCTGAGCCCCCTGAAACTCGGGGATTTGAGGCATTTATTTTTTAAACAAAAAGCACTAAAAATTGCCGACTTATATACTATTCAAATAGCTATCATTATGTTTAAGTATATTAATAATCTGCTCCCTTCGTCTTTTGATGACATGTTTAAGTTCAGTAGCTCTGTCCATACCTACCCAACTCGCATACCCGGAAACTTTCATCTCACAAACCCAAGACTGTTAATTGCCTCTAAATCAATTCGTCATCATGGTCCAGACATCTGGAATAATCTTTCAGACAATATTAAATCTTGTTCGACCATATACTCCTTGAAAGCCACTCTAAAAAAAACTGTCATTCAATCTTATGAATCCCATACTCCAAATTAATATATTCACATAAATATTCACATTCGTCATTCAACATCCTCATTTTACTCAACTGCTACATACAGCACCAGCACCTGCACCTGCAATGCACCCACTTGATCAGTAAATATCAATTTCAGTCACGAATCTTTTTATGAGGCCGCCATCAATTTCAAGCCTTACCGCTCACGATGGCGGTCTCCTGCGTTCATTGATTGGATTATATATTATATTATATGTATTATATTATATTATATTATATGTGAGAGTATGTATAGGTGTATGTGTGTATGTATATGTATGTATGCATGTGCTATGTATATGTATATATATATGTATATGTATGTATATGTATATATATATATGTATATATATCTATAAAAAAGTTTAAGCTCACTTCCTTATTTTGTATTCATTATGTATCATGACTATATTGTTTATCTTATGAATTGTTTTGTATATTATCTTTGTAAACACATTTTATATTATGTATTGTATTATTTTGAACGCAGAAATAAAAGCAAACAAACAAACAAACAAACAAACAAACAATTACGGTCAGATGAGCATATGTTGATACCTTATTTGTGACACTGGCAGGACACTAATTGGCATGGGGTCCATGGGGCGGAGCCCTCAGAAGCTCAGGGTTTTAGGCGTTTAATTACGGTCAGATGAGTATATTTTGATACCTCATTATTTTGTGACACTGGCAGGTAACTATTCTTTCTTTCTTTCTCTCTTTCTTTCTATTTCTCTTTAATATACTTTTTCTAAAAAAGTGGGGGGGGAGCTCGAGGCCCCTGAGCCCCACCGTTCCGCGGGCCTTGACATGTAGGCCTCTAAATAAGCATATTTCTTGCCTGACTGTAAATTTAGGAATTTGTCATTTTCCAACAATCGCATAAAAAAGTATAATTTACTAAAAAGTGAGTAAAAATCTCGGAAATTATGTCATTTCAGCAACATTTGTAAATCACCGGTATCGAATTAGAAATAAACCACGTTTAAATTTTATTGGGGGCAACTTCCCTTCCCTTCCTTCTCCCTCTTTAGGTTTGCTTGGAGGGAGGCAAGGCCTTTCGGCTCCCCCGATCCACACGTTACTGGTGGGATTAATCGCAACTGATCTCCCCTTCTTTTCACCCTTTTCTTTTTCTTCTTCCTCTTTTTTGTTCCCTTTTAGCTCTCCTCTTTCCCTTTCCCTTACTTCTCTCTTTTTTTTTAGACGGGGGCGAGGGAGAGGCAAGGGCCTATTGGCCCCCTCCCGATCCACAACTTGTTGGCGGAAAAATTGCAACTGATACCCCCCTTCTTTTTCCTCTTCCCTTTATCTCCTCTTTTCCTATTTTCTTTCGCTTTCCTTCCTTCTTTCTTATTTTTTTGATGGGGGGCAACAGCCTGGGAGGCAAGGCCCTTTCGGCCCCCTCCCCAGATCTCCTCCTTCCCCCCTTTTTCTTTACTTCTTCCTCTTCTTTCTTTTCCTTTCCCTTCTTTTCCTTCTCTCTCTCTCTCTCTCTCTCTCTCTCTTTGTTGTTGTTGTTGTTGCGGGGGGAGGATAAATGTTGATAAATAGGCGTGTTTATTGTTGTTGGTTTGTTTAGGAAGTTTCTGTGTAATTTCTGCTTTTGCAGAGATTTGAATATGCAAGAAACTCAAAATAATCTTTTATCACGCAACTATTGTTTCAAAACAGTAAGACACATCTTTTTAATTGTCCCACAGTAAATATCATAATTTTTCATGTTTTCATCTTATAGAAGGTAGTCTTTGGGTTGGTTTTGGCCCATTCATATCTCCTAAAATTATAGGTTATCATCAAGTCTACGACTGAGTATATACAATGATAATAATAATTTAGTGCAATTCAACTGCGACAAATTACTGTACAAGAAAGTATTTATTATCAAGAAAAAATACATATTCCCAAAAGCATTATCTCTTTTTTCCCCCTTCAATTCCTTTCATATCATTGATCATAATTCATACAAATACTACAGTCATATACAGCCCTATTAAATCTGAAACAAATATCCTAGGATGTGTCCAAGTTGTAATCTTGAAGAAGAACAAAAATATGTAGAGCACAATTGAAAATAAATGATTTTCAGACCAGTGAGAGAAAAAATGATTGGTTGATCATAATTATTATTCTTGATGAACTATATTGTACTGTACAGTCTGATACCAAAAACGGAATGCTTTCATAATGCTTTATACTAATATCTAACAGAGTATGTGATTTTCCCTTTCCACTTCCAGCCTATTTGACATTTTCCTTCACAATTTAAAATAGAGACCAACTTCTTTTCATACTCAGGCAAATTCTATTCAATTAAAATTGATTAAAACTGACTAATTTATTTCAAATGAAACAATCATTATCAGGTGAATATTCCATAGTGGAAGATAAAGAAGATAATTGTATAACCATTGTTCAAGCAATTTATATATAATGAGTATAATAAGTATACTTGTGCTTTCTTTTGAGAATTATTGTGGTAAACAAAGGACATTGGACTTTTTATTTACATCCAAGTTCATAATTTGAAATGAGACTTCATTACTCCACGATCCATGAGACATCATTACTATAAACTAAGGTATCTTTAAAAAAACAAATTTTAAAGAAATTATTGTTAACAAGTAGCAATGACAACTTCATGAGAGAGGGAATATGATCAATATCTTATATGCTTATAAGCTATTCCTTCAGCAAAACTTGCTCATAGGAGTCAAGATAAGGAGGTAGTGATCAAACTATCAAGTATAGTACAGCTTGCAACAGGTTTGCCCTCACACATTGTAGCAACACAAACCTACCCATACACACTGAGTTCACCATACAAAAATTTCAAAAGTATTTTCAGTTGCTTGCTTATCCAAATAATCTGTGTGTTATGAATATTACAAGGGTTGCTGATTGGAAAAAAATCAACAATTTGGCAGAGTCTTGATATCTCAAAAGTACATATAGACTAGACAAGCTTAATCACACAAATGTCTCATTTGTAATGATCTTATTCCCATTTTCATTGAAAAAAAAAATACATTAAACAATTAAACAGATAACTGATTTTAACAAGGGCACTCTTTTGAGCAATGTGAACAAACTTTAGTTCCTACTCCCTGCTTGTGCCATTGACAACTTTAATATGACAATAGATTTCACAGATACACTCGCACTGGCATAACGTTACTTTAATTAATTTCCTGGCATCTGATATCACCACAAATTTTCTTGCATTACTTTTGAAACCAGACACTGAATGCCTTCAGGTTTATGGGCACTTTTCCAGTAAGAGGAGCATGAAAGCAAAAAACAAATAACGTGTTAGCTACAGGGCATGGCTAAAGTGGGTTTACACATTGCAGCCACCTTGGCCAGTGAACATAGCATCTGTGGCCTGTGAATGGGTCTGAAGTGGGGGGTGCTTATTACAAACTTTAATCATTACTTGATATTGAAGGGACATTGTTCTAACTTGCGATAATCTTCTTGACATCCAGTTATGATGGTAGTTCTGATCAGTGCCGTGGTTGATTGATATGGAATACCACAGGATCAATGATGAAAATGGGATTCCATGGTTGAAGCTACATTCCATATTTATGTCAAGCTGTGGAGTTAAAAACAAAGAAACACAATTTTGTAGAATAATATTGATAGTTATGTAATGACAGGAACTGGTAGAGATTGCTTTGGTGATAGTGTTTTTCACTCAAAGTTTTCATTTATATTTTTTGAGATATTCAACTATCTATCTGTAAATGGAAATACTGTAATAATCTGAATACATATATACCGCCTTTATACAAAGTTTATCAATATCTCTTAGCTCGCTACACTTAATATTACCCAAACAACAACAACAAAAAACCAGAGAAAAACAGAGAGATATATGTGCCTTTACAGTGCTTATCAACTAGTATACTTGACAATTCATATATCTTTCGCTAGGACTTGGAATTTAAATTGAACTTGAAAAATCTTCAATAGGACCTATAATTATGATGACACCAAAGTCAGAGCAGCAATTCTACAGATCAATCTGCAAACAAATTTTCAAAAGCGCAATGCCCTCCCAGTCTCAAATATATTATGCACAAGTACATCCACATGGAGAAATAAACCTATTTACTGCTACATGTATATGCCATTTGAGCCATTCAAGTTACTGTGGGGGGTGAAGCATACTTTATTGTTTGGCACTTCACATTTTTGTAACTTAGAACACACAGATAAGTGAATCATACGCATATGACCTTTGTCATTGTGCACAGCTACTTTTTCCATCCCCACTTGCGATCCATTTAGTACATTAAAAAACCCAGCCATGGTTTATCAAGGCATATGCAAACAGCGTGTCCCTTTTGCTTAACTATTTTCTGGAAAATGCAGTTTCTGAAGTACATACATGTATAATAGAAGCAAATGAAGCAATCTTTGTGAAGAAATTATTCAATTTGCTTCTGAGATGAAATTTTTTACATCACACCATAAAACAATATGTCAGGAGGTTTCAAACCCTTTTTACTGCATGAGTGTAATCTTGTTCACAGTTAAGACAAAAATATCCATATCAACCTTACTCTCAGTATTATTTGAAAACAAAACAGTTGGATTTAATGCTATTTTAAGAACTATATACTACAGATAGTCCGTGGTATGTCATATTCAAAGCCCCCAAAACAAGGGTTGGACAGGAAGCCTACGAAAGCAACGGTTTTCCATGCTTCATTTGAAAACTAGATCACTGTTTACTTTCAAATTTCAGAGACAGGGCCTACATAACATCCATGTGATTCCGGCAAAGTTTGGGTGAATTTGTTGCAGTCTGCAAAAGGGACACGAGGCCTATAAGAATTAAGCTTACACAGACAATGAAACAAGTCTCCCAGTTCACCTACCTATCTACCAGTGAATCTCTCATTTCTGTGGCGATGGCGGCCGGTTGACCCTCGCTGAGCTTGAAGACTTTTTCGATGACGGAGAGCTCGGCGGTTGTCGTGTCCAAACCACAGAACGCACACCAATCATTGACTACCATACCTCCCCCTAACACATCGCTACCACGGTTCACTGTACCAGCCTGTTGCAATCATAAGGACACAAAAGTTTAAGTCTAAATTTAAAGGATATCTAGTGTGAAACATTGTGCAAAGAAAGAAAACTGAAGAAATGTTCCGTTATTATTATTTCTTTTTGGCAGAAAGAGCTATATTCACTAACTGGGCCTGAAAATGAATGTATTACATAGTGGAATCAAATTTACAAAAAAGTACAACTACAAATTTTCTTATTGGTAAGATATCAGCTAATCTCCCTTGCTGATATGATAAAAATACATTTGACGCTTGATATATTGCGTTGGCCTTGAAGATGAACCCACAGCTGGACAACCCCCAATCTCCCTACCCCCACCCTTGATGACAAAAAATATAAAATTAAAATATGAAATAGGTAAAAATATATTTCATTCTGCCCATGACATTTAGTTATATACCAAACTTACCAGTCCACAACTAAATCAGCCTAAACAATCACATGAAAAATAAAATTATATGAATAAAGAAAAATTAAATATCTCACCACTAAGGGAACTTGTAATAATGATGAGAGTTCATTTTGATCCTGCACTGAAGTCTTTGGATGTACCTATTGTGATACAGGAAATGGGTCAAATTGATTAATCGGTTATTTTCGTAATGTACTCAAATTTATTGCATAAGTCTTTGTTAAGTGCCTCATTTCAAATCATTTCATTCACCTGTTACAAATAAATGTATTTCAATAGTCAGAATGCAAATTGCATACATTAGTTGTTGCTGGTAGGACAAAGATTATGGCTTGCCCTATCTAATGGCCTATTGTCATTGATGAGTTAAGCTGACTCTTAGCTGAGCAATGAGTTACATAAATCCAACATTTATTTAAAGTTTGCTTTACATTGTACTAAAATGTTAAGACATTTCAATTGCAGCTGACACTAATTGGCTCAAATGAAAATAACATTTTGAAAAGTATGCATTCTATGCAGCTGTACATCATGTATTGTATAGGACAGTTCATCTGCACTGTACAGTACAAATGAAGGGTACCCTCTACCTTTTTACTAGGCATTCTTTGCATAACATGAATGAATTACATATTTAAGTAAATTATGCTGAATACATTACAATTAGCAAAAAATACTTTTCCCCACCTTCTCCATACATCAGGTATGAAAAGATGGAAGCAAAAGCCTAGGAAGAGGTATTACTGTACCCGGTAGTTTATGTATTTAACCACACCAATCAATACTTTCAATAATATAATTATGGATGAATGCTTCTTAACTACAAAATTCATCACAGACCATTTCTCTATTTTTCCAAGGAATTCCTCAAATTTTGCAAACATTCCACTTCTCACAGATCTATTTACAACTTACCAATCCTCCTTGATTACTGATGACACTATAAGTACCAACAAGAACATTATCAGCTACTGTTTGTCTAAACACCTCGACTTTGAGAACATCGGTTATGATTTCTTCTGTTTCCTGTAAAAAGAAGGGAAATATTAATACAAACTATATCAAGATGAGCTGTAGCAAAGCAAGTATATCCTTCATGTTCTTCAACAAGCAAATAGAAGGTAGAGTTCTGGTAAAGATGAAAAATAAATTGAAAGTTTCGTCACTCTTTCTTGTAAGTCACTTTTGAAATATAATCATAAAAAAATTATCCCCTGAAAATGATTGCCCTTTAAGAGCTACATTCAAAATATGACATGATATAGTGAGAAACTTTGAGCCAAATATTAGTGTGAAGTTCCTTTAGCCATTTCTTTGAGCAGTGCATGTGATCTTCAGCAAGACTCAGACGATTTCCTTCTGTTTGATCATTTCATAACTTTCCAGTACCTATATCAATTCTTATGTGTAATCAACCTTTTCCCTAGCCTCTTGTCGATGGCCCTGGCGCTGTTGGAGTCCGTAAATTCTTGCGAGCGAAGCGAGCAAGAAATGAGGCGCTTGCGCCGAGGGCCTCTTAACAAAGGCTCTGAATTATATATTCATGAGACCCGAGTTCCTGTTGAATTATGCATGTATACGTGAATAATGTAACCACCGCAGCGATTGCCCAACAAAGCCCCGGCCAGTCTCACTCTCACAGAGGAAATCCGCATAGAGCGGTAGATATTACGTCATAGTAGCTCTCTCTGATTGGATGATTTTCACCGAACTTCAGTTGGGTCGGAATATTCGCCAAACAAGGAAAAACATAAGAAATTCAGATCACTTGTTAAGAGGCCCTTGGCGCAAGCGCCTCGTATCTGACTCGCTTCGCTCGCCAGAATTTACGGACTCCAACAGCGCCAGGGCCATCGACAAGAGGCTACCTTTTCCCCAAATTGCTTCCAGATAGTTTCTTTCACAATGTAATTGCATCACAACTTCACAAGAACTCTACTTTATCTTTTTATATATTTTATATTTTCTTCATGCGAAATTTTTAGCATGCCAGACAGTTATGATAGCCAAACGTTGGCATGGTTCAGGCCACGTACATGTATTATGATAATAGTTTTGATAAAGTACAGTCAAACCTGTCTATAGCGACCACCCAAGGGAAACACAAAAAGTGGTCTTTGTAGACAGGTGGTCTTTGTAGACAGGTTCATTTAGTACATGTTTCTATGAGAAACCATTTTCAAGGGAAACAAAAAATGTGGTCTTTGTAGACAGGTGGTCACGTGGTCACTTGGTATAATAAGGGATACAAAATTATCATATACCTAGGAACTGCCCTGTTACTTAGCTGAATAAATCTGTGTAATCTGTCACCTTACACTTATTATAAGGAACTTTGACAATATTCTTTGATAAGAATCTGTGCCCAAAATTGTACTTATCATGAACTGTTCATATGTCTGTGCCGTTGGTTCAAACAGAGATTTCCTAATTTCTGCAGAACACTTGTCGATCATCTATACAATTAGATATTAAGAACTAGAGAATTGTGGATACTTATTTGGATACAGTCTCCAAGAAGAGCACTTTCCTTTCATTCAAGATTTGCAAAAATCGGTGGACAACGTCATTACTTTATACTGTATCTCCCACATAAAATTCAAGAGCATTGGATTTATGTACAAGATTGCAAGATTAGATCATAAATCTGATTTTTTTTTTCCTTCTTCAAAACTTGAGAATCTAACACCAGATAAATGCAAATTATTCAATAAACATGAATCAACAGGCCTAGTTATTCAATAAAAACTTATTACTGACCCTAGCCTGGCGTAACCCTGACATCAATCCTAACCCTAACCTTGGTAGATTGAACTGGTGCTTAGTGGAATACTCTGTGGTTAAGCCATCACTTTCTATATATTCATAAATACACTTGCTTGTTTTTGTTTTTATTTCCGTCATATAAAAAGAATATATAATGTACAATCAAAGAAAATAACCACCCCCCAAAAAAGCAAGAAAATAAGATGGTTCTAGGACAATTACCCCCCTGAAAATTACCCCCTTGGAAAATGACGTAGCGCTCATCTGCATCTCGCAACAACAAATATCGTAAATTTTATGTGGTACACTTTTGAACTGGTCAAAAAATAAAAATTTGATGCCCTGGAAGGGACATAATTTCATTTAGCTGTACAAGATTAAATAGAAACTAAAGGAAATGGAATGAAAATTGGTTGAAAAATATATAGTTTTATGACAAGGAGGACTCAAACTTAGTAAGAGATAAATGTAAACATACTCACCTTTTATTATGATAAGAAAAGGACAGAGGTATAAATAGTCAGTAAATTGTCAACAGAAAAATATGGCAAAATAACAATTTTGTAAGGGACAAAAACGAAGAAGCATTTTTTGTTATTTTTGGAATATATTTGAATAAATTACCATAATTAATCAATGGAGCAAAATCTCAAAACTCTGTGTAGAATTTTAGTAAACCAAATTTAGCTCTTTCCAGATAAAGCAAACCAAATCAAAATCGGTCAAGAAATGAGGGAGAAGAAGCAATTTTTGTTTTTTCTGGAATAAATTTTGCATAAATTACCATAATTAATTAATGGAGAAAAATTTCAAAATTTTGTATAGAGGAATAGTGTACCAAAGTAGCTCTATGATTTAAAGCAAATCAAATCAAAATCGGTCACAATATGAAGGACAAGAAGCATTTTTTGTGATTTTTTAAAATTATTTTTGGAATAAATTTGCATGAAGTACCATAAATAATCAATGGAGCAAAATCTCAAAATTCTGTGTAGAACTTTAGTGTTCCAAATTTAGCTCTACCAGATAAGGCAAACCAAATCAAAAATCGGTCAAGAAATGAGGGAGAAGAAGCAATTTTTGTTATTTTTTGAATAAATTTGCATAAATTACCATAATTAATTAATGGAGAACAATTTTAAAATTCTGTGTAGAAGTTTAGTGTACCAAAGTTAGCTCTACCAGATAAAGCAAACCAAATCAAAATCGGTCGAGAAATGAAGGAGAAGAAGCATTTTTGTGATTTCGAATAAATTTGCATAAATTAGCATAGATAATGAATTTCACGATTCTGTGTAGAAGTTTTAAATCCCCCTACTAGCCCTATCATATGAAACAATCAGAATCAAAATCGGTTGAAAAATAATGAAGAAGAAGCATTTTGAAAACTGTGGATGGATGGAGTGACGCCACGCCATGGCATAAGCTCATCCGGCCCGAAGGGCCCGATGAGCTAAAAACAGAGAAACAGACGGCTGGATAGCCCGTTATCAATGCAAGTGCAGCTGCTCTTTCATGGGGACCAGAAAAAAGAAGAAGAAGAAGAGGGGAACTATGACTCACCTTGTCCAGATCTGGGTGTACTAAAGCTACGTAGTCGTTGCAGGCGATGACATTACCAAGTGCAGACAGTTTTTCTTCTATTCTCTGGATAATAACACTGTCTGGAAGGGCATTGCGAATGTGCTGTAGTTCTTGATCCGTTGTGGAGTTGGGGACAAGCAGGCCATGTCTGTTGCCTGTCCAAACAGAAAAATAATAGTTGCACTGATCATTCAAAGCAAGAAGTGAGGTGAATATCTTACTGTTAGATTTTTATGGATATTTTCTCAATGAGTGCTACTTAATTAATTGATCATGGGTAGTCACCAAATGCAAAATGGAAGGTAAAAAATTACAAGTGGAGCATATTTAGACTAGTTTACAACCTCAGGGGATTTAAAAGATGACATCAAATGTCAATCTAACTTTCTTGCATGTTGCTTTGATGGGAAGCAGAAGAAAAAGACAAAAACAAATATAGACAACCTAAAGAAAAAGTTGGATTTCATGAAAGATGATTTCATGTTCAGTCATTTTTTCCAGGACTCTTTATTTTTGCAAATTGATTAAGCCCTCTTAAAGCTTTCTCCAGAGCTAACTTCTTTCTTTGCTCCCATGCATTTTATTATTTTGCTGCTTCTTTTCAAAGCTAGACCAACATTATAACTATTTCCCAGAGAGTTACCCTTGTCACTGGCCCTGCTGTGTTTTCTGATTACTGGATCCATGCTAACTCTGGGCTAGGGATAATGCAGAGATTGCGGACTAAGCAGAATTTAGAGGTCAAGTTATTCAAGAGAGCTGAATCGATAGCAAATATTTGTGTGAATTTTTGCACTGCTTACATCCTTCAAAACACAATTTTTAAAGATTACTTTGTAAATTTACAGGAAATGTGTAAAATAGCTACATGACGTGAATTGTACAAAACATGAAATTTAAAGGTACTATGTCCCATTTGCAGGCCCAAAAAATGAAAAGGCTAAATTCCAACGGCATTTGAAAGACAATACTAATTTAGAACTTCCCTAAGAAAAGGGGGGCTTGAAAATGTCTTTAAGTGGGAAAATAACGACTATTAGTTGTCGAATCGACTTAGGAGCTATAGAGCCAGTAAGTAATAGTCTGATTTTTCAGACCATTGTACCGAATGGTCGTACGTTTTATGCTGCGCAAAGATTCAATCAGTTTAATTTTGGCCATTACAAGAAGTGGGTTATTGATGTAGACAAATGCTCATGTACCCTTTACAGCTCATTTTATGTATGTTATTACCAAAGATGAAAAAGCCAGTCAGTCACTCAATAGTGTCTGACAGTGAAGTCTAGCAAGTAAACAGGTTTCCTTGCATAATTTGAATATTAGGACACTGCTAATGTTTAAATTTCACAGATAGGACATACATGACATATTCATAATTCCTGCAAAGTTCTACAGAATTTGATGTTGGCTGCAAAAGGGACATAGTATCTTTAAAGCTATTTACATGTCCGATGTGTAACTGGCATTTTCAATTTTTGGAACTTAATCACTACATGATGCAGAATCCGCCCTTGAGCGGAGTTGGCATGACCCCCTGATCACCTACCTGCAGCAAGACTTCCAAGGATTCTGCAGCCATTTATGGAAGAATGAACAACAGGAATGGCATCTCCAAGCTCTCCTTCAAATAAACTGCAAGAGTAAAGTGAAACATAATTAATGGAATGCTTGAAAAACCATGACATGGCAAGAACGGTTATCTAGGAAACCTTGAATAGTAGACGGCTATATTCTATATGTACATGTATGACAGGGATAAGGGCGGTTAGTATACAAACCAAGTCAGAGTTTGACATGACAGTAGCCAAGTAGGATACATTTTTTCACCCTTTCCTTGGGCTTGGTGCTAGACTTTGGTTTTAATATTTCGTCTAGTTTTGCCTTTTGTCTTTAAACCCTGGCCCAGCATGCCTAGACACAAGGTTTTTTGTGAACTGTGGTGCTTGAGCCTTGAGGATTTTGAGAATCAATAAAGGGTGTTTTAAATAGATCTAAATCTAACTTACATTTTTTTACAATTTACAACTACAAATACAATTATTGCTTCAATAACAGATTAACCAACTTCGGTAATTCTTAAGATTCTGCCCAAATTAAGTCAAACTTCCAGAACATCCTAAAAATGCTCTAAAATGACTAAAAAAGATACTAAAATGATCAAATATACCGTCAAGGTCAACATTGAAGCTCATTTGGTTGAATTTTAGGCGTTTTTCAGGACAATGCAATCCTTTTTCTAACCGTGTGTACGTATGGCGGCCGAGAAGTGGAGGTATCGCGATAGATCAATATAAATGAGTAGAGTCTACATAACTATTTTATTTTCAGGCTTTTTCCCCTCTTTTGTGAATTGGCCTTTTGGGTTGTAAACCAAAATGACATTTCTCTCTCTCTCTCTCTCTCTCTCTCTCTTTTTTTAAGTAGGGGAGGGGGGGCTAAGGGTTATAATTATAGCATTTTTAGGATGTTCTGGTCTTCTGGAAGTTTGACTTAATTTGGGCAGAATCTAGATCTAGAGACGAGTCTACCCCAACACGTAGAACAATAGCTTACATCGGCTTACAGCCAGCGCATGCGCAGAACGTTCATCCGATCTCGGTCTCATTTTCGTAATTTGGCGCCGAGCCTAGCCGACATGGGCCCTTTAGATTGGCTATCGCTGGCTCCCATAGGCTCTACGTTATAAGATATTAGTGCGAGGAGATAGCTTGCGATTTTCCGTTTTTACCGATACCAAAATTATGATATTTCAGTCAAACCCTCTATTTGTTACAATTTTATCAGCGTCCTTGAAAAGTTAAGTATTTCACTTAAGTTTAAGTCTGACTAAGCTAAGTCTTAAGTTTGAAAAATTCTCATTTTCGTCATATTTAAGGTACAAACTGGAAATTTATTTATGTTCGTTGGTTTTTCTATTTTATGTGTGTGCAATTTCGTGTGTGTGTCAGTTATGTGTGAAGTGCGTCACCTGTTTAAATTAAAGCACGTCATGTCAAAATCTATGTGGTGTGACGTAATATTTCGTATTGACTTTGCCATTGATCTTAAGTCGCGCTCAAGTTAAGTAGGCCCTCTCTCACTTAAATTCGAAGCCACTTAGCGTATCGGCCAATCAGAGCACATAAATTCACTGTACATCGCGGAATGGTAACTAAAAGTTCTACGACGTGCCCAAGCCCAACCTAGCCTCTCTTAAGTTTTGAAACAACAAATAATTCTTTCATCTCTTTCATAATATAAATTGCAATAGCACTTCATGTTACTTTTGCTTTTTAAAACATCAGCGATCATGACATGAGGAAAACATCGAGAGAAAAAAAACAATAGATGGCATGAAATTAATACATTAGCAATTCTGATTTTCTACAACATGTTTTGAGGCGTGTGGGACTACAATCATACATTTCTTGCTCATGCTTACCTATAAAAGTTTTCAGAACCTCCTATCGCCACGAGGCAGTATGCATTTGTAAGTTTGCAAAATACCCCAATATCATTGTTGCTTTCAAACTGTGTTCGAAGAGCCATATTTGAAGATTTTGTAACAGTGAATGTCCAAATTGTAAGCTAATAGCTGTACTCTCGCTCGTCTCGAATAAACACACACGTGAAAGTAGATTATGCCCGAGCTCGAGACGTATTCTTACACAACAGTCTTTAGTTGCATCAAAGAGATATCTCTTTGGTTGCATATGAATTGTGCAATAATTTTCAGAGCCAATGAAATCTGACGCCTTTTGTCGACGTGATGGGGGCGTGATGGGCGAGATGCCCATCGATGTCCATGATGATTGGGATAAAACAAACAAACAAACAAACAATGATGACAAACAAAATAATAATAATGACACAAAATATGGGCCTATATGATAAATGATTAGATATATATCACATAGAGACGATGATGATGAAGATGATGATGATGATGATGATGATCGATGATGTTGATGATGTTGATGATGTTGATGATAATGGTAATAGCAACAAAATGATAGTAATAATAATAATAATAATAATAATAATAATAATAATAATAATAATAATAATAATAATAATAATAATAATAATAATAATTAAAAATTAAGAAAAAAAAATATTGGTAATAATAATACTAATGGACCATTTCCATTGACCATTTGTGTTTGATTTTAATTTGTCTAGGCCTGCAGATGAGAAAGTACATTGACGCTGTGTCGAGCGGTCAAACTGCCCCTTGTTTTGAAAAATTAATTGTATAGATCTAGGATTCTAGGCCTGATTTTTTTTTTTCCGTAGAGATAAGTGGTTTCTGCATTTGATTTAAAAAAAAAACATAGCGACTGTATTCTTAGACTATGCATCGACGCAGTTTTCTCTCCGGACAAGGAAGTATGCCACGGGTTCTCAGAAGACAGAGTCTCACCAAATTTTCTCCAAGACAGGGTAAAATTAATTAAAATTACCCAATTAAGTATTTCTTAAGATATCAATGATAATTGGGTAAAAAAGTTGATAACTATCATCCATTGAGATGCAACTACGTAGAGGGTATATTTAGTGAGTGAATCGTGGTTTTGAGGATGTTTCACAACCTCGTGTACAGTTCCTGTGTGTTTATATATTCTTACGTTCGTGCTATGATTCTGTGCACACAAAAATGGAAGCGAGATTAAGGTGGACGTCTGCTACTGCAAAGATGACACAGCCTTCACACTTTATTTTTAATGACTCTCCTGTCCTTTTATCATTTTATGACATTAGTTGTGCATATTGACTCAATTAAAACAAATGTTTGCGATGAAAGGCAAAACATAGTTTTGATAAAGCCTTAATTAAAGGTGATTTATTTGTTGAAAATATGCTTAACAACTTACAACTAAGACAAGTACCAAAGCTGTTGCCCTTACTTACATTACAGTAATTGTATAAAATATATGTCGCATAAATCTCATTTCAACACCGCTTGCAATCATCTTCATGATAGGCTGCATGGCTAGCCCTTTGAACTTGAACTTTGAAGATTACTAGAATTAGAAGAAGAAACCACAATTGCACAATCAGTTTCCGTCAAATACTTCACTCAGCTTTGAACTTTGAAGTTTGTATGGTACTGGTAGATCCATCTATTTTGGTCAGGGTGATTATGGCCCCCCTCCCCTCTGTAATAAAAGTAAGCATACATTTTTTTAAAGCAGTTGTGATCTACTGTCTTAACTTCTAGTTCCATCCTTGGAATTTTGAATTTATATTCATCTGTTCATGTATATCCATGCAGCCATCGTGAAATAATTGTGATGTAGGCCCTATATGCCATTTAGCTAGTATATAAACACCAGCCCAGACACAAAAAAAAAAAAAAAATTGTTCCCTCTAAGTCTAAGGCTCTATTGAATCTTAATCAACCATATAGGCAAGATTCTTAGAAGTGTTTTTTTTTGTTTTATTAATTTATTAATGTTACCTGTAGACCCTACCTGTATATTTTTCGGCCCAGCTCATTTGACACTCGGCATCTGGCTTTTAGATTTTTAAAAGAGAAGACAAGGGGTTTAGACTCCAAGGAACTATTTTCACAAAAATTGTGATACAAAGTAATTTTGTGATATAAATATATAATTATACTTTCTCCACTTCTGAATTATAATTTTTATGACAAAATGACAGACATGCAGATTTGTAATTTTGTCTAAAAAGACCGCTTGTCTTGTTTAAAGCTAGGATGGATTTCATTTTAAAACTGGGATAGTAAAACATGGTGTATCCTACATAATGTATTAATTATGAAGAAGAATATGAGAACAAGAAGTACTCATTTAATTGTCTTATATTTTCTTTGTTGACAGTGACAACAGTGGCAAGATGTCTACTGAACAAGCAGCCAACTTGATGTATAGTTGCAAGATGTGCCCCTACACCAGTGGTACCCAAGAGGCAATTGCTGTCCATTTTCTGAAGCAGCATATGGATGTTGACTTCTGTTCTCTCAGTGAACCTGTCACCGAAGTTTCTCAAGCTTGCATTGAAGAAGGCCCAGATCAGAAGGAGACAACGAATGGTGAAGAACTAGGCATGACATTACGAAGACGCAGTCAGAGGAAAGGAAAGACAACTACATGTATATCCACAACTGCAGAGAGTTCGAATTTGCTTGAAGATGAGGATCAAAATAAATTAGCAGAGGATTCAGATAAAAGTGGGAAAGAAGTGAGAAGAGTTATCAGGTCCAGGAGGCAAGCTGTGGTTAAGAAACAGGATGGAAGTAGTGCTCAAGAGAGTAACGATGAGGATCTAGGTCGTGGAAAAAGAAAGAAGAGCACTCCTAAGAGGTTTATAACAGTGGGTGATAAGTCAAACATGACAGACACAAAAGTAAAGAAGAGTTTGTCTCCTGCAAGCACAAAAACATTAGGCCAAAATGAAAGTCATGAAACGACGAGAAAAAACGAGGCAAACGAAATCAGTCAACAGGTTGAAGATGGTTCTTCCGAAGGTACAACTTGTAAACAAAAGACCATGTCCGATACCAAAGGCCAGACTGAAAGGCCTTTTGGGAAAAGGGCTGTTCCAAAACTGTTGAATACTGTCAAAGAAAAGAAAGAGCATTCACAAAACATGACTACATCTAGATCAATGAGAAAAAGTTCTAAAGCATCAAGTACATGTATCAAAGTTGATACAATAAATCAAAAGATTAAGAGATTGCCGATACCATTCATTCAGTTCAAGAAAAAGCTGGACTGCATGGTGAACGAATGGAAAATAGAACAGGAGAGAAAGAGAGAGAGCTTACTTCAAACTTGTTCTTTCGCAAACTGTTTGATGAAATTGTCGGAAAATGAGATAAAACTGCACGAATCCTGTCATGTTAAATCTATGGATGGCCTGCGATGTCCCAAGTGTGAATTCATGTGTATTTATTGGTGGCTCATGCGGAAACACCTACGGAACAAGCACGAAATGTGGATAGAGAGAACTTTTCAGTGCGACCAAGAGAACTGCGAATGTAAGTTCATTCGATCTAATCAACTTTGCAAGCATGTCATGGACAAGCATTTCAAAGAAGATCTTCTGGATAGAATACTGAAGGGGGATTTTGATCCAAAGGAGTTTGAGATAGATGGGGCAGAAGAACAACTGGTTCCTACATCTGTGCGCAAAAGGCGACAGGTTTGTCCAGACGGGACTGGTGAGAGCCTGAAAAAGAATAAGAAAAGGCGATTAGGTGATGTAGTCGGCGACAGTGATGCAACCGAGAATGATCACAGGGGTAAAGTCACATTTGTATGTGATCTCTGTTTGTCCAAATTCAAGGATGAAAACACCATGGAAGCGCACAAGAAAGAACACGAGACAAGTCCAGAGAAAATGTTGTTCTGCCCAGATTGTGGAAATGTCTCCGAGGATAGCGAGGCGTTGAAAGACCACTACCGCAAAGAGCACAAGAGAAAGCTGATGCGACATCAGTGCCAACAATGTCCATTTGCAACTGATAAGTTCTATCAAATGAACGCTCATCTGGCTATACACACGGGACAGAAGGGCGTTATGTGTGACCAGTGCGGAAAGTGGCTGGCTAATCAATATAATCTGAAGGTCCACGAGTACAGGAAGCATTCTTCTAAGGAGCAAATGACCGTCACGTGTTCAGCATGCCCGTATAAATGTGCAGATAAATCAATCCTTAGAGTAAGTACCTGTATTAAATCACAGACACATTACCGATTCAGCCAATATTTAACGAGCCCATACCTATAAAGATTGCCACTTTCAAAATTTCATAAAGTTCTCATTTTTTGTCCAGTTTCATTCAAACTTTCTCCTGTGTGCTTCTCTGATTTATCTGCTTTCTTCTAGAGTAGTTTGCTGTCACTGTTCGATTTCCCTTTAAGGATACTACTGTGTTGTGGTGTCCTATTGATTCTTGTTATGGCAAAGAAATTATGCAACACCTTATTACAGATTTCATGAAAAAGGTTGGAGAAAGCCGACTAACATGAAATAAAAAGGGTCCAAGTATCCAGGTGTATTAGTAGGTTAATAGATCTGTAATGTTTATGAAGACAAAAGTGCATTATTTATTCTTAATAGTCAATCTATTGGAGATGCTATAGGGAGATCAGTATATGAGTTATCATAACTTATGAGTAGACTGAAGATAATAAAGATAAATTTGTCTCACAATAAAACACCTGTAAGGTGTGTTATTTGTGAATTTGAATTGTTCACAAAATCATAAATATCTGAAGTTCTCGATTTGTCTTCTTCTTCATTTTGGTAATAACGTCCACATTTTCTACCCCTGCTTGCAGGATCACATCAAACAGCACCACAAATCGATGCTCAAGAACCCCATCTACCACAACTGTCCTCACTGCGACTACGTGGGTCATAAGCGACAGAGTCTCGAGTTCCACATGAGGATCCACATGGAGCAACGTCAGTTTAAGTGCCACCTATGTCCATATGCCAGCAAGACCAAGAATCATCTTAAGATACACATGCAAACACATGATGGCTACCAGTCTGCTTCCTGCCCAGACTGCGATTTCAAAGGTTTGTACTGTCATAGACATAGGTGAACGTGGCTGGGGTGGGTGTTTAACCATATTCAGGCAACTGTCACTTCATTTTCGGGCAGTAAGGTGGCCTATTTTTTTAATTTTTTAACATCTTATCTAATATAATCAAAACATACATTTTCACAATGATACATGCTATGTGTTTTGATTCAGGAGTGTGACGTCAGCCCTAGCCTTGGAGAAATCGTCCCTGGTCATACATACCACTGTTTACACGCTTAGGTACCCTGAGAGTCTTTAGATATTGAACTATTGAAAACTATCATTCTGCTGTAGATGTCTTTGGCACCAACAGCAGGGATAGGGGGAAATCAAGAGCAGTGTAAATGTGGTGATTAGGCATTTTCCAATGACATTTACTCCTGGGATTCTTTTTCGTCAAAGACGTAGGGTTGGAGCCTAGGTTGCGATTTGGGGTTATGGCGACGTAAAATTGTTGAGTTCAAGGTTGAAGTTGGGAACTTCATAGACATTAGAAATAAACCGCTGGAGCATATTGTACAATTTAACTTGAGTATTTCTCATAAAGAACACCTTGTGCTCATTGACTGTTAAGTTATAAGAATTTGTTGTTGTTTGGTGTTTTCTGTTTCATATATGGATGATTTTGAGGACATAGGATGTAATTCATGTGACTAATAACTTGGATCATTTGCTTGATTTTTGCCTTGTTTTAGCTGCATCGAAAAAGCGTCTTTCCGAGCACATAATGCGTCGTCATCTTGAAGTCGAACCGTATCTGTGCAAGGTGTGTGGTTGGAGGACTGCCTACAGCGGAAACATGTGGAAACATATCAACCAACACAAAAAGAAGTTGGGTGATGACATGCAAGACGAGCCAGTCACTGTGGAACTTGAACTGCTGAAAGGCACTATTCTGCCCGAGATGCCGAAGGCACCGACAGGGAAGACCCGTGGGCAGTCGGGAGTCAGGAACATGCTGGGGGATTTGGTGCTGAACAGCTCACGAACTGATCAAGTTGAGATATGCGTAGATGAACTTTCGCGAACACAGAATGCTAGTACTGCACCAGGGAATGAACATCTACAAGTATTACAGTTTTCCAGGGACGATGCTCAGAGGAACTTCCTAGGTGGTGGTGATGAAGAGATACAGATTGTTCAGATCGGTGAGGATGCCCTAGGTGTGACTCCAGGTATTGGGGAGCAGGTGCTAGCCCATATCCAGCATGGAGACTCCTCGCAGCTTCCGCTTCAGTCAAGTCGTATGGAGATCTTCATCACCCATGATGGCAACGCTGGTCAATCTGAGGAGGCCGTGGAGGTTCTACATGTCAGGGAAGACGGAGCATTGTCTCTTCAACGATGAACAGGGACGTTGAAGTGGCTGTACTAGCATTAGCGCAGCTTGAACCAGGAACCCATGCAACAGAACTCCCAACTGCAAGTGGAGATGGGGGCCGGATAACTATTCTTCAAACTGTCCAGCAAAATGTGAGTATAACTAAGCTCAATAGAATATTAATCTTTTTGAGCATCGGTAGTCAATGAGATAATGCATGGGACTTTAATACCGTACACAATTTCCTAATTAAGAAATATAAAGAAATCAACCTGACAGGACTGACATGACTGGTAATGTGTTTATGTGAAGAGCTCTTATTATGGTTCAAAATCTTGAATCACTTATATATCAATGGAATTTTATGAATGAAGTATTTATGCTATACTGATTTTTTTCTTTCTTTAAATCGTATATCTTTACGCAGCAAGAAACCCCTACGGAGTCTAACCTAGCAGTAAGTGGCTGTATAGAAGGTGGTATTCAAGTTGCGCCCTCGGTAGACAGCTGCAAGACCTTCACAGTCGCAGACGCGGTAATGACGATACCGGCACCGGGACAGAGTGGTGATGGCTTGCCTTGTAACCCTCAAGAACCTACCCCTTCAGGAGTTTAGAATAAAGTCAAATTATGGATGCACACATCATGAAGTTCACAGAATTTACCTTACCCTCTTAAACAATAACATTTGTTATGTATAAAGATAGTAATTGTCATTATCACAGCATTGATTATAGTATCAACCCCAGCACACCAAATTTCATTTGGTAGGTTCAAAACTGTCCAAGGTATACCCTACATGTCCTTGGAAAGATTAGCACACCTGATAAATCGTCCTAATTATATAATTGCATTTACATCATTCTAATTTTTGTACAGTATCAATTCATAGTTGTATCACATTGGAATGTTTTGTAGTGTACACTTCTTCAAAAAATCAGAACTATATGCCCCTACAAGAGTACAAATATAACCTTGGCTCATAGTTGGGCCTGTCACCAGGGCTGGGGGTGGGAGGGGGCATGGGGTTATATATTGTAGTATTTGTCTCACAGTCACAAGGACATCTAGCCAGTAGTAAGATATGGACAAATTGTAAACCTAAAGTTTCTTTGTTGCTCCCCCTATCCATTATAATTATGTATTTTTTTATATTTTCTTTGTTGACAAAACTTGAAGCTTGACCATAATTGCAGCTGATTACTTAGAGGTTGAATATTTGTTACAAAGTAGCTAACTTCAATAAAAAAAAAAATGATTTAGACATTGTTTTTATAATTAGTTATTTCTCATAAATAATCAGAAACAGAGAGAGAGAGAGAGAAAAAATAGAGCGAGAGGGAGAGAAAGATATAAGAAACAAAGAATGATTAAAGAAAAGAAAGAGTGGAAGAAAGAATACGGAGACATGGAGTGAAAGAGAGATGGGAGGGAGATAAAAAGTGTGGGAGAGAGAGAGAGAGAGAGAGATGGAGGGAGAGAGCGAGAGAGATAAACAATAGAATAATAATGAGAAGTTCAATGTAATATGTAATTTTTGTCATCCATTTAAGGCAGTAAATGAAGAATCGTAGACATCATTGCTACTCTGCCTTTACACATAATCTTTAGCCTCCACAGAGAGAGAGAGGTGGCTGTTTTTTAAGTGTCAAGCAGGATTCTATTAAATTATTCTCCCTCTAAATTTTTTTCATAATGATTATCCTTGTGAGGTAGCATATCGATTTACACGATTTAGGTCCAGAATAAAATGAAAACATAGTCGATATTTGACTACTATATAGCAAGCTGATTTAATACTCGCATATATATTGTTGTGTTTTCAACTTTCGAAATATGTTGGTAATTATTACATTTTTTCAGTTCAAATCTTAATTATCAACCAGCTAGCCTTTTCATTTTCGTTTTCAATAGAATTAACGATTGAACTGATTAAAAATGATGGTTTTATATTTATGCCCAGCTAGGACAATTTGTTTAATACAGCTTGAATGTTGGGCCTACAGTGTACTTCTAGAGAAAGAAAGAGAGAGAGAGGGTAATTAATTCCCAATTTTGGTGTATTTCAATATTCTTCATCTATAAGTCGATCAGTATAATGCCGACTTCTGTTGGGAAAAAATACAACACCTCAAAGCTGCACTATTTCCAAATACAATTGTAATTTTCGTGCGATAAAGCATTTCTCCTTCATGCTCATCATTATTATTTGACACTTTTATCAGATAGCTGTGTAAGCTGACAAGAAAATAAAAATATTCATTGATTTTTGCCTACTATTGGCTGTTCTAAATACCCTAATTCTCCTTGATTCCACACCAATTAAAGAAACGAAACGAAAAGAAACAGGATAAGTGTATGAATATTGCATGTGAAATCTTTTCTTGTCAGTTTGATGCACGAATATAGGTCCTAGGGAAAAGAGCGCACCATTTGCGCATGCTCTGTTCTTATCAACCGAATTTTATGCAAACACGACTCGCACAAGTCTAACCAGTAGAAACTTAGACTGCAATACCTAGTCAATTAACCAAGAATTTCACGCCAGAATTTTACTTCTCTTTCGATATTTTGTTCTTCATTACCTTGGTAAGTTACATAATAATCTTTAGATTGTTTTTATTTCATTATAATGGAGAATGTTATCGTTATTTGTGACAAAGTTGTAATTTTACCTGTGTATTTTTGTTCGCCGCTAAATATGTTTCAAGATGGCGGCCCGTGCAGAGCCTATTCACGCACGCAACATAGGCTCCCATTGCAGCTCGTTAATTGTGTACGTACATACGTATACGTGAACTGTGTAAGGCGCTCGTGTGAGTTGTGTGTGCATGCTAGACTTATGACTTATGTTGGCTGTTGCATGATACAGTATTTTATTTTGATAGTCAACCTGTGAAGCAACAAAACCACCAGATCAATGACTGTCCACACAGTCTATGCTACAGTGCAGTATGTCAAAGAAACACTTACCATCCTTTTTTCTAATTGTAATGTAGCAAAAGTCAAGTCTAAGTTTAATTCTGGACTCACGAGAGTTGCTGACTAGGCAGTGATATAGAAGTTTTACTTTTGTGTGTGTCAAATTCAGCTATATAGATCTAGGTCTAAGTATAAAGGCACAGGCGACAGGTCAGATTTCCACAGGAGCTAGCTAGAGCTGATGGGGTAATGTTCTTCACCTCTACCCTTACGTACCTTAGACCGAGCTTCTGTCTCTTTCGTTCGTTAGCCTCTGATTTGGGTAGGGTCAAGAGGAGCCGACCCTACCCAAATATCAGAGGCTAACGAACGAAAGAGACAGAATTTTCGCTCTACCCTGGGCCTGGGCTTGGGCGTAGCCTCGGCCTGGTTGCTCCATCTACGGGGGCATCTACGCTACGCTCGTTGAAGTCGTTCGAAAGAAACATGGAAAAGCGAATTTCATCTCGGCAGATAACTTTGCCTGCCTTTTCTGCTCTGTGGATTTACAAAAAATAAATAAACTAGATTTAGTCTACTCGAAGTTAATTACATGATGGTAGAAAGAAGCTATATTTGAAAATGAAGCTCATGAAAAACAGGAAAAAAGTTAAGAAAGAAGGAAAAAAAGTAAAGAAAACAGAGTTTACGTCAATTAAAGGGCATGATTACTTATAAAACTTAAGACAGAATTTGCATTTGTTTTCTAAAGGTAGCAGAGGACTTAATTGTTTGCACTTCTACTGTACCTATCGCGTAAAGTATAAAAAAGGGGGGGGGGGCAGTGGGTCCCTGCCACCTATCATAATTTTGTTTGTTTTTTGTTATAATAGTTTAGTGTCGTGGTCAAATATTGTGAAGAATTAATTAGGGCTGTCGAATATGTGACATTCTTTTTGTGCACTTCTGAATGACAAAAAGCCAAATAGCTATATACAACAAAGAAAGAAAAACAAACGGACAAACAAACATGATTTTTGTTCTTCTTCTTCAGACCTCCATTGATTTCTAAGGCATGGTCCATTCGATATATTTGGCGTTCAATAACTCATTTTTGTGACGTGCATTCCAAGTTATTGAAGAAGAATGAAAGTTAATGTATATGTTAGAGTTTGCATGTAATTTTCCTTTCAAAGATTGTAGAATTCTTTCTAGGGTCTGTAGATGCAGGGTTTGTCGCGATTTAAATCATCCCGTTGTATATCTGAATCATCTGATTTCATTGACTTGTATTATTAAAGAAATTCTTTGTTGACATGATCTAAAAATGGATGTTTTCCTCTACTTTTATATACAAATTTCTGCTGCAGTGTCATTTATTTTGTTGTAAATTCAAGGCCTTTTTGTTTTTTCCCATTCCCAATATTAATAAATATTCTGTGCACATAATCATGTTGAAAGATTAAACCTAGGACCTTTTTATCCTTTGTATATTACAACTCTTCTTTCTCTTGTAATTTTTTAACTATCATTCTCCATGTATTTCTTTATTTGTTTTTTGGGGGTATTTTTCTTTATATCTTTGCTAACTTTATTCATTGTTGTATGCTTCTTTCATTTGTTTCTATCCTCCCTTATGCTGTCCTGTGGATTTCTCACTGGTTCACATTTCTTCTATCATTTACTAAAATCTATATAGTATTCTTTTTTCGATCTTTCATTATGTTATTCTTTGTTTTAATCCTTCTAGGCCTATCATCTTCTATTTCTATTTCTATATTTCCATATTATGCTTATGTAATTATGTTATCCTTCATTTTTATCCTAGACTTCTAATATGGTCTTTCTTTCCCCACCTGTTCTTTTATTTTCATCTTTCGTGTTTTGTTCTATAACTGAATAGGCTGTGATTCCCTATGTTTTTCTCTTCTTTTATCTTTTCTATCTTTCCTTAAGTTGTACTTTTTTTGAATAATATTTTCATCTTTTATTCTGTCGTATTATTTCTTTGTCTTTGCTATTATTAATCTTTGTTTTTATCTCTCCATAACTTTTCCTATATCTTTCCTTCGGATATTTATCCTATCATTTTTTCTCCCATCATTTCATATGCATATTTCTTTGCTATGTTCTATTATCTTCTCTATATTTTAAAATGCTATTCTTTGTTTTAATCCTTCTTTCATTTTTTTATTCTTTCGGTGTGCGTGTGCGGGGAACATTTACAAACAAAAGTGTGTATGTACCATATACCATATATTAGGCAAATTAGCTTTATTAATATGATTGAGGCCATCATAATCTTTCCTTACCCACTACTGTAGGCCTATGCATCGTGGAAATTATACCCAATTCAATCAATTCAGTTACATAAAAATTCAGACAACGTTAACCTCATGTTTATTCTTCCTTTCAATGAAATTAGAGGAAATAAAAAATATGTTCATGATCTAAACTGTGAGAAAAAGTTTTAAAATGGCACATTTTCTTGATTGAAGAAAAAGAATAGAAAATTGATTCAAATAATTAAAAAAAATCGCGATTAAGATTTTGTTTAAACAAAAAAGAAAAAAAAAACATTTCATCGGCTTGTTTCCCAACCCTGCATAGATGGAAAAAAACACGAAGAAATGATGCAGGTATCAGGAAGTTGCACCCATAATGGGTTACAGACAAAAATACTGCAAATATGCAAGGTCGTAAGAAAGGCTGATAACTCCCCAAGCCCCTCGATCGATAGCCGCCGCCCTTTCCCTATATTTCTCCTACTCTATTATTCTTTGTTTGTTTACATTGTACAGTCAGTGGCGGATCCAGGGGAGGGCCGGGGCCGGGCCCGGGGCCCGGGCCCCTTCCTAGCCCCAAAACAGGTAAAAACACCC
This sequence comes from Mesocentrotus franciscanus, assembly GCA_037976565.1. Taxonomy (NCBI): domain Eukaryota; kingdom Metazoa; phylum Echinodermata; class Echinoidea; order Camarodonta; family Strongylocentrotidae; genus Mesocentrotus; species Mesocentrotus franciscanus. Next base: position 12,191,159 of record CP137676.1, read on the forward strand.
TTTTTGAAAAAACAAAGAAGATGGGCCCTCCTGGCGCCCAAGGGGTGGTAATGGAAAAAAATTGTGCTCACTTCCCCCACTGAGCGAAAAATCGACCGGCACGATTTTCAAATTTTCGCACGAAGTGGGCTCCTTTTTAGGCCCCCCTCCCTTGCCGCCGGCTGGATCCGCCCCTGTGTACAGTGAACACTGTCACCGCCCGAATATAGGCCTATCAGAGTTTGCTTTTAAGGATGAGCTTACAGGCCCTACTCTGATTAAAATACTTCGCATAATAGATACATGTACCTATATAGGCTATGCATGAATTTAATTCACTATCCCCCAATATTTTTATTGCTACTTTTATGCCGTTTGTTCATGATCATTTATCGAAGTATTTGTTCTCTTTTCATTTAATCCTAGATGAAATCAAGATGGATGAAGCCGCAGGAGAAGTTCAATTTCGCTGTAAGCTTTGTCAATTTACCGGATCTGATAAATCCGAAATTGCAGAACACTTTCTAAGTGAACATATTGAGGTAGAATATATCTCACCCACAAAGAAGGGGAAGAAAGGTACGGAGAAGAAAGAAAAACTTATAGACGAGAAAGAAAAGGAGGGGAACGACAGTTTTACTGAAAAGTCGCCAACAAGGAAACGCGGTCGACCAAGGGGCAAGACGTCAGGCAGTGTGAAAAGTCCAAAGATTGCATTTTCTCAAGAGCCAGCGACTTCTCAAGATGATGAGGGGCATCTCGGCCGTGGAATGAGAAAAAGGAAGAAGAAAATCTCATTAGATGAAGTGAACAGTGAAGATGTTGACGATGGTGATGATGACGAAGATATTTTGGGCGATGAAGAGCATGATAATGATAGCGAATTCGAAGATGAAGCGACGGAAGAGCAAATTTCGAATGAGGCGAATAGGAATACGATTAAAATAAAACCATTTGAGTTCAAACCACGGCGTCGAGGTCGACCACGGAAAAGTGAACGGCGATCTCGTCGGAAGAGGGACCGAAACTGGAGCACCATGGACGATGTCAAGCCTAAAAATGAAGAGCGTGTAAAATTGAATCTTGTAGTCCCTATGAAGGTGTTTAAAAAGATCCTTCGGGATCGTGCTGACGAGTGGCAGAAGACATACGATGATAAACATAGTCTGGATCTGTTTCGTTGTGAGGTCGAGAGATGCCGTGGAATGGGAATGCCAGAAGCTGAGTTTGATGTCCACATGAAATGTCATGTGTCTAACATGGAAGGATTTCGCTGTTTTATCTGTCAGTTCATGTGTCTCCACTGGCGTAACATGCGTCATCACTATCGTAAGGTTCACGACCAAATGCTCAGTAAAGTCACCTGCGACTTCACAGGATGTCAAAAGGAGTTTCCAAAGTATGGTGCTCTTAGAACTCATGTAACAATAGCACATATCAAGCCACACTTGGTTACAAAACTGAGCACATCTACGGCCGATCTATCGGAGTTCTCGTCCTACTTGGACAATGTGAAAATCAAGAAAGTAGGAAAGTACGATGCAAATGAAAAGGAAAAAGAAGAACACGAAGAAGATGACGAGGATGACGGAGAATTACTATTCAGAAAACCAGGTAGACCTCCGAAGCGTAAGAGGCCTGTTGGCCGACCGCCTAAAGACACTGAAGCCTATAGTAGGAGGCAGAATTTACAACGCAGGGTGCATGGGGAAGATCGAGAGAAGTTCCAGCGTAGACTTGTGGCATTTGTTTGTGAGGTTTGCAACGCCAAGTTCAACGAGGAAGAGAAGATGATGGAACACAGCCTCCGACATTACCGCAATGATAGGGACCAGATCAACTGCACAGAGTGCGATACGTTTGTCACGGGCGAGGAGTCCTTACTTCGCATCCATATGTCCGATGAGCACAAGAGGTTGCTGCAGCTGCACCGATGCGACAAATGCAACTTCTCTTCGAATCGATTTCATGATCTGAAGAAACACAATATCGTCCACACCGGCGCGAAGAACTTCATGTGCGATAAGTGTGGGAAGTGCACCACAACGCCATACAATCTGAAGGTCCATTACAGACGAATGCATGCTTCAGACGAAGAGAAGAAAATCAAGTGCATCTCATGCGAGTACAGGTGTGCAGACAAGGCCGTTTTGAAGGTAACACTTCCCTTTACCTATTCTCCAGACTTGCTGTAAATGCAGGTAGCCAAAAAATGTGCAAACCAAACATTATATTTAGGGTATCTCTGTGAGGTCAATTCAGTACAAAATCGAAAGATGTGTCAAGCAAAAAAATGTAGTAAGTCTACTTTAAAAATGTATATAATATTTGATGAATCTTTATAGTACTGTATTTGTGGCTCGAGATGCAATATACATGGATACAATCAAATATAAGAGCATTAGAACAAAAATTGAACCTGCAGAGGGGGTGATCAAAAACCACAGAGGTTTGTCGGGGATCATCCCCTGCTTAAAATTACAATATTCAAATACATAATTTTTTAACTAAACAATAAACACAGACAAAAAAATATATATTACAGGCAAAACTATGTGAGGGGTGAGTAGTAGTGGGGTGGTGGTACCAATAAATACAACATATAGAGGGAATGAATGATATGTAAAGTAAAATAGTGAGAAACACCATACAAACTAAATCTTAAGAGTTGGATACGAAATCAAATGTTGTTTCAACTTTGACTTAAAAGAATAAAGTGATGAGCAACTAACAATATCACTTGGAAGTAGATTCCAAAGTGATGGTCCACTAAAATAAATGTTCCTTTGGAGAAAAGTTGTTTTAACAGAGGGCAAATGAAACTTATTTGAACTTCTTGTTTCATAAGAGTGAATTTCAGCATTTACAATGAACATCCCATTAAAAATACATGGCAGCTGATTCTTCTTGAAAAGAAACATAAATTGAGCAAGTTGCATATAATATAGAGATTTCACATTTAAAATATTCAAGCGTTTATACAAGGGTGCAGTATGTGCAAGATATGGAGAGTTTGTTATTGCACGAACAGCCTTTTTCTGTAAAACCTGCAAACGGTTTGTTAAAGTAATTGAACATCCACCCCAAGCTAAGACGGCATATGAAAAATGTGGCAAGATTAGGGTATTGTATAAATTCATTAATATATTTTGAGGAGCAGTTTGTTTACACTATAAATAACTCCCAGTACACTGGCAATTTTGAAGATATGTAACTGACATGAGATTTCCAGGAAAGGGACTCATCTATATTAATTCCTAAAAATTTAGTTGAAGTAACTCTGTTGAGCAACACATTATCAATTATTACCTTCAATTCATTAAAATCACCTTCGACCTTTCTTCTCCTAAATACCATATAATTTGTTTTTTCATATTAACAACAAGTTTATTAGCAGTGAACCATTTGCAAACTTTACTCAGTTCTTGGTTTAAAACCTCATTTAAATATTGCACATTTTTCCCTGATAATAATATATTGGTGTCATCAGCAAATAAAACAAAATTTAGCTGGTCTGACACAAAGTGCAGATCATTTATAAACAACAAAAACAATAAAGGACCAAGAACACTGCCTTGGGGTACTCCTGTTGAAAGGATCTGTGATTGAGAACAAACACTATTAAATTTAACAAACTGTTTCCTATTCAAAAGGTAATTTTTGAACCATTTAAGAGGAGTACCCCGTATGCCATAAAACGATAGCTTTTGTAAAAGTATAGAATGGTTAATACAGTCAAATGCTTTAGATAAATCAAGGAATATACCAACAGGAATGAGCTTATTTTCCAATGCCTGTGTAACAAGATTTAAAAATTCAATTAGAGCCATGGATGTTGAGTGATTTTCACGAAATCCAAATTGTTTAGCATACAAAATATTATTCTTATTCAAGTAGTTAATGAGACGTTTGTAGACCAATTTTTCTAAAATTTTTGAAAAGATTGGCAAGATAGAAATAGGTCTATAATTTTCTATTTTTTCTTTACAGAGATTTTTATGAAGGGTATTACTTTTGCTAACTTTAATTGATCTGGAAGTTGTCCTGAAATAAAAGACTCATTAAATATATGACAAAGGTGCTTAGCATAAACATGTATAGTTTTCTTAACAATCTCTGGTTCAATATCATCATGTCCGGCACTTTTATTTGCTTTAAAACTACGAACAATCTCGATAATTTCTCCCTCAATAATAGGTTTTAAGAAAAATGAATTTGAATAATTACCTTGTAAAAAACAATTGAAGTCATTTATAGAAGAGCATTGATTTCCTAGAGAGGCTCCAATAGAAACAAAATAGTCATTGAACAACTCTGTAATTCTTATATTGTCATAAATTTTGTCACCTTCATTTAAAATATATTCAGGATTGACACCCTGAGGTTTCCTCCTTATTATTTCATTAATATACTTCCAAGTCTTTTGCATATTGCCTCTCACGGACTGAAACTTATTTAAATAATATTCTTTTTTCACATATCTTATATCTTTATTCAGCTTATTCCGAAATGTTTTAAAATTACGTTCTCTCATGATATTAAAACAAATATTTATACGAGGTGCAAGTAAATGTGGAGTTAACGCTGTCTCACGACTTATTTACAATTTTACATAATATATTTCTCTAGCCATATTGTTCGTTACCAATATCTTTCTGGCAGGATCACATTCGACAAAAGCACGGCCTTCTCATCAACGGTGACGAGTACACGAACCCGCGGTCGATGCTCCTCTACCCGTGCCCTCATTGTACCTACATGGGTCGCAAGCAGTCCAGTCTGGACTACCACATGCGCATTCACAACGAGAACCGCCAGTACAAGTGTCATATTTGTCCCTATGCCAGCAAGACCAAGAACAACCTGGTACTGCACCTTCGTACCCATGACGGAATGAGACCAGTGAAGTGTCCACATTGTGACTTCAGAGGTACAGTGTTTTGAGGCTCTTTCTTTATCTGGTTCACAAGAAAGTACTGACATGCAAAAGTCAAAATTCAGTAGACTTTTGTAACTCGAGTGTTCATTATTTCACAGTGATATCATGCAATACCGGAATGACTTTATATAAGTTCACGAAGACATTTGATTGTTTACCAGCATACAGGTCATCGACATTAAGAGGCTAAAGATTAAATTGATTTGGAATTATTAAAAGATTAGAATGAATAATGTTGAGAGAATTCTTTCAGTTCGGAATTGTGCAACTTATTTTGACATCTATTTCCTTCTTAGCACTAAAGAATGCCTTTCTTGTCTTTATGGAATGATGCTAATAATTATTTTTTCAACAGGTTTGACTCCGTGAGATTACAATCAATTGTTGAGTGCAATTTTAGTAGGTCGGTTATTTGACAAAGACAAGAAAGATATTCTTCCTGTGCAATTTTAATTCCCGTTTGATGCAGTCGTCAACAAGAACAACTAATCAAAGGATACAAAATTTGCCGTAGATGGTACTTCTATGATGGTCGCCAACAGAAGTTTCAATTTATAGCAGTCAGTGTATAATGCTAGGTCCTTGTGTAATGTAAATTTGAGCACATAATAATAATAAAAAGTCTTTTCTCTGTTTTCAAACTTCACAGGTGCAACAAACAAGATCATTTCTGAACACGTCATGTGCAAACACGCCAACATCCGCCCCTACCACTGTAACATCTGCGGCTGGAGCACGGCTTACAGCGGCAACATGTGGAAGCACGTGGACACCCACCAGAAGGAGCTGGGAGACAAGATGCCCGAGTTTCCCGTCAATGTCATCTCCACCGAAAACCATTCCGTCCCGACGCCCCTCCGAGCTCCGTCGGGCAAGAAGCGAGGCATGAACAAGGCTTCAAATTTCAAACTCAAACTGGCGAAGCCTGGTAAGACCCGACGGCAGCAGCCGCAGAAGACACAACAAATGGAACAAACTGCTACTATATCGATCCTAGAGGATCGGGACAACGTGCAGACGATCCAAGTTCAAGCGGGAGGAAACTTACCTGAAGGGGTATTGATGCAGGTTAGTACAAAGGGATATAATTAAACCGGGGGGGGGGGAGGTGGAGAAAAGAACAGCACACGGTGTGCAAAGAGAGTACATAATTTTCCTTCTTTCTCTTTTTTTTTCTCCTTTCAAAGTCTGATTTTAATCAGTCATTCTTGAACCAGTGACAAGGATATTTCTCCTACAATAGAAGTACAACATATTTAGAAGAGAGAGACAAAGCAGTTTTGAAGTGCTAAATGTTACTAAAGTTTGGAAGGACCTTTTCAGCATTTTTAATGGTGAGGAAGAAATTCAGTGGAGTTTAGTAGATGATCACTCCAAAACAAACAAAAGCTTTAAAGTGCATTAGCGCTGTTATAAGAGTTTATGGTTTCGAGTCTTTCTTTTTGGATCATGATCACCCTGTTCAAATATCCATGGATGATCATTTTATGTAAGGGTATTCACGACAGATTTTCACGAAGTACAAATGAATTCTCTTCCCTTTTCTTCCTTGAAATGTAATATTGCTGTTTGCTTTGCACTGTCTTTTTATCTTATTGATTGTCCCACATGATTGTAGAATCTGTGTTAAAATGTTTAAGTGGCTTGACCAAGTGTTTAGATAAAGCATGGTCAATGTGACAACCGAAATTTATTGTCTGTCTAATTTATTTTTTTATCCCAAGGTGCCTGTCCATACTGTCCTGGGTGCGAACGGCCAGATGATGGTTGCCAAAGGGTTGTCGCAAGAGGAATCCATCGGATCGTCGGCCCTCAGCAGGTTAGCCGCGGCAGTGGCATCGGCTCAAGAGGTCCACATCATCCAGAACAATGAAGGCTTAGAAGGTGGTGTGCAACATCAGGAGCACAGGATCATTGCAACTCACGTATGTTTTTATGTTATTGTCTTTTTTCCTTGGGGGGTGTTATTTCTTACAATGATCGAAGTCAGCAAATTCCAATCACCCTTTTAGTTTCATAGTGATATTTTCGTACTTAAGATACATTTTCCATACGTTCGGTACCAAAATACCAAAGGAATATAATCTACATTAACGAATGATTAGAAATGTTAGATGCTTCATCAAGCATGGTAGTTTGCTTGATGCGTAATAAAGAATGTACATTTTAGGTGCTTTGGGGTGCGCTAGCTAGGCTACGCTTTCTGGCCGGTTTCGGAAAGATTAATTTATTATGTATTGTATACCGTCACTCATATCCATTCCTCTACAGATATTCGATTACAGTTATAGCTGCAGCTTTTACTATATTTATAACAAGCTAATTTGATATAATGTCCAGGGCGTTAGCTAAACATCCTTAAATTGTATTCCTTCATGTGTAGCTTGGTGATTCCATACCAACCTCTATCCATGTCGATGCTAGCAACGGAATGCACCAACAGGAAATCATAGAATACACAGTTCCGAGTGTCTCTCAGCAGATCATCACCAGCAGTGGCGAAATTACCGAGGTCATCACTACCGATCATCACTACCACGCCGGTCACCACATCAGCGACCACCAACAGTTGCAACAACATCATCTTCAACAGCAGCAGCAACAACAGCAGCAGCAACAGCAACATGGTGGTGACAGCAGCATCCAGCAGGCAGCCATGCACGCAGGTATACCCACAACCAGCGCTGCCGAGCAAGTCCCGACGGCGATAGTTGAGCAGATCGTCCGGGATACGCCGCATTCCGAGGACCAGAATGTGGTCCATAATCTGGTCGCTTCCATGATCCCTCACGATGCCGAGTTGGTCATGAGCATGATGCAGATTCAGCACGTCCCCCAGGTCCAGCATGTACAGCAGGTTCAACAGGTCCATCATGTTCAACAACCCAACGTTTCTCAATAACGCTCCACCCGTTTATTTGTTGTAAAACCGTAAAACCGTTCCCCTGTAGCAGCAATTGGACCTATTCCATGAAATTCTATCAGATTATGTCTGTTGCACACGAGGCGTTATTTCTTTTGCCTTATTAGTTATTACCCGCGCTAATAAGCCTATAGAGGCAATTAAAATATACATCAGTAATCGAAGACAATGATTGCACTGTTCATCTTGCATTAATCACACTTTGTACGATATCCCTGACGCAGTCTCGCGTCACTTATGACATGACGGCTCGTATGCAATGGACCATTTATATACAGTACTTAATACTTTTATGCTAGATCTCCTACCAGTATTTTTTATATAAAATGCTAAATAAGGCGTGTGAAAAAAGATTTCAAATCAAAGTGAAGCATTACTGAACTGACTAGTCCTTCCAAGCAGTATTTACGTATGCAGTCATGATCTAATACATGTACAAACATGCAATCTAATTTATTTGCTCTTGTGATCTGATTTTGTCAACAAATAATAACAATAATACATTGTGTGTAATAATAATTTTTTGTTAAAGAAAGAAAGAAGAAAACACAAGAGCGAGGTAGAATTGAGTCACTGTAATTCAGATTACTCTTACAACTACAGCTCATGAAAAAGAACATTATTTTGGTATACAACATATCCGAGGGACTTATATTTACTCGGAAATGTTGGAAGGTAATTTTCTTTGAGATTTAAGATGTCCGAAGAAAGTCGAATGATTAAAATCACGCGACTATGCTGCCTGTTCTATCACACATATACCCTTTTAGATTGTGTAACGTTTACTCAATTCTTGATGTGTGAATTGAATTACAAGTCTTTTCGATGTACGCATATATCACCTATATATTCATTTCAAGAGATATCTGTGTTTGTTTGAAGAAAAAAATTGTATCTTATAAATTATATCTTCCAGAGCTTTGCATTCCATAATTCGCTTTCGTTCCACCGTGCCTATGAAAATGTAGCGTGAGATCTTTTTCTTCTTTTCTCTTTTTTGTTTGTTTTTTGAGCAAGTAGCTATATTGATTGCGCACTGAACCAACTGAAGTTTAATAATGAAAGCTTAATGTGTGTTAGCATTTTTATTACGCCGCTATGTTGGACAATTTCAATATAATCATAGTATAATCACGTAATAGTGAATAAAGATTATGATGGGATGGGGTAAGCAACTTTGATATTAAGATGTTATAGTGTCGATGCCAGATATCGTGCAGAAATGACTTTAACAAAAATTAAACTCCTCTAACAAACTACATGTATGACTCTTTGGGGGGAAATGGTTCTACAATGGTTCTTTATACTGCACATTGGTTCTAAAAAGAGCCAAACTCATCCTTTGTGGCATAATGGTTCTTCGAAGAACGCCATTATCTAAGGTAAAGGGTACATCTCGGCTCATTACGTAATATGGCATTGATATACTGTACTTTTGCATCAGGATGCCGTAGTTGGGGAATCTTGTCATTGGTCATTGTTCTCTTCGTTTCCTATTTATTCTATCAGAATATTTAATGCGAATGTGACCTTCAACTCTTGATTGTATGTGCCGCCCATTTATATTTAGAAAGTCATTGGTGAATCCACTGAAGAACCCTCCTAGATCAAAATACGGGACAAGGTCATTTTAGACCCTTACATTTTCTAATTTGCATATTTTGCATACGATCAAAGAGTTTCTCTGTATTGTGATTAGTTTTGAAGAAACCGCATTTGCCTTTCCTTCAAATTAATATTTGACTAGCATGCGATAATATTCATAAGTCAATCCTATAATAAAAGCTTGTTTGAAATTGCATTTCAATGATTACTTCAATGTCTGTGTCAATGTTTGTTTCAACGTTTAAAAGCTTGTTTTAAAATTAGATTTGAGTCTTTCTGTGTGTGCGTGTGTGTGTGTGTGCGTGTGTGTGGTGTGTAGTGACGTTTGTAGTGACAACTTCGTTGCAAGAGTACCCGAACCCTATTGACATTCCTGCGGTGTTACCCTTATGACTACCTAAATGTGTTTCTTGTCATTTGGTCCAAAGTCGTTTCGTACAAGAGTACCCGAACCCTATTGACATTCCTGCGTTGTTACCCTTATGACTACCTAAATGTGTTTCTTGTCATTTGGTCCAAAGTCGTTTCGTACACACTATACACTTTTACTCCTATTCACGTAAACGCAGTGTTAAATGCGGCATATTTTGTGACAGCAACTTATTGATAGAGAGTATTGTGTGAATAGACAATGATAATTCTTTGAGCGGAGAATGGCTTATGAGTGGTAACCCCCTTCCCCCACATGGAGTTGAACGTGTAATGACTAGACGCGGGGTGGATTAACTCCTAAAGTAGTCAATAGAGTTCAGTGCAGATATGAAAAGAAAGACAGACCCCGGCCATTTAATGCTTCTGAATGTTTCGTCACATTAGTAGGCCTATACTAGGCTTCAAGGAGGTTGCTTATTTATTATTTTCTTAAATATATACATTTGTGAATTGTGACGGTATCTAGATTCCAACCCCGATGGGCCCAAAAAGTTCATGTGAGAAATTGCAAGTCGGACATTCTAAAATTTTGCGTATGAGTTATCCGTCCATAATACATTTTTTGCATGTGGCGTGGCTCGACTTTTGTCACGTTTAAGCTTGGCGGGCATAATATTGTTCAAAATCGGTTCTGAAATAACATGATAAATGAGAACCACGTTTCAAGTTTCATTGGCGCAATTGGTTGTTTGTAATTATTCTTTTGCAAAAATAATCAAATTCAAAACCGAATCGATTCTGACGTCGTATGATTACCATAAAAAAGATCTAAAGAAAAAAAAACACAATAGAAAAATATTTAAAAAGCAATTATATAAGAATAAAACCCCAAGAAACAAAGACAAATCATTAAACAAAATATCGGTTTTCACTCGCTAAAATGCAGTTGCTAACAAAAACAGAAAGGTTAAACACAAATTTCTTCATGCAACATATGAGACTTATATAGGCCTATATGAATTTCACCTTCAACTTTTTTTTGGAAAAAGTGTCCCATAATGATACATTAGCCTACTCAGCTCAGTAGAGAGTTGGTGCTTAATTAATGTAACTGATCCCAATTTAATTTTTGTTTACATAATACATTTTGAGATTTTGAATTATTTAATTAACCATTTGCCTGGTAATTATAGGAGAGACAATATAGACTCTATGGTCTCTCCTTACATCTACGTCGAACCCTATTTTATGGTTGATCGACTCCCTGACTTAGACCTGTAGTCTGCTGAAGTTATTTCTTTCGTCTTATATTTTTTTCTTCTTTTTTCTTCGTACTTTATTCATGAATTCGATAATTCCTTTTCTTATTATTTTCTTTTATTTCTTCCGGCATCATGCACTTATTGCTATATTATTATTGATTATTATAGTAGTACATGTAGTATATAATACAGCAGTATTAGCATTATTATTATTATTACTTTTATTGCATGTCATTATTATTATTATTATTATTATTACCATTATTGTTATTATTATCATCAATTATCATCATTATTATTATTAGGGCTATATATATTTTTTGTACCGGGAGCTGAACCCAATTGGCACCGCACCCCTAGTATTCCTTCTTTTTTAGAAAATAAAATCTTTGGTATATATACCAGACATAAAATCTTATCATGGAGGGATGCCCATACTGCTATACAGGGGCGGATCCAGCCGGCGGCAAGGGAGGGGGCCTAAAAAGGGGCCCGCTTCGTGCGAAAATGTGAAAATCGTGCCGGTCGATTTTTCGCTCAGTGGGGGAAGGGTAGTGAGCAAAAAAAAAATTGGCACCCGAAAAAATTTCCCTCCGGGAAGGGTAATTTTTGTCCACCACCACTCCCCCCTTGGGCGCCAGGGGTAGTGAGCACAAATTTTTTTTTTTTGGTACCCGAAAAATTGTTTTCCCTACGGAAAGGGTAATTTTTTTCCACCGCCACCCCTTGGGCGCCAGGAGGGGCCCAACTTTTTTTTCAAAAAGGGTGTTTTTACCTGTTTTTTTCTAGGGAGGGCCCGGGCCCCCCTGGATCCGCCACTGCTGCTATACCATTGACCCTCGTTCCGTCGTAAAAAAAGACAATGAGCTTCCAGTCAAAACTCCCAAGTTGGTCTTATCAAAATCACCCCGAGAGAATGTGAGCATGCAGGCTATGTGTGCAATGACAATGTGCACGTCGGTCAGAGCGACGCACGCACACACCCATTTGACGACAATAATCAAACACTCATAACACAAAAGCGTACGTACGTCGCATCGCGTCTGCGATTGAGGCTAAACGCGTGTATACGTAGTCTATATTGTATCTGAAGCTACGGGATATCGACCTAAATTTTCAACGTATTTTGCAGATTTGCAGCTTGTTTTAACCTGGTAAGTCATATGACTAATACAATAGATAGTTAATCATAATTCTAGTACTGTTCAATGTCTATTATTTTTAGATGTAAGGACCAAATATTCATGTTCAATTATTGCCTCTTTCTCGAGCTTTCAAAATGGCGGCTTGATTAGAGTCTATAGCGGTAGTACATGTTCATAGTACAATGCGTAAACATTATGTAGCAGGATTGGGCACACACAAATGCCGATCCTACAACTTCAATGGAGGCTAGCATAATACTATAGTCTCGTTGTCGATTCTGCATGCTGGCCCATTCTCTGTATATCTGTGCAAAAAGTCAGTCACTACATACTACTGGAATTCGAAGGCATAGCACTGTCACTATAACTAAAAATGACCGCGTCAGAGTCATACAAAGGCTACAAATTCTGGCATTTGTAGATCTACTCGGACATTTGCTCGCCATGCATGGCCATGCAGCGGAGAGAGAATCAAATACATGATGTAGACCTCTAGACCAGATCTAGATCTACAGTCAATTATCTAAGTTAAATTAGATCTATATAAATTATTAATTTTGAAATTTGTTATCCAATGACAATGTAATAAATAAAAAAATTGAGAATGATCCTATTTGTTTGGATTTTAATGAGTAAAATTTGAATTGAATTGAATGGTACAGAGAGAGAGAGGGAGACAGAGAAGAAGAAAAGAGGGGGGGGGGGGCATGGGGCATATACTTGTCTTGTAAGTTGTAGAAGACATCCATGATGCGTTGAACATGCCCACAATTGCCTATCCAGTTATTTAGTGAAGGGGCAAATGGAGAAGAAAAAAGTAGATTATGTTTTTAAAAAAAATTAACTAAAAGGCTTAAGTTAGACTAGATACTACTATTTGTAAATGTTCTCAATGAATGAACGCTGAATAGCGAACAACAACAATCAAAATAGCACGACCTGATGAAAAAGATAATTTAGGCATAACCTCACATCCTCACGTAACTATTCTGTTAGGATCTTCTTTTTTTTCTAACACTCTTTTTTTCTCTTTTCTTGTTTTCCCCTCTTCTTTTTGTCCTTGCTTACTTTGCTTGCCTTCTTGTTGGAATATTTGTGGGAATCTTATGTAAATTTGTGATTTCTATCAATTGACATTTCAAACAATTCAAACTATATATTTCAGGAATAGGCCTACATAAAAAAACATGTTACCATCACTATAAACTTAATCAATTTCTTGGGGTGGGGGCTATCTTTGTTGGTGATTAGTCTCGTGACCGAGTTTGCGTTTTGTCTCTATTTTTACATTATTAAAGGAAAATCTAACATCACTTATAAATGGCAATCCAACCTTTTTTTAAATGGTTTGAATACAGAAAGATAAGAGAACTAAACAGAATGGCGGCAGTTTGAAATAAATCAGACCAATAGTAATTCGGGAGTTATGATTGTTTTAACTATGAGATCGCTAACTATATAATGCGAATATCAAATTGGCAATTTGGTCATTTTATTGTGACGTAGTCAAGGACAACTTTCACGTTTATCATGTACAAAAATATACATTTTTATTTTTATGCTAAGTGACTTCTCCCCTGGGGCACTACTAAAAATATATTACGGATAAATTGGATAGTATATATATCATTATAGGAACTCTAAAAAAAGGACCTCATTAGTCATACATTTTTAACAAATTGACATTGTTGGAACAAATGGGAAATGAAGTTGTTGTCCTGCATGCATGCACGACATCACACGACATTACCGATTCAGCCAATTCCCATATGGTATCAATCAATCAATCAATCAATCGTTTATTTATTTCATTTTCATAAAAATACAATCAAAGCAAATAGTTTCCATATCAGATCTTTTTGTCCAATTTTATTATCTGCTTTAAAAAAAAATTATAGATAGGTATGCTATTATATTATTTAAGGTTGATTTTCCTTAAAAATCGGCTGCCTAGCAGAGCCGGGGTAATAGTTGGAGCGCCTTGAGCACCATGCATGGTGGACATGTGCGTTATATAAATATCCAATATTATTATTATTATTATTTAATAGACAGCTAGTCTTAAAGGGATCGTTTAACAGTGTTAAATCTGAGATACACGGCCCTACATGTTATTAGTGTCTGTGATATGGTGTAATAATGAAGCCCTAAAAAAATTGCGCTTCAAAATGATCAAGAAGTGCCTCAAAAAGTAAAAATCTTTGATTGACCGGTTTTACCATACTCGTTTTCCCTAATAGACTATAGTGTTATGAAAACCATCAGGCGAACGGTTTTCAAAATTTGTAATTCAATCATAAATATCTTGATAATCAGACAGGCGATCAGCTTGTAAAAGTCATGGGGTTCCTGACTGACCTAAAGGTTTATGATTATCATTGCATCATGAGCTAAATCCAGAATTTTGTTTCAGAATCTGAGACAAAGTTACCGGATCCCTTTAAAGGAAGGAGATATATCAGAGAAGCAATCTGGTGAAAGTTTGAATGAAATCGGAAAAAAAAGTTATATATCTTTGAAAGTTGAAGGACAGTTCAAATTGGCTGAATCGTTAATGTCACTTTGACCGTTTGACGTAGCGCTTGACATGCAACTTTACCATTTGTTTCAACAGATAAAATAACTAAAATGTCCCTTTTTTCAAAATGTATGAAACATGATTGTCTTTTGTGTTTAGACTTTATAGGACCTATTATAACATGCTATAGATCTATAAAAATAAAAAAAAACTTTGATTACAATGATTAGTGCTCCAACGGAGAAGGCACTTAAGAGAAATAGAGGTTTTTGCACACGACAAGCGGGAGAGTTGTCCGTGACTGCGACACACTGACCAAATCGCTAATATGAAGATTCACATAAATTTATTGATCTCATATAAATAGATGAAGTGCATAGGTTTGACAAAGATTTCTCAAAATAGTATTTTCGGTGATAGAATAGCAATTCATATCATTTTATTATTTAATTCACCGATTATATATTTATCAAAGCGCTTAAGTAGGGCCTACTATTTTTATCAACCCGATTACTGGATTTAATTATTCAATTCTTATGTTTTTCATCAATTTTTAGTCAAAAAAAAAAGGAATAGTAAAGACTGTTATTTACGAATGTTTATCAACTGAAAGTGAAATCAACAAAATAAAGTAGAGCAAATAAATATGCTTCTTACATAATATAAAATTTGAATTAAGTTTGCGTCGGAGGGTGTTTAATGTCTCGAGAGTCAAGAATTGGGCAATTTTACGAAAACGAAGATTTTGCTTGGAAACACTTTGCAAATTTTAGGTGATTGCGTTTAATTTTATAAACATTTCTGAAAATAAATGACAATGAAATTAGAGAAGCAAAACTGGATAGATAAGATACTTTGTAACTTTCTCGGATGTACAATAAAAACAAATATTGAGTTCGTCGATTTAACCACTAACAATTTCCAAATGTTCTCTTATTTCCTTAGGTTGATGCGAGAAGCTGTGAAAGCAAAATGAGTGCACAAGAGAAAGGTGACGATTCGCAGTTTCGCTGCATGCTGTGTGACTACACGGCGACCTCGAAGAGTGAGATTGGCAATCACTTCCTGACAGATCACATGGAAGCCTACGTTTCTCCGATCAAAGAAGATGGCAGGACCATGAGCACAAAGGATTCTAAAGAGCCAGACGGTGAAAAGGAAATGGAGGAAGAAGCAGCCGTAGAAGCAGGCGAAGAAAAAAAGGAAGACGAGGAAGATCTGGTTGAAGGAGTAGACGAGAAAAGACCAGCACCCAGGCCCAGGGGACGTCCACCGAAGAAGCGGAATCAGAAACCTATTAAGAAACAACCATACTACTACATTGAGGAGGTAGACGTGAAAGAAGAAGATGAAGACGAACCCCAGGAATTTGGACGGGGAATGAGGAGGAGGAAGAAGGCTATTCCAAGGCATATTTTGCGATACGAATTAGATGACGATGAATTCATGGAAGATGAAGATTACAATGAGAATGAACAGAAGAAGGTATTGCCGAAGAAAAGGGTTCCAACGATCCCACCAATAGTAATGAAGGGGAAAAGGGGGAGACCCGGAGTAGTGCATCACAAGAGAAGGGCAGGCAAGATGAAGAGAGTCCTAAATCAAAGACGCCAAAGATCTTCAAAAAGACACCGACGGTGTCTAAATTGCCTCTGTCTGATAAGGTAATTGAGAGAATTCTCGATGATAGGGTAAATGAGTGGTACTTGGTGTTCCAAGAGAAGCACGTGTTGCCGATTCCCTGCCCATTCGATGGCTGCGCACTTGACGTTACTCAGGCTGAACTCGATGTCCACATTCAATGTCACGCTGCAAATTTAGAAGGCTTTCGTTGCCCCATCGACCAGTGTAACTTCCTGTGTCCTCATTGGTCTAATATGCGTGTTCACTACCGAAAAATGCACGAACCGACGTTTTACAGGCTACTTTGTGATCTTGACGGATGTTCCATGATCTTCCCCCGAATTGACAAGAAGTCCATTCATATCCATGTCACCAGGAAGCATCTTCGTCCTGAATTGTACGACGAGCTGTCAAGCAAGGATTTCAACATAGAGAAGTACGAAAAATACATCTCCACTGTTAAAGCCGAAGAGGCGGTCTTGATGAAGCAGGATGAGGAACAGGCTGAAGATGATGGAGGAGAGGCAGGGCCATCTCTTGGAGAGCACTCCAATGCTGTACATGTACAACAGATGAGTGCCGTGCAGCAGCTCGAAACGGAATCGGATTTCGGCATGGAAAATTCAAGGGCCAAGAAGCGAGGCCGTCCTCGTGGATCTACCAAGGCCGCCAAAATGGCTAGAATCGCTGCCGGGGAAATATTCGAGAAGAAAGGGAAGAGAGACAAGAAAGGGAAGGGCAAACGCTCGTTCCAAAGAGTCATGAACAATGTTTCTTTCTTCTGCGACGTGTGTGGTGGAAAATACAAATCGGAGCAGGCGGTTTTCGATCACAAAACCCTCCATTATCGTGATGAGAACTGCAATGTGCTCCGCTGCACGGAATGCGCGGAATTCAGCACTGAGGAATCATCTGAGTTGCGGGAGCACGTGGCTTCGTGTCACAAAAGCCTCCTGCATCTGCATCGTTGTGATGATTGTCACTTCTCAACTAATCGCTACCATGATCTCAAGAAGCACATTCTCGTCCATTCGGGCAGCAAGGACTACATGTGCGATAAGTGCGGCACCTGTACCACCACAGCTTACAATCTCCGAGTACACTGGCGTCGCTACCACGCTCCTGAATCGGAGAAGAATGTCAAGTGCTTCGCTTGTGACTACACATGTGCTGATAATGGCATTCTAAAGGTGATTTATTTGTGTTATGTTTTAATTGGCATTATTTGTATTTCTAGTTAATATTAAATCGTTAACGAACAAAAAAATTATATCACAGTTCCACCGCAGCATTGAAGAAGTGAATACATTCAATATCCTAAAGATGTTGTTCGAGAATAAACACACATGTACCTCATGACTGTTTCACTGTCGAAGTCTAAACTCTCTGAAGTCTAAAGTCGAAGTCTAAACTGTTAACACAGGAATGTTTTGTTACTATGATAGAAGAAAAACAAACCCATTAAATTCTACTGAATGGTGTAACAATGTTCTGCGTTTATGATGTTATATTGTTATTCCCTTCTATCAAATTAACACGTTTTGTTATTGTCTGTACATATTAATTTTTACAGGAGCACATTCGGTCCAAACACGGACTAATGGTGTATGGCAAGGACTTTGACAATGCCCGTCCGCTGCCGACATATGCCTGCCCACAGTGCGACTACATTGGCCGCAAGAAATCCAGCCTGGCTTACCACATGCGCATCCACACAGAGAACCGACAGTTCAAGTGTCACATCTGCCCCTACGCCAGTAAAACCAAGAACAACCTCTTGCTTCACATCCGTACACATGAGGGGTTGCAGCCGCTGAAGTGCCCCGAATGTGACTTCAGAGGTAAGAAGGACAAAGGACTTGATGACAGCTTTGAAAGGTTTCATGTTCTGGCGACTATTGCTCCGTGGTCATTTTCCTACACTAACCGAATTGTTAACTTCAACCCGAGCACATGTCGGAGCACCGCTTTTGACGGGTTGGGGAACTTATATAATTATCATTTCTTGCTTTTTGATTGAGTCAATCTGCCAATATTAGTTTGCTGGGTTGAATTTTGGTATTGTCAAATGAACAAATGATAAGCCAATTTGCATTTCTTGATCAGGAATATCTTTTCCAAAGTAGCGGTTTCTTAAATCTAGCAGCATTGCACTTTGTATTTGTTACTCACTGGGTAGAGGAATAGTCAACAAATTTTCATAGGAATAAAGTCAAATTTATATTTTTATTTATTTAAAAATTTTTATATCAATATCTTTTCAGGTGCAACGAACAAGATCATCTCGGAGCATGTGATGTGCAAGCATGCCCGCGTCCGCCCCTACACCTGCAAAATATGTGGTTGGACCTCTTCCTATCACGGAAACATGTGGAAACACGTGGAGACGCATCGCCGTGAGCTGGGTGACGCGATGCCCGAAGAACCGGTCAGCGTGATCTCGACGGAAGGACACGGTTGCCGCTCCGCTCAAGGCTCCGACCCTCAAGAAGCGAGGGGGAGGGGGATCGACGTCGCCGTCTAGCGGCGGGGCGAAGACGCCAAAGTTGAGAATAAAGCGAAGTAGTCGCCCACGCTACGAAGAGATGCAAGTCACGGTCGAGACCCAGGTGCATGATGACAGCATGAAGGAAGGCGTAGTGATTCAGGTAAAGAGGGTTTCTTGTGCGATAGGTAAACATTTTTATCATTTTACTCCAGCTTTTCGACTTCATTGAAATTCACCCAGATACTATGACGATTTGTTTGTTTGTATGTTTAAGGATAATGTATCACTATTATCACCTCAAATAATCAATATTCAAACGTAATCAATGTAGAAACGACATTCTAAAAATTCATAGAGTATTACCAAGCGTAGCTTGTAATTGTCTGTATGTGATACGTTGCGAAGTGTGTACCTTAAAGTTTTATTTTTTAGCCGTCAGACATCTTATTCTTCATTCCGATGATTGCTTTGATTTCACAGTGAATCAAGTGTACTCTGTATGGAACATCGGGAGGGGGAAATAAGGTTCCGTTTTCATTATTTAAAGGAAATCTTAATAATATGTCCGGTATAAGTGTTGAAATAGTTCCCAACCTTTTTGCATAATCTTCACATCTACAGCTCCCAGTATCTACCGTTTTGGACGGCCAGACCATTACCCTTGCAGAAGGCATCAGCGAAGAGGCAGCTATGGGAGCATCAGCTCTGAGTCGCCTATCCCAAGGGGGCGAGATCACTGTCCGGGAGGTTCATTTCTTACAAGGTGGAGACAACCAGCAGCAGCACCACGAGATGATCACGTACAACGTACCCCAGTCGCAGTCACCCAGCAAATCATCGCCGGCGGAGATATGGGTCATGTCATCAGTGAGGCGCACTATCAGCAGCAGCAACAGCAGATGCAGCAGCAGCAGGAGCATGACGCCGAACAACACCACTACGTTGAGACCAGCCTTCAGACCGTTCAGGTGGTGACCTCCCATCAGGACAACGGGGTTCCTAGAGCCGTAACGGAACAGGTAGTGCACGCCATGCCGCACCCGCAAGACCACCACCAGGAGCATCATCAGGATCACAGAGGTGCCGAACAAAACCAGGATCAGCCTGTCGTGCACCAGCTTATTCCGATGACTCTGCCACATGAGGCAGAGCTAGTCATGAGCATGATGCAGGCACACCAAGCAAGTATTTCTCAGTCGCAGTAACGTACCATACCAACAAGAGATTTGCGGATCCTCTTTATTTTAAAATCTTGTATCCGCTACTGCTAAACGAGAGAAGTAGTTTAGATTTACACTTCGAATGGGTAAATGAATAAGATTCTCGTTGTACATACAATCAGTCTCCTCATCAAAAAAGGATTGATTTCTTAGAGCTGCCAGTTATACATGTACATAATTGTCATTCCTTCCATGCGAAGGCAAGTACATGCAATAGCCATTTTGGGAAGTAGTGATTGATTAAATTTGTTTGATTTTACACTAAGAATGTAACCTGAAATACATACATGATTAAGAGTAATAACACAGGTTTGTGTACAATTGATAATACATGTACAATTAAATTAATCTTACATTTCGACTTCATGTGTTGGACTAAAATAGAAGTTTTCACTGTAGTGTTTGTTTATAAGAATACTAAGTTTTGTGTCTTTGTATTTCTCATCTTATCTTTGTTTTTTTTTTCTTATCTGATGATCCCATTGTTCTAAAACTTGACTTTGCCGTTTGGAGTGTTATAGCGTACGATATCATGTCAGTTTATCTCAAAGTACCTGAATGTACCACTTTGTTTCAGCCTTTTTGCAACAAGATAACGATGTTGATATCCCGTTTGAAGTCATTGTTATATTGTGTACTTGATACATAAATGTAAATGCTGTACAGAGTAGGATGAAGCATTGCCAAAAGAAAGAAAAGACGGAGATAGAGAAACAGAGAATGTGTAAGGAAAGAAAAAGGATGAAGAAAATGATGAGCTGTATATATCTGCTGTGAAGTGAAAAGTAATTCAATATATTACTAGGAAAGAAAAGAAATAATGATAATAAACGTGGCTCTTCCAGTTTGAGTATTATTTCTCATGTTCATTTGCACAGAAAATATGTCAATGATTGAAGCTGTGAAACAAATTTCCAAGCGATCTGATTTTGTGATTTTTATACATGTACATCTATGAATCTTCTAAAAACATTATTTCGTATATACCAGTCGTATGCCTATGCTATACATGTAATTTTCTTTAATTCATTAAACTGTGTTGTTTTGACGTGTCGTTTATACCGTATGAAGATGGATAAACTCTGTAATTGCTTTAACATGCTGGCTTATATAATTACACAAATAAACGCTTTCCAACTGCTTTACCTGACGGATATCCAAGAGTCAGCTGTCAGTGTGTTGTGTACTATGGTGTAGAATTGTATATTAGTTTGTTGAGGATAGGAGATAGGGACAGAATTTATTGATCCGTTTTCTGCTAATTTAATTATTTATTTGCTAAAGTAATGAATGGATGATTGATTGATTTATTGAATGAATATTGTTATTATGTCTAGTAAGCAATTCTGATTGATTAGTTGATTTATTGATTGATTGATTGAGTGAAGGAATGATGATTGATTGAATAAATGTTTAAATGATTGGATAGGTAAAATAAGTGTAAGGGGTATACTGATTGATTAGTTGATTGAATGAATGCTTAAATGATAGCCTAGATCAGTATAAATGCCTGTCTCATTGGTGAATTGAATAAATGATTGAAAATAAGAACGATTGATTGATTGATTCCATGCATTTTAGAATGAGAGCGTTCATGTCTGAATTGATTGCTTATTAAGCAGATTGGTGAATTTATCAACTGGTTGTAGTACCCACTCTTTAAATCATGACAGATACAAAACAAAAACACAGTGCACTTTTTTTTTGGGGGGGGGGGGCGGGTGGTTGTACCACCCGTTTAACAAAATCCTGAACTGGGATGTCCAAAAAGAGGCTAAAGCCCACTAGATTGACAAACCACTAGACCTTAATGTATTTCTTTGACGGTCTCGTGAGCTGTCGGTCACGTGGACCGATAGCAAAATGGGACTCGTGAATGTATTTTAAAAAAGGACATAGTTTGGTGGCTACCTGCCGCTGACGACTGATGTCAGCTACCCCCTCCATTAAAAAAAACACCACACCACCATCTCAGCATCCCTCAAAGCTCCTCCTATATAGACGTCAGGTAGGACGCACCCTAAACTTTGCCCCCCCCCCCTATGACCCATTTTGTATTCTTTTAAAATCATTTCCCGCCTGTTTTGAGATGTCTCCTTCCCACGATCTTCCCGGTACGTAGCGATAATATGGAACGCCCAAACCGCGCCCTGCCCCCTCCCACCACACCCCTCAACTTCATATTCTCCCTCAAGAGACGTCAGCTAAAACCCACCTGAAACCTTGCATCTCTAGAATCCGAATTCCATTCTTTTAAAATCATTTCCTGCCTGACTTGACCCATAAACTTCCCGGTAGGTAGCAATAGTAATGGAACGCCCAAACTCCACCCCATCCCTCCCCGCCCACACCCCGGATTGAGAGAGAGAGAGAGAGAGAGAGAGCGAGGGAGAATGAAAGAGAGAGGGTGGATGAGAGAGCTAGAGAGGGAGAGAGAGAGGGGGTGAGATGTAAGAGAGAGAGAGAGAGAGCTAGAGAAGAAAAAAAGATGGAGAGATGCAACCCCACCTCAGGTCAGCAAGCAAAATGTAGGAATTGCACTGATGTTTACTTTTCACTGATTAGGCTAAAGAACATACAGCGATTTGGATACAAATTTAGTTTGCTTACAAGTTTGGAGATTAAAATACAAAACATCAAAATGCATGAGTAGTCTACGTTGAAAACATGGTTTTGCACGCCGCACGCAAGGGTGGTTCCGCGCATGCGCATTTATATAAGTTGTGTCGGATTTCACGATTAGCATTTTGCGCGTGTGAGGTCTCAGAAAGAGTCTAGCAAATGGCGTCGTAGTCTAAAAATTGTGACGGACTGATGAAAGCTACCCATCCATATTCCATTTCTGTGACAGTTTGAGCCTTGTTTTCAAGTAGGTAAGCTACGAGACTAATCATAGTACATTTTTATTGAATATTTTGAGTCGAAAGTAGCTGATCAATGTGTTTTTGAGGTGGCTTTTGCACGGTGATTGGGTTGTGATCGTGGGCAGTTACAGTGTATTCGGCTCGTGAGTACACTACAGTGTATTGTGTGGAGAGAACGTAGCATTCTATTCATGCCGTGTTGTATATATGGAGTGCATCCTGACCGAATCGAAGAGGCCGTGTGTGTGTGTGCATGTTCACGTCTGTACTGTTCTGTGTGTGTAGACTATTAGTACTGACAAGGCAAAAGCCAGCTAGCACAGTAGCAGAGCGATTGATGGGTGATGCCGATGGATTGATCGTTGTCTGTTTTGAGTTTGACTCTGTGACTGTTGTTGAAATAAAAAGCCACGGATAATGTATTAATGGTAATGTCATTCAATCTAGTAGTCTTGTGATTATTCAAAGTAAAAGAAAATTTATAAACTGAAACTGAAAGACCTGTCTCCAAAATTAAAATTTCTCAAAGTTGGTTTTAATAAAAGCAGAAAATGACAGATCGAAACAAATTAGTGAAAGTTTGAGCAAAATCCGATTAAAAGTGGTAGTAGTAGTAGTAGTGGTTATTTTTCCTGACTGCTAAGAAAACATAAATAAATAAATCAGATTCAAACCAAACGTGCACTGAATGTAATTGATATTAGACCCCGTTCTCACTCACTTTGAAAGTGGTCTTAGTTAGACCGCTCCAGAGGAATGGTTTGCGAGCGTTCACACTCCGAGCAGTTTTTTTATGGCTCAAACCGCTCCACGAGTCAAAGTGGTCTTGTTGCTATGGCAGCTCAGGTCAGCTCCAAACCGCTCTTAATAAGACCCGTTCCTCAAGACCACCTCCCGAGGTGGTCTTCTGGAGCGGTCCAGAAGTCTTCTGGTCTTCTGGAGCGGTCCAGAAGTCCACTTCCTGGACCACTTTGACCGTTCTCACTCACCTAAGAACCGCTCCTGAGGAACGGGTCTTAGTTAGACCGCTCCAACGAAGTGAATGAGAACGGGGTCTTAGTCTCATCTGCCTTACTGGTTTAAAAGGCTGTGCTGTGTAGGCCCACTGAGCAAAACGAGGAAAGAAAATCAAGCTATTGTCCCAACCTTGGCTTGTCTCAAACAATAAAACTGGTTTCAGTGAATGACATTCCATTCCATATTCAATATAATTGGAAATATGTTTGTATACGTTTCTCCTCTCCAATTTGCTCTATACAGAAAATGTCATAAACTTTAATTTGATGATGGAATAGTTTCATACAGCCTTACAGGGGGTTGTATACAAACATATTTGCAATAATCATGCTTCATGTTTGAAAATTTTCTTTCAGGAAAATGGAGTTTTAATTTTTTTTTTAGAACAGAGCAAATGGGAGGGAACCTCGCAAGATACGTCACAGACGTGCCAATTTGTCGCTGATTGATCACAACTTTACTAATTTCATAACTATCGCATTTTTAATCAGATTTCATTGACCTGTTCCACTCAATTTTCTGCTTCTATTAAAACTATATAACTTTACATCAGGTGGACTTCCTCTTTAAAGAGCCAAAAGTAGATCAAGTGTAAAATATGTTGCATTCCCATTCAAACCCTACTCTCCCTCCACCCCCCCCCAACCTTGTCTCAAACAATAAAACTGGTTTCAGTGAATGACATTCCATTCCATATTCAATATAATGTTTTATATATTTTTTCTTCTTCATTTTGCTGATTGAAACAAAGGATTGCATGATCAGATCAGAATTATTCTTACCCAGTTTCTTGTGAAAATGTAGTTACATCACAAGAGCTCATGATTGGCCTTATGCAATTAAGGCCCAATCATCCCCTCAATTTTTCATTTTAAGCAGGCCTATGTGGAGATTTTTTATAAATATTATTTCTTGCTGTATACAAATTTCTGTATACAAATTTGGGTGATTGGTTGAAGAAAATGGCTCTACTTTGATATGAATACAGGTGTAGATGTAATTTAGGGAAATAAGATTACTTGTATCTGACTACATGTAGAGTGACTGGTGAATGAGACTGAAAGAGAAGTGTTTTGGTATTGAGTGACTATTGACCCTCATTATGAATTATTTGTACACTGGTTCATTCATTATCTGTATTGAAATTTGATGTTCATGTTTCCTTACTTAATGTTAATCATTTATGTAAAAACTTTCAGAGATATTGCTTCTTATGTTCTAAGAATAATTTGTAAACAGTTCTTCTTTTATGACCCTGTCAGAATTTTTAAAAGTACCAATGACTTCATTGTATATGAAAACTGACTAATAACTCAGATAATTAACATATCTATTTTTCTTTTATGTTTATTATTACCAGTAGTAAGAAATCATCAAGATGAGCACAAGCAATGATGATACGCAGTTTAACTGCAGGCTCTGCAACTTTGTGGGAAGTAGCAAGACTGAGATTGCAGAGCATTTCCTGACAGAACACATAGAGCAGTATGTCTCCCTCAGCAAGGCAGCTCCTTCAAAATCATCCAAGAATGAGACTGAAACTGTAAAAGAAACTAAAGAAAAGGAAGAGGAGCAAAAAGTAGAGGAATCAGATAATGAGGTCATGACAAGTGAAGAGCAGGCAAAAGAAGAGGACAAGAAATCCAAGACCTTGGATGAAATCCTCAAAAGGAAGCTGGAGAAAGATGCTGGTCCTGGTTTGGGCAGAGGGATGCGGAGAAGGAAGAAGGCTACCCCGATAAAGTATTCCATGGATGATGATGAAGAAGAAGATGAATGGCTACCCAGGAAAGAGCCTGAACCATCCAAAACCATCTATGTACGCCAACCTTCCATACTGAATAAAGGACGTGGAAGGCAACGCAGAAAAGGAAAGCGTGGACGTCCGCCAATGGTTGGATTGAAGAAATCTAAGCCAAAAAGTGCTCCTCCACCTCCTCCTAAACAGCCAGCACATAAAACAAAGATTGATATAAGAAAGAGGTCAGAGGAGAAGAATTTGCCAATTCCATACTATGTTTTTAATAGAATCTTAGATGATAGAGTGGAATCATGGTTCAAAAACTACAAAGAAAAGCGAGAAGCAATCGAAATGATCCGCTGTCCAAACGATAGATGTGCCAATGTTATGAGTGTGGATGAGATGGCTGTCCATGAGAAGTGTCATGTTCCAAATCTTGATGGATTCCGTTGCTGCGAATGTGGTTACATCAGTCTCCACTGGGCCAAAATGAGGGTTCACTATCGGTCTGATCACAACTCTAAGCTGAATGCTGCCACGTGTGATTTTGAAGGCTGTGAGAAGATATTTCCATGCATTGGCACTAAGCTCCTGCAGAGTCATGCCATCAAAGCACATTTCAAGCCACAGCTTTTAGCAAGGCTGAAGAGCCCAGACTTTGATCCATCAGAGTATGAAAAATTCATGCAAGCCCCTGAAAATGAGGCAGACAGGCAGTCAATTGCAAGGAAACGTGGTAATAAGCGCACTGCAGAGAATGAAGATGAAGAAGAAGAAGAAGAGGAGGAAGAAGATGATAAGCCAAATCCAAAAAAGCCTCGTAGGAAAAAGTTTAAGCGCTACAAGGTCCATGTATGCAGTATCTGCTTTGCCAGATTCAAGGATGAAGGGGAGATGTTGTCTCACAAGGATGCACATTACAAGGACAATTCCAAGGATGTAATCTACTGTACAGAGTGCACAGAATACAATGCCTCTGATGAAGAAACCATGCGTAATCATTTAGCCACTGTCCACAAGAGGATGCTGCACTTGCATCGCTGCGAAGAGTGCAACAATTTCTCAACCAACCACTACCACGACTTGAAGAAACATCTCGTCACCCACACAGGCGCAAAGAACTACATGTGTGAGCTGTGTGGCAGGCGTACCACCACGCCCTTCAACTTGCGTATACACTACAGGCGTATCCATGCTTCAGAAGATGAGAAGAAACACCATTGCATGTCCTGTGACTACAAGTGTGCTGACAAAGGCATCCTCAAGGTGAGCCAATGTGACAAAATCAAAGAAGAGAAGGTTTTGAACTTTATGGGCTTGTAGTAGGTTGAGATTATGAGAATATTGAGAATATTAGATGAAGATCAAACTTAAATGTTGTTGCCAATCATCCCTCTATCACAGAAGATTATCATGAATGCTTTTAGATTATAAAAGAAAATTTTCCATGACTTCTCTCATTTTGGCCATCTGTAACATATTCCTAAAGTACTTGAACTTTACTTATTTCACGACTGGATGTTCAATTATTCATCCTTTGACTTGTCCCCATGTGTCCTATTATTTATTGCCTATTTGGTAACATGTCATTTGATACATACTTTGTATTTCATAATTCTGTAGGAACACATCAAGCACAAGCATGGCCTCTTGCTGAATAAGGACAGCTATGGTAGACCGAAGCCAACTCCCACCTATGCCTGCACAGTGTGTGACTATGTGGGCCGCAAGCCGAAGAGTCTCGAATACCACTCGCGCATTCACAAAGAGAATCGCCAGTTCAAATGCCATCTCTGCCCGTATGCCAGCAAGACAAAGAACAATCTAGTACTGCATGTCCGTACTCATGAAGGGCTGCAGCCCAATAAGTGTCCTCACTGTGATTTCAAAGGTAAGGTCTCACCTATACCATACTTGGATTCCATAATAAAAAGTATTCCACATTAAGAAAATAGATGCTACACTCAGTCGACTATCAGTCAACCATAACGTTATATTTTTTCCAGATATTTACAGCATAAATTATAAAGAATATGCTATAGAGATTGTATTGCTCTTACTGCCCAAATATCTTGTCCATTACTAGATCATACTCACTGAATGTGCTGCCTAAGATTAAGGGATCTGTAATGTAGCAAATGGACATGACGACTTGATTAAAAAAAAATCATTTACCCATGATTAAGTGATTCTGGTCTTTTTTTGGTTGTATTTACATGTATGACAAGTAGAAAATACCTATTATATGCTTAAATAATAATGCACTTTCATTGATTTCTTTTATTTTATGACATCTTATTTTTGTTTAGATGGGTGATATTTGACATTAGCTTTTAGAAAGTAATTTCTGTTATTGGATTAGATACATACACAAATCTGAACTTCATATTCCCTTTAATACTCGAAGCTAATAAAACTGGAAGTAACGTTCTTTTTCTCTTCCTCTTAATTGCATTCAGGTGCAACCAATAAGATTGTGTCTGAGCATATCATGAGCAAGCATGCCAAGGTTCGCCCCTACCGCTGCAACGTGTGTGGCTGGACAGCAGCATACAATGGCAACATGTGGAAGCATGTGGAGAACCACCAAAAGATTCTTGGAGATCAGATGCCAGAGTTTCCTGTCAGTGTCCTGTCCAACATAGATGACCTCAACATGCCCACGCCTCTACGCGCTCCCTCTGGCAAGAAGCGTGGCCAAGGGAAAGACCCTACCTCGCCATCGTCGCCAACCTCTAGGCCAAAAGCCAAGAGGAGTCGTCCCAAGTATGCAGAGCCTCCGAGCGGTGTGATCCTTGCCAATAGGTCTGTTGTACAGGAGGTTCCTGTAACGGTAACAGTGACTCACCAAGAAGAACAACCACAGGCTCATGGTCCACCACCTCCTCAGACTCACACACTGCCTTTGCCTTTGCCATCGGTCATCAATCACGAGGGAATGGTCATACAGGTAAACAAGAGTTGTTGTTTAAGTTGTAATTGCGTGTATCATTCAATTTTGAATATTTACGCCAAATTATATTGGCATTACAAATTCTACACTGCAATTTTTTCTTCTTCAATTTTGTGGAGATTTTTAACAGGCTCTCAGCATAAATCATTGCCAGTTTTCTGGCCAGCCTGGTTTGGTACATCAAAAGACTTCTCAGCTGACATCCCAAGTTGCAAATAGCCTTGCCAAAATAATTGATTTTTGAATATCTGAAGAAAACTGGAATGTAAAACAAATGTGTGGTAATCATTTTTTTTTTTAAATCGGTGATTAGCAATGTAATTGTATTTCCATTATTACTCTTGAGTCATTCTGAGAAATAAGTGATAAATGCACATCTGCAAACATTCGAGCTCCATAGCTACAGTAATGGATTTATGTTTAATATGAAATTACAGATAAACAACTATTAAAAAAAAATATTGACAGTTGCAAAGGAGACACAGTCCTATTTATCTATTTGTGCATTTATTTATTTTTGGAGAATGCAACTTCAGTTTGTAACTTCAAAGTTCAATGACTGAAAGTACATGTATATTTAAAGGGAAATATTTGTATATGTCATATTAGTAACTTGATTTTCATGTTTTTATGAACCATTTGAATATTGTAGTGAACTTTTGTAGTTTACATAGATTAGGCACATTCTTTGACAGTAAATAGGAATGGATGATTTTCTATTATCTGTAATTTTGTAATGAAATGGAATCGATTTCCTTTCCATTGAATGATATGTGTTAATTTTATTTCTGAATCTGTAGATGGTGAATGTGGAACCAGCTCATGATGTGCAGCCACACCATGTGAAGATCAGTGCTGATAACCAGATCATCCGTCACCATCCCATGATAGAGTACAGCAGTGTGCCACCAGTGTCTGTCGCCCAGCAGATCATCGCTGCCGGCAATGACATGGCCCAAGTCATATCAGAGCAACAGTACCATCAGATCCAACAACAACAACAGCAGCAACACCAGCAGCAGCAACACCAGCAGCAGCAACAACAACAACAGCAGCAGCAGCAGCAACAACAACAACAACAACAGCATCAACAGCAACAACAGCAACAGCAAGCCAACCATGGGCATCCACCACAGTCCCACACACCTCTTGCACCTCCTCCTGTACTACACAGCCAGCAGCCCAAACCACCCTTGCACCCGGTGCCTCTGGAGATCCACGCTGTACCCATTCATCCTACCACCCACAGTAATATCCCTACACCAGTCGTTGAGCAGATAGTGAATACAGACCATGCTGTACATCATCTGGTGGCTGCCATGATGCCAAGGTGGTAGGTTAGCGTGGTATCCCACCCACCTCTTTCACGCTTCATTTTACCATAATGAGTCTTACCGGAATAGGAAGAAAAAGATCATGTTTAGTAATTCATTAAAGCTGAAAACTTGAAGATTTGTTAGCCTGCTAAGTCCTTTTAAACAAATTGTAAATTGAGTACTCCCTGTAATCTTACCAGCAATTATAGTACAGTATAAATGTAACATATTTAGAATAAGTGAAATTTTAGTTCCTAATATAATGCATTATTTCTTTGTTCTATCCACATGTATTGAATACTGCCAAATTCATTTTGTTGTTATTGCAGATTGTGCTCTTAACAGTATACCCACCCTTTAGCCTATATTTAGTGAATGCTGTTACAGAGTTTTTATTTAATCGTAATTATGTAAATCTTTAATTTTTATTTCTGTTAAAGGTACTATGTCCCATTTGCAGGCCCAAAAAATGAAAAGGTTAAATTCCAACGGCATTTGAAAGACAATACTAATTTAGAACTTCCCTAAAATAAGGGGGCTTGAAAATGCCTTTAAGTGGGAAAATAACGACTATTAGTTGTCAAATCGACTTAGGAGCTATAGAGCCAGTAAGTAATAGTCTGATTTTTCAGACCATTGTACCGAATGGTCGTACGTTTTTTGGCTGCGCAAAGATTCAATCAGTTTAATTTTGGCCAATACAAGAAGTGGGTTATTGATGTATTGTTCCATAGACTTTGGTGTGACTAGGTGGTAATGTGTCTACTTTATTTCAAGCAATACTGTAGACACAGGCGCGGGGCCAGGGTACAATTAAAACCCCGAAAAGTCGTAAAAGCTTTTGAATTCGTAACGGCTATCGAAGCCCCGTTTGCAGAGAGGAGCAAAATTTGTCCAAAATGCATTTTCGTATCTCCTTTTTTTACCACCAAAGATCGTGAATTTTTTACAGCACCAACATAATGATAATATTATTCTTCAAATAAATTTTCGTTCAAAACTGTTAGGTTTTAATAAAGATATAGGTACTTTTCAGTTTCAGAGGTCTGTGAAAAGGGGCTTCGTTTTTCCAGACATAAGTCCGGGACAATATGAATATGCAAACAATTCACATTATACTAGACTTTAACCTCCAGTCTCACTCTCAGCGAAGTTTCGTGTTTGGGCAGTTAGTAGTTTTGTGTAAAACTGCTTTCAAAACTAGGGAAGATTCATGAAAAGACTGGAAACTACAACTATATCGGAGGTGTACGCATGCGCTGTTTGCTTCACCGGCCATGCCTGCATACGGTGCATACCATATATGGAAAATACGTCATCGATCAGCTGTATTTACGCTGTGGCTACTGCCAGGCTGCGACTTTGCGTTTTACACCCTGGCCTGGACCTTTTCCCAATAAATTTCAAGGAACCGACTGGGAAAAGTCTATCCATGACAAGATATTGCGCGCGCACGTAGCTCTTCTGCAATGCTCAAGCTGAATCTAGTAAAGTTACAATTACAGCAAAGAACTCCACCATATTTTCACAGCTAGTACAGGTACTTATTTATTTATAAGTCATTGTTTTGCTCAATTTGGACCACACATCAGCATGTTTTACTCATATCATTACAAAGACCAAACCGTCGATGCTTCGATCATGAGATTCATACACACACACCCGAGTCAATCCTGCACGTATCTACGGTACGTGTGACTACAATTCACAGCACGAACCCTTATACATGGGACTAGTCCTACGCTTCCGCGAACGTTTTGCCCTGGGTTCGTTGATGACATTGCCTTCGATTTTTTCCAGACATAACCGTGGGACATAAAATCATGAAAAGATATTCGGAGGAGAGCTTTAATATACTTTGATTTATCATATCAGACAGTCTCGATCTTGGGCAATGACGGAAAATATGAAAAATACTGCAATATTTTCAGGAAAAAATCTCAAAAATGGCGCTTCGTTTCGCACAGTTTTTCCTTATAAAAACAGAATTTGACAACTAACTG
The DNA here is from genome assembly GCA_037976565.1 of Mesocentrotus franciscanus. NCBI lineage: Eukaryota > Metazoa > Echinodermata > Echinoidea > Camarodonta > Strongylocentrotidae > Mesocentrotus > Mesocentrotus franciscanus. The sequence continues at coordinate 12,223,127 of CP137676.1, forward strand.
CAATATTTATGAGTTAGAAAACTCTTCTTCTTCAATTTGACATTTTAATCATTTCGTTTGGTGGTTTCTAAAGCTAGATTTTACAGTTTAGCTGAGACTCTTTCGTAGCGGTTTAGCGTAAACAAGTTGTTTACTTTATGCAAATTAGGCTTCAAGGACGAAAGCTTTCGCACCGATAATTGTAGTGTAGCCCCGTGCCTGGACAAATGCTCATGTACCCTTTACAGCTCATTTTATGTATGTTATTACCAAAGATGAAAAAAAGCCAGTCAGTCACTCCATAGTGTCTGACAGTGAAGTCTAGCAAGTAAACAGGTTTCCTTGCATAATTTGAATATTAGGACACTGCTAACGTTTAAATTTCACAGATAGGACATACATGACATATTCATAATTCCTGCAAAGTTCTACAGAATTCGATGTTGGCTGCAAAAGGGACATAGTATCTTTAATTTAGGCTGAAGATGGACAAAATAGGGGGGGGGGGCTGGAGTGGTGGAGTATGCCTTATGGTGGAGTGTGAATTGGACAGGATTGAGGGTATATCTTTTATAATTTCATTAACTCTGCAACTGAAAATAACCCTAGTGTTAATTATTGGGAATAATAGTCGATGATACAAACCTGCAAGTTGCAAATAAGCATGGCTGCTTTCAGATATCACATGAATTCCAATTATGAGATCCTCTAACATACAGGTAACTGCCTCATTTTTAAAAGTTTGAATTGTAAATACCTGTACATACATGTACTTGTAGTAGGGATTTTGTACATTTCCTTTTTATTATTTAGCTTTTTTTTAATCTAGATTTTAGTAATCATGCAGAAAAGTAGTTGGTAATGTTGACTATGGTATTTCAATATCCATATAGTTTTTTATTAGCTGTGCATGCATTATTATTGCATAGGTTTTGCCCCCTTGTCCATGTTCTAAATAATTCTGAGCATTGTATAAAACATGAACAAAAAATAATCACAACTATTTGAATTGACCTTTCTCATTACGAGAGATAGCGTGGTGTGGTTCCCTCTACATGTAGATAGCGCTATCTAGGTGCTCTAGCGGTCCATCATTCTGGATCGCCCTGGCACGTCATTGGTAGTAGTCATTGGGCAGATCAAAATGACGTTGACACGTTCTTACCTCAGAGATCACACTTTATGTTGTTATGAGAACAGGATCTGAGACCTCATACTAACTTTCTTTTTAGTTAAACCTGATTTTGAACAGATGTGTAATCCCAGCATCAGGTTTGCATTTTAGTGGAATACAGGCCTTTGTGTCTTCCGGAAAGATAAATATCATCGGTGGGGCGATAAAACCTTTTCATTTCAAAATGTCACATTTTCAATAGAGAGATAAAAACACTTTTGTTTAACATAATAAAAGCATTAATGACCCTCCCTCCCTCATTATAGCCTTATTTCATGAATTTACCAGGACATCAAAGTGGTCCTTAGCTGCATAATTATTGAAACAGTGAAAGTTGCCAGAAATCAAGTTACAACTTACAAGGTTCCGTCACCTCACCGATTATGTTATCCATGTTTAACTTGAACATGGTGTTGAAATATTGAACATGTTGCATGTATTCAAACAATGAAAGTGTTTTTTTTTCCTTCTAATTTTTGGTTTAATGATGTAAATAATGTAAAAATGTAGTGGCTGAAAAGTGTCAAAAGCATTGAGTGAACAGTAAATGAGTTATGATTAGTGAAATAAAGTGATCGGAAACAAAAATTGCTGTGTATACATGTACAACATAGTTATCATATTAAGATGAAAAGTTCTTCCATTTGAAATTTCAGTAATAAATTATAGTTCTAGTAGTTGTGAATATGATAACCTAGCTTTGATTAGTACTGAACTATTATTGTATAACAAAAGCAAATAACTACTAGCATATATTGATACGATGAAATGGAATAATGTTGATGTACATGTATTTTTAATCTGAGTGGTTTTGAAAAGTACATTGAATATTGTAATTGACCAGCATCTTTCTCACTGGCAGCAGTACATTTGAGTAACAGTATTTGGTCATTTGTAAACAAAATCAGTCACATTCTTTGTCGCTTAAATTTACTCTTTTTTTTTCTTCTCAGCTATCCCCTCTTCTGATTGCTGCACTATGATGGAGATTTTAGTATTCTTAGAATGATGTGTGATTATATCTGTTTGCAAACTGTAGATAAATCTATTAGTCTACTTGGATTTTCTAAAGATGAAGCATTTGAGGTATATATCCATGAAATATATTTAATTTTTAGTTGTTTAGAATTTAGATTAGCTCTATTTTTCTATGCAAAAGACACTGCAGTTTGACATTGTTCTTTGGTCATTGACCTTAGTTTATTCCCATTGTTGAGTTTTGTGCTACAGTTGCTCTATTTCATTTTGTTTCCATTTAATATCAAAGGATTGAAATCTATTAAATAAAAAATAAAAACCGAAAATTCATATTAGTGTGCTGCTCCTAAAGGTACTCCTATATGAATGAACAAACAATAATCGTGAAAGGAAGATATAAATTAAAACATTTCTGGGGCTACATTGAGCCAGTCTGGACAAGGATTTAGTATAAACTATTTAAATGAATTTTCGATGAATTGATTAGAAGTCTTTTTATGGGGGTTCTTTTTAATATTTTAGTAATGAAATTACCCTAAGTCCTATTGTAACTATCTACTGCAACAAATACTGCTCTGTCTAGGAGCTAAATAATTTGTCTACCTTTTTAAAGAGAAATGAATAAACTGTTCATTAATTCTAAGTTATTAATCATGTTTATCCGTACATCAGGGAGTATGGAATTAAATTTGGTCATCTTAAATAATGGTTTGGATAAATTTGTCTCTGACACTACATTTCTTTCCTGCAAGTGTGTTCCCCAAGTATGCTGCTCACTTTGAATGTACTGTACATGTATTGCGATTCATCTGCAAATAAAACCCATACTCGTTACCCACTCAAAAACAAGTTTTCTCTGTATTTTGTATTGTGACCACATTGTGCTCTTCTCGTACCTTGATGCTTTTGATTCATCAGTAGATCGTCAAAAGGTTAAGAGCCAATTTGATACACTTGTTTGTTTTACTGTCTAAAGATAAAGTTGTATGTGATTTATATGGCAGTATGGGTTACTGTGTCACCAACTCTGCAGTGTGTTAAAATGAACTCATACATAATTTAAAGGGATTCAACACCAGGTTGATCTGAAATGATGAGAAAATATAACGTAATGTCCGATTGAGAAAAAAATGACATCGTTGCTTCGTGGTGGTGGGGATGGGGTGGAGGCAGTTCTGTGCCAAGAGCTGTGTTCTGAAAACTATTGTATCTCAAAATGTGCTTGTTCTTCAACCATCGATACTCTGAACTAAGTGTCGGAAGCTGAAGTTATGCGCAAAATGCACATTTGGTCTGATATATTATTTTTAAAAAGTGAGCAAACACTGTAAGGTCTCATTCAAAGAAAGAGAAAAAAATGCATCGTTTTGCTTGATATTAAAGGCTGGACAGACAGTACAGAACATATGAAATGAGTTGCAAACTGGGTCCCTCTTTCCTTTCTCAAATTAAATCTTTCTCTCATGCGTATGATCGACTACCTCTTCCTTTCTTCACTCTACCATAATCATTTAGAAATTTCATCATTTTCAGCTCTTGAATTCCATATCCCACTTATTTGTGCCCTCTTTGTTGACCATTCCTCAATACGTTCAGGCCTCACGGGCGACGCAGATTTTAATCAGTTGTGATCGGGTAGCTGAAAGTGAGCGAGAAAAAAGTGAGATGCTTAATATTATTGTGCCCCAGAGTACCCTCTATTTGGTTTAATCTAACTTAGTCCCTTCCTTTGTCATCTCTGTTGTAAGGTCCGCCAAACTTTCACTTCCTCTTTTATCCTCCCCCTTTTCATTATTATATATTTTGTTTAATTACGTCAGCCAAATTATCCATCCCCTAAAGCACAAACACGGCCTATAACGAAACGATATGATATATTATATCTTGAAAAAATGACATAAAATCAGTGGGCGCAGGGAGGCAGGGGGCAGGCACGTAGTCACGGGGGTGGGGGCACGTGCCCCACAAAATTTCCAAGATCAGACACCCCTCCTCTTAGACCCCTCCCCAGGACGTCGATCAATTACATGTATGTGCCCCCCAAACATCAAACTCTGGCTACAGCCCTGTAGGGGTGGGGTATGACATGCTCATTCAATATCTTCTTCTGGCAATTTTTCAGTGTTTCGAGCCTTGTCAGCGATGTGCCTTTAAAGTAATTTCCAGCCGTGTCAGTTGTCTTGAATCAAAACTGAAAGTTGAACGCTGGCTTTTGTAAGATGTGAAGGACACAAGTATATAGATTACCTATAGTAATCAATTATAATGCTCACATGCTTATCTAATACGGAAATATACAGACTTGTTATTGCACGATATAAATGAAAGTTGGCCAAGACATTAATTGACAGTTTTACATTGTATACCGATTCGGACGTCCATTTCACGTGTGCCAACAGTCATTTTTCATTTGTACTGTATACATCACTTGTTTGCGAGAATTTTAGCTTGTTCCTACGATCGATACCGTGAATATTCTCTTCTAATCGAATTCAGCATGGACGAAGAAGGAGCGAAAATTGTACTTCTAGGGGTAAGATCTGTACTTATCTACTACTTATCTGTACTATTGTACTAACATGATACATGTATACATCAGACCTAGGCATCTAAATGAAGGTTACACGCGTGAATACATGTACAGCTGGTTCGCGAATTGTTATTATTCATATTTTTTATCAGTCATGGAGGGACAGGTGATTTAAAAAAAAAATCTTTCATGTCATGCTCTTCATTTAAATGTTCTTGATTTGACATTAAAAAAAATAACACGAACCCCCTTAATAATTAGCTATTAGATATCCTCAGCATTGTTCGTCGGAAATTGGAGGGGGAGGGGGAGAGGTGGAGGTAGGTAGGGAGGGCATCCTCTCAGGCGTGACGCGACTGTTATCTTCAATATTATGTTAATTTATTTAGATTAAAGTCCTTTGTTTGAGGTACGATAATTAATCTGATCGAAAGGCATTCATAATCGTGCTACATTATGCTATAGAATTGTCTCTCGTTATTTTGCTGTATGTATTATTTTTGACAAATTTGGTGGTCTTTTTCAATGTATTAAAAAAAAAACAGGAGTTGAACGTTGGGAAATCAAGCATCGCCGGAAGATTACAAAGAGATCAATTCAGTGATAAATATCAAGCAACTATAGGGTAAGGGTAGCATACATCTTGATTCCATCTCATTTTCTTCCTTCTTAACAATTTGTGTAAAAATAAGCGTTAATTATTATTTGCCAAATCATAATAATAGGACCTGGAATAGCAGGTATAATCTTTTCCTCAAGCGAGGTTTTTATTTCTATAATTTCAATACATATTTACATTAATTACTCAATGATTGAATGAAAAAAACATTGGCTAAAAATTAAAGTATATTCAGCAATTCTTCCAGCTTAGTATTATTTTCTTTGCTAACACATTCATACCTTTAAACAAATCTTAGCAACGACTTGAATTTAAAAAAAAGCATGCGGGTAAGTAACAGAACCATTGACAATCTTTTTAACGTAATATTTATAAATTGCATATTGCGCATAATTTAAAATAATATTCAAGAGATTATATTTCTTTTATCCTATATCCTTACCTGCAACTAATATCTTTTGGTTTATTTGTAGTTCTACTTGGAATAGGTGAAATATCAAACATATTATTTTCCTAAACATAATCACATCCTTGCAATACAACAAAAAGTGAAACGTTGAATCAACTTTTCCACAAGTGTTGCATAAATTATTATTTACAATTTCCTATTTATATAAATTTTCTTTTGAAGCAATACTCCTGTAAATCATCTTGAAATTAAATTGTTTAACTCTTTTATTACGAATTTGCTTTAATTTAAATGAACTTACATTCTTCCAAACAAAGTCATTATCTAAATCTAAAAGGAATTCAAAAAATAAATGACAATTGGTTCTCTTGACTTATTAACGTATTAACAAACGATAGTAATCTTTCACTTTCATAAAAAAAACATTTACTTTATCCCCTGTTTCTATTTCTATAAGATTCGATATATGACATTCAAAATCATTGACATCACTTAATCTATCTAACCAACACTGCGGAAATGCTTTCTTTAGTTTTGTATATTTAAAATCAAATAAGAGCTGTTGTGTGTTCACTTTTTCATTAATTAATGTAGAGTCATTCCAGATTTTTTTTTGTATTCATTGATTTTATTTCTCAAAGCTCCAATTCTTTTTCGTACATATAGTTTATACAAAACTGCAACATAATTATAACAAAGCTTTTTTTATCATTTGATAAACAAACATATATCCAACATAATTCATTGTTCACTATTTCACAATATATAGGACGAAAATATAACACAATCACATAATAGAAAGATATTACCGCACTACACAGTCATTCCAACCTAAAAGCTAGAACAGAACAATGCTTTTTTCAGAGAAAGACTGAATACTTAAACAAACAAATATATATATATATATAAACAAAATAATGAGTTTCATATTTCTCAAACATATCATCATACAGAATTGAAATTTTGAGTTTTCTTTTATTAAAACACGAACTGTTACTATCCCCAACCCCTCTCCCTTTCTCCCCTCCCCTCTCCCCCTCCCCCTCCCCTTCCTCTCCCCTCCCCCTCCCTTCTACTTGTGTGGATAG